>CM068368.1:629935557-630535557 GCA_034769895.1 Magicicada septendecula | reverse complement strand
TGAGTTATTATTTTATTACGTTCACGTTTTATGTATTATAAAGAGTTCTTTTAACGTTCATTAAGTCATTTAACATTCATTGTCGATTGACAATTAAACAAGCTAACCTATAATGCCGAATTCAGGCATGGTTATAATTTTATCTGTTATACATTAAGATGTGATTGAATTGTAATCACTCTCCGACTACCTAATAATGGTAGAATAAGTTTTTCTAGTTACTTTATTGGTATTCTGCAGGCTAAAAGAACCTACACATTAATAAAATAGTTAACCAAAGAATATGTAATCTACTCTGATGTTTGTAGATCAGAACTGCCAACCCTGAGACAACTTTTTATAAAATTAATTTCCAATGTAAAGTAAATTTGAACCTAGAACGGTTTATAATATTTTAAATAATTAAAGAGATGTTAGAATGAAATAAATTACAATTTTCATACAGCAAATTACAGTCAGACGGTTTATTTCAATAGACTAGGTCATTACAGGATAGGTGAACGTCTCTCAATGGATGATACGACAGACAGCGGCAATTCGAATTGTGATAATTAAATCTAACATTAGATTGTCACAACACTGCGAAGTCAGGCAGAATCACGTCAAGTAAGTAGTTATTTCATACAAAACTAAATGTACTTTCAGTGAGAGATCAACTTCACAGATTCACCTAGTCGACAGAAGAACGTCACACCTTAAACGAACTTCGAAGAAAAATAAGTTGAACTATATTATCAACACTTTAAATATTTTCTTTAAACAACGTCAAGAGGCACTCACCGAATTAGTTAATGGAATTAACCCAACATTAATTAATTTAATTAAAAAACTAAATAAACTTCAAAAGTCAAAGTTATTAAACATAAACTTTAAATGAAATAAAACGTAATACAAGATTCAAAGACCGGTACTCAGAGATATTACAATATGTGTGTATGTGTGCGTGCGCTCGCGCGGGCGAGTGTGCCCTACCCAATAAAATATAACTCTACTATGTCGGAGAAAATATCAGAAAAAAGAGGATGTTTTAATGTTTTATGTTCCATAAAAATTATATGAACCGGAAACATATGGCAAGTTGTGCAGTAATATCTGATTGTCAACCAGTGGGTGTCGGGATGTTATGAGAACGTACGGCCTGCTAACAATACGTATTATCTACTTTTAATGTCAATGTTACGATGATTATCACCAATAATTATAAATGCTGATGTTAACAATGAAAAAAGGACATCATTTAAAAATGTGTAACTTTCTATACTAAATGATTATGTTAATCGACACAAATGAAATTAATAGGGTATAGTATTCGTATACGTCGCTCTCAGTTGTGTAGTCACACCCATCTCTAAGACATGATAATATTAGAAACGGGAGCGCACTCAAACACACACACATGTTTGCCCCATTCCTTTGCAGGTTTCTGAAACACGTCTCGTTTTTAATATTCTAACGGACCGACTTAAAACGTCCGATTGCAGAACACATTAAACTTATAAGATAATTGATACAAAATAAGTCAAGAACTTACAAGCTACATGGAACAGTCATAGAAACACTGACAGGAAATAGTTTGAGAAACATTTTCAAAGGAAATGGTTGGAGAAACATCTCAAGAGAAACAGCCAAAGAAACGTCGGAAATATGTTATTAAATTCTTACTGTTCACGCACAATTATATGTTGTTAAAATTGATACAGAAATGCCACCCAATGATGTCTTAACGTAACAAACGTTTTAAGAGTGAAGATAAATGGGTTACACATTATAACAGTAAGAGGTAACTGTAGAAATAATAAGAAAATAACGTAACTACTATTTGTAAGACACGTCTAGTTGTTTACAAAATTATAAACATTCAAGTAAAAATATGTATTCTACGCCAAGTTTTATATTTTCTTTTTAATATAATGTACAACTTAGAGCTTTGGTGCTGTCTGGATAGTAAAACACGCTTTCATTCTTGAGCTTCTCAACTTGTCCCTATAGGCCAACAATCGTTTTACGAATTGTTGTATGGTAATATAGGTATAGTCTTTTGATATACAGAACAAATATTTTTGCGTTTCTAATCCATACTAAGAGAAGATTTTGTCCTGCATTACTTTTTATGTCGCACTTAAAAAGGTGGAGTAAACGGCAACTCAGAGTCATCGAGGAACATTCGTCAACTCGTCCAAAAACATTTGTAGACCAGATCGGTGTTTCAACATCTCTGATAATGTAATGCGGCTAGAATGTTAATCAATATTGTTGGTTAACTTTTGAAATATATATTAAAATATCGAATACATAGATAACAGATTTATAATTTAGGATCTGAGATGTATGAAGCACTAGCGGAACGATTTTAAGCTAATAGCCTACATAAAAAGCGGGCAAAATGAGTAGTAGCGTAGCTCGCTATCTGAGCTGTCGTTTGGTCTACATGTTTTTGGTGGTCAGATAGTGATCCTCAGCTTAAGCGGGTGGAGTCAACGTCTTCACCCTAAGTTGTACGTAACACCCTCCACACACTTAGGCTGAACTATCGAAGGATGAAGTGGCTTAGACCAAAACCGTGTAAGTACAAGATAATTTAGGCCTATATCATCTACATAATACGTATTGTTCCTCCATTCCTCCATATTATATTATACCACTTCTCCTTGTAAAGAGTGTCACGTAATAAACTAAACTGTTTCCCAGAGTTGACGAGTAGACAAAAGCAAGGCAGTACTGCTGTCACAACCTTCTCACCCCCCCCCTATCCTTGCAGACCAATATTAAAACTCGAGAATATTTTAAATGTTGGATATGCGCTTCTTTTATAGATAGTGCTAGGCTTATCACTATCTGTCGATAACAAATCGGGAGGTTTGTTTTATAATCACTACCAACTTATTTAAGATGCACTGTAGATCGGTGACAGAATACTGCAGTAATACTTACTTGCCTCTTGTGGGACCGATTAGTCGCACAGAGAGAGATTTAATTCCTGGCCTCAAAAAAAAAAACTTAACTCAAGGTAAACAACAGCGTATGAATATACCAGGAATACCTTATTAGCATGGAGGCTTTAAAATGTGTACACATCTTTTAA
Organism: Magicicada septendecula; assembly: GCA_034769895.1. Taxonomy (NCBI): domain Eukaryota; kingdom Metazoa; phylum Arthropoda; class Insecta; order Hemiptera; family Cicadidae; genus Magicicada; species Magicicada septendecula. Next base: position 630,532,475 of record CM068368.1, on the reverse strand, counting down.
AACTAATAAATATTTTTTAATAGGTAGAATAGTTTTATTCTTTGTAATTATGTTAAAGAGAATCTGATTGCAAAAAAGTCACTATGCACTGATAAAAATCATAGTTATATAAATATGTAAAATTAGAAATAAATCATAAGAAGCGATTTGGTTTGGGTAACACTTATAACCAACTGTTATAACAAGTGCTATTTTAGTATTACATACTCAGATATGTGCGATGAGGTGAGAGTATGACAATGGACAAGACAAGGAATACAAGGCAAGATATAACTTCCTTTGAGGCACATTAATGCCTTTTTCATGATTTTAGTATCCAGAAGGTTTGCTTATGAATTTACAATTTTTTTTTTAATTTTTACCTGCTTTGCCGTTATAAATGGAAACCCAACGATTTCAGTATTTACAGTTCATGGAAATACTGCATTTACATCACTGCTTGTCATGCTATGTTTCGTCAGTTCTGTAAATTCCGTTTTATAACCTCAATAAATTATACCCAGACCAACCTAATTCGTATAATTAATTCTATCTGCAGGTTTGTGAAGATGTACATTAATCACTGTCGCTTTAGTACCAGTAAGCGGGCGCGTGCATGTGCCGACAGAATTACGGAAACTGAATAATTAAACAAATTTCCCTTGTCCTGTGTGTTAATGAAGGTGGACTGTTGACAGGTTCATAGTCTGGAAACGGCATTTTAATTACCGCCAACTTGATAATTATGAGCACAGGAAAAACTATCTGCAGCCGTTCTTAGTTTCGTAACGAAGAAATTATATACGTTTGCGAGGACAGTTTCCTTTAGCACGCGCTTCCTACTAGTTTCAGCATCAGACGTAAGCCTACTCTACTACGTGAATATGTAAGAATGTGTGCATTAACGCTAGTTAATGACACAACAAATTACATAAACGTTCAATACCATTAAGTTCTTAGTATTACATTGTCATTCTGTTGATGATCAGTCAGTAATTCAATTAGTTAGAGATAAACAGGTGAGGTTAACTCTGATGATGGTTGACCTCGCTAAAGCATAGACTTTACAAGTGCTTTACCGATTCGGATTAAGCCTGAATGTTTAAAACCGTAGCCTATCTCAGAGTCCTTCACGGTGAATAAGATGTGTTTAATTAATTTGTTCAAAGAGTACGTAAATGTCATCCAGATTTTATTTGCCGTTATCAGAATTAAAGTACATAAATTATGATTTGATAATTTAATCGTTTGAAGAAACTCTTGTAACTTCATAAGCCTGTAGACGTGCAAGCGTGTTTGTTTGTTGCAAGTATCGTCTCTCTGCTAGATGAAGTCAGAACAGAGTCAGAGTAAGACAAAATATTCTCTGTTATTAAACCTGTATAGGCCTAGGTTAAATCTGCAAATTATACCTAACCTAGTAAATTTTTCAGTGTTGTTTTCATTTCATGTGACGTCAACGTATGAATAAGAAATCTTCTTGCATTTTTCTGTTACGTTAAGTTTCTGTTGACTTTAATCTTAAAGATCAAAAATTGCTGTTTCAGGCTTATACTGCGCCACAGATAGATCTGTGAAAGATTCTAAGTGCCTGTTGTCATTGTAAATCTTTCGGAAACTGATTTGAATAATTACCGTTAGTTATATTTTTTGCGCACGAAGTAAACTTTTGTTACAATACTGACAAATATTTGGTAATTAATGCACAAACTGCTTTGTGACACAATACTGTGTAAGTCTGCACGTTTCACACATAGTTATTACACTTTTGCACTACTTTCTATATAAATTACAACAAAAAGACTTACCAAGAACTTAGATTGTGTTTGTTTTACGATACAAAGTAAACTATTTTTCTTTTCATAACACAAAACTTGCGTGTCACAAGACTGTAATATAGTTGTTAGCAATTATATACAAAATATTATACAAAAGAAGAGTATAAACTGAAACATTTCAATTACCGCACACAAAGTTAAGTAGGCCAATTACAGACAACCAAAGTTGCGGACGTTAAGTCTGACGTTAACAATACAAATCAGTATGATATCGGTTATAGTATAAAATGTAAGCATACAGTTTCTTAGTTTTCTACCTTATTTCAGCGTTGCTGTTACTGATACTGTTAAGATACTGTCAAATTGGTAAAATCTGTTTCAATACAGGAAATAGTAAAACAAATTAGAAGCTAAATTAGAAATACGTACGTCAGTGTTAAGTAATAGAGTTGAGAAAATAAATTCTTTTGATAACGAATTCAGGTCATACCAAAATAAAATGTCTTTTTAATATTTTTAAAATCTACTATACTTTTTTTATCCACGTCAGTCCCTGACTTTCTATAAAGTAAATTGGACTGTAAAACCACTTAATTTTGCCCACTTCAATAATATCGGAGAGTGGACGACAGCCATTATGCGCTTCCGTGGTATACGTATCATGGCTATTGAAGATTCTTCCAGTTCCATGTAACTATGCCATACCACCATTATCGTCATCATCACATAGGTCTTCTGGCGTGTGGCAAATTCCAGACATAGGCCTATTCATTCTGCGCCCCTTCCCTTTCGCATGTACTCGACGCTTGAACCTTCGTCTCTCCTACGGTACCCCATAGAACGTTTCCTCTCTCTCTCTTCTTGTTTCTTTCACTGCTCTCTCTCTCTCTCTCTCTCTCTCTCTCTCTCTCTCTCTCTCTCTCTCTCTCTCTCTCTCTCTCTTTCTTCACACACGCACACAGACATGTATGTATATATAGAAAAATGTAGTACAATTATTTACAATTAGAATGGTAATATTAGGTCACATACTGAGTACAAGGTGTGTTTAAAATGTAATGAGACTGACTGTATAAAATTATTTATTGATACATTAACTATATTAAAAATATTTCCCCTTCAAAGTAGTTCCCTGGCAAACCACACATTTAAGGAGACCATCCCACTGGTTGAAACAGTAAAATACTGGAAATCTTCACCATCTTCAGCTATCAACGACTTTAACTGGTCTGTTACAATCTTCTGAACGGTCTCAACAAAGAGGCCCTGCAGTTAGCTTTTGATTTTGTCAAATGAGAATATCATATGAAGCAAAATCAGTGAAGTAGGGGATTGCGGTACCACATCACAGAATACACGGTTTGGTTAAATACCCGTTTACAAAGGGTGATTTGACATTAAACGTTATCGTGATTAAACATTTAGGAGTAAACAATCTCTGGTCGCACCAAAATTTCTTAAATAGTCTGGTGATTGAAATTTAGTTCATAACCAATAATTGCTAGCCCCAAATGACGAACAGGCTTGATGAGATATCTCGTTTTGGACACAGATGCGTCAGTTCGTGTTCTGCTTGGTCGTCTACAACTTCCACAATTCCATGGACATTCAGAAATGCTTTGTACCACCTAACACCTGAATCCAACATATGGCTTAAACTCCGTAAGTAAGTTTGAACTTGTTAAATGTTCTTGTTTCACTGTGCCTTTGACACAGAATTTGACTGCAATAAAGTAGCTCAGGATTTTTGAGTTCAGTTTTGTGACAAATAAAATAACTATGTCGCAGTCAAATTTTGTAAGGTTAAAAAGTTGAAAGTTTTAATGAATGTCAGTAACTGTTTATCTATCAATTACTGAATTTGTTGTGCTACGAAGTTGCCACTTTGTGAGAAAAAGTTCAGTCCTATTACAGTTTAGACAAACCTCGAACGTATAATGCATGCGAGTTAGTGAGCGAGTGTGTGTTTGTGTGCGCGCGTGCGTGCGAGAGTGCGTGAGTATAATATAAAATACTTTTCAAAACACTAATTAATATACATAAAAAGCTTTGCAAATGCGTGGTTTTAATTATTTAGTACTTTTCAGAAACTCTGTTTCAAAATGCAAATTTTTATATTCAATAATTTTATTATCGCTAACACCGTTGGTTAACGATCTATGAATTATTTATTTCTATTTAGGCCTACGTGTATTTAAGTGCGTGTGTTTGTTTTTTGACCATGTAGGCCTACCATATAAAATTATTTATACAATTATATATTTAATCCACATATATTTTTAATTTACATTTAAATTTGTATTTTAATCTCTAATACGTTATGCTCTGTTAAACGCGTCTAGTGAATTTGTTTATTTTGTTTATTATGGGGCAAGTATTATTCTTTTGAAATCTTTATACGAACGCGATGCATTGTCCTAGGCAACCGGTTTCGCACACTAACATCTGATTTTATTGTGTTTGCAAATTTTGATAGAAAAATGAATGTTAAGTGTCAATAGACAGGATGAGCAGAGTACGTGCAGTCTGGACTCGGACGCAGTGCAGGTGAGGCGACGAGTGCGAGCATTAGGCCTCATTTCCGTTTCACTGCCGTTATAATCTCTGTAATCTTTTTAATAATAGATTACTCGACGCGGAGAAGAGCGGAAGTCGCCGTTAAGTGTGGCCATCAAACGCCAGTTTGCTGAAAAAGCTAAATCAAGACTCCGGTTATAGACTACGTATAGAAAACAAGCATTACGCCGGTATTAAGCGATTCCATATAGCCATTATGCTTTTCAAACATACAATTATTAAGTATTATGAGAGAGAAAACCATTTAATTTTATGACGTTGGTCGGTTTCATATTTCATTCGGTGTGCATGCTTGATTGCCGATATATCACTAACAGCAACAGTACGAATGTGCGCGCGCGCGCCAACGTTACGGTTATAAGTGGTACTACATAATGATTGTGTTCGTTTATGAAGATATTAGAGACTTGATTTTACACTTTAAAGGCTCGAGAGAAATAGAAAAGATAATCGATTATTTGAAACGATACAAGTTGTCGCCACACGCGTGACCAACCACAACATACTAAACATACCTGCCCATACACAGTTTAAAAAAAAGAAACATACAAAAATGTCTCAGATCAAAAATTCTGACTCACAACCACTACGATGGAAGTAATTAAATATTCAATTCTTATAATTAATAATTAAATTTCCAGACTATTTAAATAGTAAAGTTTTGCCCTGTATTTGTTAAACTAATTAATGTGTTAGTCGCCAATGTGACACGGTGTTAGAGAAATTATTTATTTAACAAATCGACAGGCAAGAGTCAAAATGGTTTAGACATATGCTTAGGATGGCAAAATACTGATAGCCGAAAAGATATCCTACTTGAAACCTCCGGAGAAAGAAAAATAGGGCAACCGCAGCAATCTTTATAAGAAGGAACCAGGCATGGAAACTCGGAATATGGAAGACGAACTTCCCTAGATAAAGATTTTGTGAAGATAAGATGTATATAAGACTGGTATATAAGATGAATTCAGTTATTATTGTTAAATTATTGAACCCATAATGCACAATTTAAATACACATAGACCATATATTAATACATAAGATTATTACCAAAACATGTCATCCGATGTATAAACGTCTTAAGTTGGTATATTGCGACAATACAAGCATATGCTGTAATGCGCATATATGAAATAAAATAAATATTTAAATTAATTTTAGTAATATGTAATAGACAAGCAGGTGTGAAATTGGAAGCTGGCTTATAAACATGAATCAGCAGGAACATATCGCGATTGCCGCTGAGAGCGTGTACGCAAGTAAATAGTGTGTGTGCGTGAAGCCTGTTAAAGCCTGAAAGTTTGCAATCTCACCCCAAATAGATGCTAAATTAAAGTTTTATTTAATTATAAACGAACCATAAATATTAGAAAGAGTGTAATGACTTCTAAAAATGCATAAAAATCAGACACGTGTGCAGTGCGAATTCTATGTAATTATGACGTTCAGTGCGAATTCTGTGCGATTTTTAAAGCATAGTAATTACACTAATGCTGCGAACATTATGATAATTACGTATAATGTGTATAATTAAATTAGACAATGTTAGATCACCTTGAAATCCGCATTAGACATTGCAATTGGCGAAAAAGTGCGAATATGTGAAATTAGACGAGAGTGGGGGAACAGACGCTGTGGACAGCTTCTGACCCGCAGAATTCTGTAGCGACAGGTGTGGTTTTTTTGGTGAATACAAATACGAGCCCAGGAGAGCCAAATTTATTCTTCAAACAGTCTACTGTCGCTGCGGTACGCTATGTCCGTCAGCGACGCGAATTTTTAATACTCTTCAATCAGTTTTCAATTGCAGCGGTACGCTATGTCCGCCAGAGACGCGAAATTTTAATTATTTCAGACATAGTTAGACGCTATGTCAAATATCGACAGTATCTTTTATTTATAAACTATAAAGTATTACGGACAACATGTTAGTTCAAGTAATAAAAAAAATAATCAACTAAACGCTATACAACTCATTGACTGTGGCTTAAGTAAATGTCTTTATACAATTAATTGTATAGGCCTAAAGACATCTACTTAAGCCACAGACGGTGAGTTGCATAGCGTTTAGTTGATTATAAAATACGTGGCTTGGACTATAAACGGATTTATTCCATTAACAATAATAAAAAAAATAACTGTAACTACACCTATCGGACGTCTACAAACAGTCGACAACGACAAACATCTACACTCTAGACATACGGCGAGAGAACATCAAGCAGAGGAACGATACGCAGAGCAATAGAGGCGGTTTATATAACAACAGCAGCCGATCCAGAGCAACACGTCATTCCATTCTACAGCCAGCCGATGGGACCATGAAGGACGAGAGACGATAGGACGACCAGTGGAACCGGAAAACGTAAGAGGACATCCAGTAGGAGAGGACCGACAGATCACTGGAGGACATGGGACAATCTGCAGAATTGAGGTGACGAAAAACCAATTTATAATTATAAAAGAATAAAGACATTGAAAGACATTAATAAAAAAATATTTTAAATTAAAGAAAAATTATGTAGATAGAGATAAGATAATGTAATTTACTTGTAATAAGAATTTTCTTTAATGATATTTTCTTTAATGTTGAACAGTCAATTTAAAGATAATTTAAACCCTTGCTTGGAGAATTAACAATTGATTTAATACTTTAAATTTTTTCATTGAAAGCATATAAAGTAAAGTAATTAGAAATATTCAATTAGTTGTTTTTAAATGATTATAAAGCCGTAAAAGGTATATCAAGTATAGAATAATAATGTAAATATTAACAAATTTATAAAGCACACATTCAGACTGAGTAGTCGAGAATTTATAGTATAATGAAGAAATGTTTTACATAAAATTGCTAATATAAGATATAAGATATAAAATCTAAATTTATGATGAGTATACGGCCACAAAGAAACCTTGAAACAATAGATAATGAATATTTTATGGCAAAGTAAATATTATTATTATATTAGTATTTTTTTTTAAATAAATAAATGAAAACATATTACGATTCCTAAAAGGACTACTCTTATTATGATTACACCTGAACCCCAATTTATACATACACGGTATCAGTAATGTTGTATGAATGTATACACAGCACAAAAGGTATCGTTGTATAAATTTTGGCGTCCCAAAGAACGTGGGGCTCCACAAAATAAATTATAGTAAACAATTTGTGTTGTTATAATATATACTATTATTTACGTGATTCAGATATTAAGACATGATAGAATTGCAACTTACGTTAATAGTAGAATTTGGCCTACAAATTAAAAAACAAATTCTAAAAATTAACGCTAAGTTTTGGTCAAACGTCGTGTCAAATAAGAAGAATGATGGCAACAGATTCAAGAAGACGACTGATGAAAGTAGCTGGTTGACCAAGCCGACCACGAAGAAGGTGAATAATGAAGTAAAGAAGATGAAATGACGAAAGATAATAAAAACAAAAGGTAAGAAGACCCAAAGGAATGTTTCAGCAGTCAACTGAAAGATCCGTTCCTCTTGTACTCAGTTATCAACAGAAATGTAAAATGCATCCAAAAGAAATCTGCCAGCACCCTCAAATCGTCTAACCTCCGTTACACAGTTGAGACCGATTGAAAATCAGTGATAGTATATCAGGTATGCCTTCATTCGCTATTGCTAGTTGTAAGTCGAAAGTTAGTTGTTAGTTGTACTGTATATTAGTGAAGTACGATAAGTTTAAAAGCTATTCCACTCTTGGGCGATTGTTAGAGTATTCATCTTTGACATGCATATCACAATATGTATATGATCCTCAATATTAATGGATTTCTCATTTAACAAAAAATCTTATTTAACTAAAGGTGTTTATTATTCTGTATGGAACACATTAGCGATGTATTTTAATCTCTAGCTAAGTTGTTTTTTGACTTCAAATGTAGCCTATGTTGTCCTGTCTGGAACAGAGATCACGATGAGTCTGATTAAGTTAAACTCCAACGCACCGCCCTGCATTTAAGATGCAGTAATACGTGTTAGTAGTTTCTGTATTTACGCTGTTATCATCCATCCTTAGGTTAACAAAAATGTCATATTCTTTCCTAAATTATCTTTCGAGAATCGTTTAGTTCATCACACAGAACAACAGCCTGTGTTCTAAAACGATTCATTACAATAAAACCTTTGAACGTTATACGGTGTTTTTATTTAAACATACACACGCCATCACTTACATTTAATCCGTGCAAGCCTACAGATTTCCAGGATATTATTGGTGCTACTTATAAGCTATAGCGACAGAAACAATGTGAAGTGACAGAAACAGAAGAAGTGAAGGAAACTGAGAATAATTTAGGAACAGTAATTAGCGGAATATATGGATCAAGGAAAATAGGAATTCAAATGTACAGAAAATTAAGAAACCAGGATATACGGAGGAGAAGGTTGGAGAGGACGACGTAATGGAATTAGTTAAGGCACAGAGATTGAGACTGTGTGGTCACGATTGAGCGGGAGAAGTCAATGGAGGTCATGAGGAAATAGACCCAAGAGAAGACCGAATACGAGGTGGGAGATTCAGGTCAGTGAAGATATAATTTCAAGCCACCCCTAAACGAGTGTAAAAAACTAAATAAAGAAAGAAGTAGGGGAAGGAAGTTGATAAGGGAATTAGGCGTAGTAGTGTGTGAAGACAAACGGGAGAGTGTGAAGTAAGGACAACTTGTCACCACTACTGAAGTCCAAGGGCCAGGAGATCTGAAATAACGGTTATGATTCCGCTAAGAATTCAGAGTTTAACATGATGATATACAAAACACGCGCGTGTGTGTGTGTGTGTGTGTGTGTGTGTGAGAGAGAGAGAGAGAGAGAGAGAGAGAGAGAGAGTTTACTGAGATATGCCTCCTAAATAAATATACTCGTTTCAAGAATTCCTTACAAACTACCAATTGTTTACAAACTGGTAAAAGTATCGATGAAGCTGTTAATTGCACATGATTCCCGCGCACGCTCGGACACACACCTTGACACTGATAACAAAAACTTGTTGCTAATTTACCCACACTTTCATTTTAACTACTACTTAATTAACACTTTAATAATTACATATTTTAATTAGAATATTTTTAATTCCTTACGTGTTTCAAAATCGTACACGTGCATTGCTAATTTATAGATCCGCTTTTTAATTCGATATAAATCAGCTGATAATAAGAAACGTTTAAATTATTGCTGATACAGTGAGATATATAGAGAGTTACGAGCAAACGGGGAATGAGTCGATTTTAATGTTATTTTCTTGATAGGAGCGGCACTGAGAGTCCGTTTGAGAGATGATTATTTAAAGGGCCGTAAATGCATGTTTTATAATAAACGTTTTACATTTTAATCATACTTTTAAATGATGTTTCTCTACTCTCTTTTACACACACGCGCGCACGCAGAGGGTGAATGGGCTTTTGTGTCTAGATCGCGGTGTAGATGGTGTAGACAAAAAACGGATACACGGACACATACAAAAACATATTTCTAGGTTAACTATAAATAATACTTTTCTTATCTTCTAATCAAAGCCACTGATCATTTACGATAATTATCGAAATACAAAAAACACTGAACAGTAATAACATCAATAAATACTAACACACTTGGCAGTCAAATTATGTAAACATGTGTGGAAATGTTTCCTTGTCGGCAATAAAATTTAATTTGAGCTCGTTGCCAGAACATGAAATAATTTTTATTGAACACCCAACTTTTTGCAATTAATAGGTAAATATTAATATAATTATTTATAGGAAATAAATTATAATTTGGTGGCAAGAGGGCAGGTGTAATGGGCAGTGGGCAGCTGTGTCTTAAGCACTGTCCGCAACACACGACGACAGATCTCTAATTAGTACAAGTCCGGTTTGTTCACCACGCTTCGCGTTTTTTGCAGTCATAATTTCATAACACAAAGATCTGATGCTTTGGCTACAGTTTCCGACGTCAGTTGGCAGAACCAACACCCGAGTCAGCGAAGTTCCTCCTGGCCGTTTACTGGACAGTACTCTTTTGGTCAGTAATCCAACGGCACATTTTACGAGGCCCTTTTTCAACAATAAAATAGAATCCGCGTTTTGTTAATCAGATAAACGGTTCTCAGATTTTGACGACTTCTCGGAGTCGTTTTACGCAGCATAAGCAGATTCCGTCAGTCACCTAATGAGTCAGCACAAATGACATCTACCCTCTTATTACATCGCACAATTTGAGTTTTATGTATGTTATTGTAACGGTACATAACCCGATCCCAATAAAGTAAATCATGAGAATAAAAGTCAGAAATGGGTAGAACTAAAGCTCGCTCAAAATTTAATTATATCACTCCACATAATAAACAATTCGAGTGGTATATAGTGCGAAGTGAGTTCTAGTGTACCCACTGAGGTGAAAAACCAAAGTGAAACTAATGTATTACTAAACTGTGCTGTATGTTTTGGATAGGATAAAACTAGGGAAGTAGTATGTAATAATACTGATTGATTTTTGTAATTTTATTTATTTACTGTAATTCATATTGTATGAACCACAATTTGTTATACCCAAGTTAATATTATATTGTTTCAAATAATTATGTTAGATTGTAAGAAAACCCAGGGTTTAATTTTAAAAGACATGAAAATTTTAACTACCAAAGATAATATAAAATTAAAATAATCCTATGAAGGAAGTGACAACAGGAAGTAGTACCGGGTATGAATACTATTCGAGATTAAATAAATAATATATAAATTTATTTAATGATAATAAAATGATAAAATATTTATATACAATGTCATAAAAAAAAAATTAACCAAAACATATTATGTGAATTAAATTAGTAAATAAACCGGAATGGAAAGTAATTATTTTTTACATAAATAAAATATAAATTTATAATAATCACAAACGGCCTACATAATAAAAATACTATGTGTTACTAAGAGTGATGGAAAATAACAAGTATTGTTAATAAGATATAAAAAATTTTGAACTGAACCGGAGAGTTGAAGAATCGATGCGACAAAAATTATAAAAAAATAACCTTTTTTGGACGTTGGAGGAGGCGAAATTCACGCAAGAGTAATAAACAAAGTGAATACTAACCAATTATACCTGAGGAATCCAAATTAAAAGGTGTTATACATTAAAAACCAGTGGATGAAACCATTCTGAGGATCCAATATAATTCGGCCTACGTCTAATAGACAATCAGAAAAATACTCGAAAATGAAAAGGAAATAATAACGCAAGACGTACCTCATCACAGAATAAAACTTCAATCCAGTAAGGACAACACGGAGCGAGGTAATATAAACATTTTTCGTAATAAATACAGAAGAAAACTCGTTTTTTAATAGTGAAATAGAACGAAAAAATATTCATTTTATCATATGTTCCTTTCAAAAGTAAACAAATACATGCTGCTCTCTTACGGCAATTCCGGAAACTATGTAACATTTGAATAATAAACCAAAATTATTTATTAATTTTTTTATATTTGTAAAGCGTAGCAATTAGCCATTTCTGACACTCTCATAACACAAAGAATTCACCCTGAACCCTGGGGAATTAATAAGAATTATGTAATAACTGATGTATTTTATTATAGCGTAATATTGGTTAAATAACAACATATATGTTTTGTTCTTTAGACAGATCTATGTTTACTCGGTAAAGTCGAGAAGATGTTTTCTTTTTAAAAAGATTAATTGTGATACCTATACTTGGGTGGCTGGAGACAAAAGTCAATAATCAATAAAGCAATATTATTGAAAATTAATATTGAATTATAACGTGTTATAATTTATTGTAGTGGGTAGTTAATGAAAATTTCAGCACAACATACAGAAAAAATCGTCACAACAGAGGGGCAATAATGATACTTACTCTCTCTTCTGCATAAGGCTGAACAAATTACCTCCTTGACCCCAAATCACACACTCTCGATTTCTTTTAGATTGAGTAAAACAAGATAAACAAAATCCTTTATTTATACCGTTTAAAACGTCAGTTAGTATAATTCAAAAGTGACGCATACTGCGTGAGGCATATAATAACACTTCCATAACACATCACGAAAACAGTAGTACGTTACAGAATTGACGCGTACAACGTGGTGCAGGATTTAACTATACAACGCCTCACGAAAAAAGCGGTACGTTACAGATTGGCGCTCAACGTAAAAGGGCGGTAATTAGAAAAGAATTTTGATATTTAATAAAAATATATATCAAAAAATCTAATTATCGTTGGCAGTTATGAGAAAACAAGAAATGCCTAATACCCGAGGAAAATCGAAGAAGAGGGCAGAAGAAAAGGAGATTGAAGAAGGTGGACAGGAACAAGAAATAGAGTTAGTCACGGACAGTGAAATGGACCAACAGACAGGTGATACAGAAGAAACCGAAGTAGTTATGGATACGGAAAAGGAAATAGTGGAAGAGGATGCCCAAGGGGATCAACCAGATAAATCCAACCAAAAAGAAGATATAAGCATACAGGAGATGTTAAGAATTATAATGGAAGGGAATAACAAGATACAGGAAGATAATAAGCGAACCAATGACAAAATAGATGGAAATTTTAGAAAACAGGAGGAAACTTCAAAGCAAACCAATAACAAAATAGATGAAAATTTTAGAAAACAGGAGGAAACTTCAAAGCAAACCAATAACAAAATAGATGAAAATTTTAGAAAACAGGAGGAAGCCTTGAAACAAACCAATGAGGAAAATAAAGAAAATTTTAGGAGACAGGAGGAAGCCTTGAAACAAACCAATGAGGAAAATAAGGAGAATTTTAAGAAACAGGAGGAAAACTTGAAACAAACTATGAATGAACGATACCATGAACTGAAGGAAGCGGTTGAAGGACAAAGAGAAGAGATGAATGCAAAATTTGAAGAGAATAATGAGAATTTAAAACAAATTGAGAGTAAGATGGAGAATTTCAATAAAGAATTAAGAGAAAATCTAGAAGGTAAAATTGAACTGGTCAATAATACGTTAAGCCAAAGAGTAGAGGCATATAAGGAAGAGGCAGAGAAGAAATTAGTAGAAACTAACCAAAGATTAGATACAACTGAAGAGAAGATGGAACTAATTAAAATTGGAGTTGAGGCACGAATGGAAAAAGAAGAACAAGATAATCAAGTTCGTGTAATGGCCATACGACAAGAAAACAATGACCAGTTAGATAGCATTAAAAGCAGTCTAAACTGTAAATTTTCAGAGTTTCATAAAACTGTAGAGAATGTAAAAAATCAATGTGATAGCCAAGCAGAGAAATTAGATAGTTTGCAACAAATACAAACCAATTTTCAATGTGATGTAGAGAGAATAAGTGCTAGATCTGCATGCAGCAGTCATCATGTTTATCCAGACAATAAGGAAAGTGTAAACTTTCGGGATTATCGCAGAAACCCACTTGAATTTTTAGGGAGAGTAGATGAAATTTTGAACAGATCAAAGGAGAATAGATGGAATATGATAAAAGGTCTATTAGACGAATCGTTCAAAAATATCAATGATAATTGGTGGACAGCAATTAGGAACGAGGTGTGTGATTATGAGGGTTTCAAAACTATGTTCAAACTTAAGTACTGGTCAGAATCAGTACAAAACATTATTAGGGACGATATCTGTCATGGTAGGTATGACCGTACAGTGGGACAAACACCTACTGCTTACTTTTTAGGGAAGATGTGTATCGCCAAGTATCTAGACCCTAAGATACCTGAAGAGTGTCTAGTGACCAAAATGGCGTATCATTTTGAAGAAAAGATCATCAGTGCACGCTTGAGTGGACAAATCAAAACTATTGGAGGCATGGAGACGCTGCTAGAAAATTATGAACAGGAATCTTATTATAGGAGAAGTAGATGGAGGTCAGGGAATACCGAGGAGCGGAAGAATGAACCACCAAGAGAGAATCGGCCCAGAGTTAATTATGTACATGCTAATAACAATTATTACAGTAATAGTTACCAAGGAAGACGTCCGTATTTTAACCAGAGACAAAATTATGATCGAAGGGATGAGAGAAACAACTACAACAGACAACAATGGAATGATCATGACGAATATAGGAGGTCCAGAAGTGGAGATAGAAATAGGGACATACCCTCAGGAGATCCACCAAATGACAATCAGAGAACTAATCAAGCCCAAGTAAATTATCTAATGGCTGATGAGAGGGATTCGAGGAGACCCGATGAACAGCCACAAAGAAAAGTGGACAAACGAGTTGACCATGGGAAAAATCAAGGGTCTAATCCTGGTCCCAGTAATAAAGATGAGAGGCTATATACATACGATAATATTGAAATGTATGGTAGTGATCCGCAATGGGGCAATCCAATAGCGAATTTTATTGACAAGTTTAATCAACAGAATCCACGGGAAAAATATACGAGTGGATCAATCCGTGTTGTGAATGATACTGAAAACGGCTAAACTAATGTAAAATGAAGAAACTAAAACCCCAAAATTCAAAAAGTGTGTAAGTACAACTTACTTAAGATATTTTGCAACCATTAGAATTAATAAAAAGTGTGTAAGTACAACTTACTTAAGATATTTTGCAACCATTAGAATTAATAAAAAGCATGTAAGGACACCCAAGTTATTTCGAACAATATAATTTAAAGTGAAGAGTATATAAGAGCAGATTATATAATTTATTTATAAAGAACTGATTTAAAATGGACTGATAGGAAAAATAATATTTTGATGATAACAAAAGAAGAATAAATAAATAAACAATTGATGGTAATGTGCTCAGATAAGAAGGTACAATAAGAAGAATAACGAATAATTTAATGACTCCAATGAAACTGAAGGAGGATGATAATTAATACAATAATTAGAATTTCTCGGAATTGAAGATTAGATAAGAAGAAATGATACGGAGAAATATGTCACAAGAAGTAAAGTCAGAAGAATTTTAACATAAGGCCTATCAATGATGTTATATGCTATTAATTAATGATAAAGAAGAAGGAATCAAGGAGAAGAAGAAATATATAAATAAATACAAACAGCTACAGTATGAAGAATCCCAAAAGTGTTTGGTACTAGTCGCTAATTGACTACTACTTATAATTTTTTTTATTTTTATGTATTGACCGTAGAAATGTTCCGGCAATAATTTTTATGAGCAGGGATGATGTTCCCCTGGTCTCAGAAGGTGTAAGGATGGACAGCGGTGTATGGACCCAGAGTGGCCACCCGACTGGAACCACCGCACAAGATAGGGAAAATGTTAGGGAAATTGAATATTTAAGGGATAATAATTATAAAATAGCTGAAAGGAGTATAATATAGATTCCAGATGTATAAATGAAGAAAATAGAAGGAAGATAGCAGACAGAAGCTTAATTGATAAAGCGAGTATATAAAAGTAAATAGAAATGAGTGTTGAAACAATTTTAATATGATTAGTGTGACCAGTCCTTATCAAATAAAATGTGGAAGTACCACTAACCCCGAGAAATAATTGATGAATTTGCCTCCAAGAGAGAGAGAGTAAAGTAAGAAAACGACAATTACCACAAGTCTGAATTACCAGAGTTTATAATCAGTCAGCAATGAAACATTATTATGAAAACAAAGTCAAGACCATTAGGAGACTTGAACCAATTAACAATTTATTTCTATCAACGAGTTGAACTAAAATAAATTTGTTCTAGTGGGGGGGCTTTATGTAACGGTACATAACCCGGTCCCAATAAAGTAAATCATGAGAATAAAAGTCAGAAATGGGTAGAACTAAAGCTCGCTCAAAATTTAATTATATCACTCCACATAATAAACAATTCGAGTGGTATATAGTGCGAAGTGAGTTCTAGTGTACCCACTGAGGTGAAAAACCAAAGTGAAACTAATGTATTACTAAACTGTGCTGTATGTTTTGGATAGGATAAAACTAGGGAAGTAGTATGTAATAATACTGATTGATTTTTGTAATTTTATTTATTTACTGTAATTCATATTGTATGAACCACAATTTGTTATACCCAAGTTAATATTATATTGTTTCAAATAATTATGTTAGATTGTAAGAAAACCCAGGGTTTAATTTTAAAAGACATGAAAATTTTAACTACCAAAGATAATATAAAATTAAAATAATCCTATGAAGGAAGTGACAACAGGAAGTAGTACCGGGTATGAACACTATTCGAGATTAAATAAATAATATATAAATTTATTTAATGATAATAAAATGATAAAATATTTATATACAATGTCATAAAAAAAAATTAACCAAAACATATTATGTGAATTAAATTAGTAAATAAACCGGAATGGAAAGTAATTATTTTTTACATAAATAAAATATAAATTTATAATAATCACAAACGGCCTACATAATAAAAATACTATGTGTTACTAAGAGTGATGGAAAATAACAAGTATTGTTAATAAGATATAAAAAATTTTGAACTGAACCGGAGAGTTGAAGAATCGATGCGACAAAAATTATAAAAAAGTAACCTTTTTTGGACGTTGGAGGAGGCGAAATTCACGCAAGAGTAATAAACAAAGTGAATACTAACCAATTATACCTGAGGAATCCAAATTAAAAGGTGTTATACATTAAAAACCAGTGGATGAAACCATTCTGAGGATCCAATATAATTCGGCCTACGTCTAATAGACAATCAGAAAAATACTCGAAAATGAAAAGGAAATAATAACGCAAGACGTACCTCATCACAGAATAAAACTTCAATCCAGTAAGGACAACACGGAGCGAGGTAATATAAACATTTTTCGTAATAAATACAGAAGAAAACTCGTTTTTTAATAGTGAAATAGAACGAAAAAATATTCATTTTATCATATGTTCCTTTCAAAAGTAAACAAATACATGCTGCTCTCTTACGGCAATTCCGGAAACTATGTAACATTTGAATAATAAACCAAAATTATTTATTAATTTTTTTATATTTGTAAAGCGTAGCAATTAGCCATTTCTGACACTCTCATAACACAAAGAATTCACCCTGAACCCTGGGGAATTAATAAGAATTATGTAATAACTGATGTATTTTATTATAGCGTAATATTGGTTAAATAACAACATATATGTTTTGTTCTTTAGACAGATCTATGTTTACTCGGTAAAGTCGAGAAGATGTTTTCTTTTTAAAAAGATTAATTGCGATACCTATACTTGGGTGGCTGGAGACAAAAGTCAATAATCAATAAAGCAATATTATTGAAAATTAATATTGAATTATAACGTGTTATAATTTATTGTAGTGGGTAGTTAATGAAAATTTCAGCACAACATACAGAAAAAATCGTCACAACAGAGGGGCAATAATGATACTTACTCTCTCTTCTGCATAAGGCTGAACAAATTACCTCCTTGACCCCAAATCACACACTCTCGATTTCTTTTAGATTGAGTAAAACAAGATAAACAAAATCCTTTATTTATACCGTTTAAAACGTCAGTTAGTATAATTCAAAAGTGACGCATACTGCGTGAGGCATATAATAACACTTCCATAACACATCACGAAAACAGTAGTACGTTACAGAATTGACGCGTACAACGTGGTGCAGGATTTAACTATACAACGCCTCACGAAAAAAGCGGTACGTTACAGTTATACAGGAGAATATTCGGTATTTGAGGAAGGAAAACCGGTTTCTAAGGAAATATCAAAAGGCAGTAAAAGTAAAAAAAAAATCATCATCAATCATCTTAAAATTTCTTGCTAATTACCTGTTCTGATTTCAAAAGGTAGTATAGTCTATCTGGAAAATAATTTGCGATTATAATCTTATCTCTAAAATATTTTTTACACGGAACTGACAGTTTTATACAAATCTGTTGGTTTTTGCCGTAGGCAATGAACGTGTCTAATTCTGTCGAACGTCTTCGTAAAATTTCTAATCATGTAAGCCTACCAACAATGGCTACGCGAAACAGTTCAAGTAAATTTATATTTATAATTTATTAAATTATACATGATGTATTACTACTTTGCTGATTTAAATACTGTATGTTTTTATTTACACATGTATATCTTCCTTTCTTTCTTCTTCTTATTCTCTTGTGGTTTTACAGTAGATCGTTGGACATTCACCAGTTCCGATCCTTCGTTGGGGTCCCAAATTCTAACTCCAAGGAGTTCTTTTGCACTCTTCCGTACGTTTAATATCCTCTCAGCGGATATTTGATACTCCACCACTTGTACATCCAATAATTTGGTGTCATTTGTCACCCAATTGCGTCAGGTCCCCTGCCCACATACTCTATTGTATTTTTATAAAACTCCATTATACCTTAAACTCCATATTGTTTCCTTATTTCACGTTTATATCTATTGTGTCATTCATTGTATTCTTTTATTGGACCATGTACATTCATTAGCACCTTACGTTTAAATAACCTATGTGATTTTCCCCAAAAATTTAGAGAGTAGACTACACCTCCTTCAGCCCAATCTCTAGTAGCGTTTAGCTGGCTGTTATGCTTAACAAACATGTTTACATCGTTTCTCAAGTTGTGTACCAAACAAACAAACTGTGCCATTTTAACTCAGTGTTGATTAGCTTCTTAGTAACTTTGAGGTTGTACGATTTTAATATACTTACCCCTTTACAACCAGTCCCACCATGAGTTACTGCTTCTCACATAACGTTAACACGTTAACAAAAAAAAATCACTACATTGGCAGATCATATACATAGTTGAGAATTAATTTTATTTTTCTGACTGCCGAATGCCATCATACAAACAATTAGGGATAACTCGATATCTAATATGTAGCATTTGTTACTGTTCACAGCATGGACCAAACCCAAACCCATTTTTTTTACTTCAGCTGGTCCTTCGCAAACGCACTGCTGCTGTCAAAATCCGTTCCCCGTCGTCAAGTCGGAAACGCTCATTCGTGGACTCTGCTCAACCGAAAACAACGACATTGAAGTCAGCTTATACGATAAGAACCTGAACGGTCTAACGAGTACGAGACTACACGCTCGGCCTGTGTAACTGGCTCGTTTTAATACGATGAAAAATGTAAAATGTTTTAATTGGAGTATGTGTTTCGTTATTATAAGTACTACAACCTTGTTATCTCTTCAACATGACCCGTTGTTTCAGAGATGCGTACGTTCGATTCGGTCTGTATGTCTTCTTTAGTGAGTATAATGAAAGTTCAGACTCGTTTATGGTGCAATTAGAACGGTTAATGAAAGTGTACACAACGTCAGCTTACTGTTAATCTCTATATAATTAACAGGAATAACACAGCACATGTACAAGTACTTATTCAGTACATGGATGATATTTTTTTACATACGCAATGTCAGGAACTTATTACGCGGTGCAATGAAATTAATATCCTCATCGTTCTACTTTATTCTTTGTAAAATCTAAGTCATCACACCTGGTTTTCCGCCTAGAATCTATGTGGGAAGCGAACACTCGGCATTTTTTAAAACTAGTTTTGGTTTCGTTTTGATTTAATGTCAATGAAAATGGTATTCAAGCAATTTCTGCCCGGCGGAACATAAAGTTTAAGATTTGTGTAAATATAATTTAAACACTATTATCATTTAGAAAATAACTTCTATGCCTCTATTTACCAAGAACCTTCCCCAAACACAAAGTGCTCCTTCGTCAGCAAGAGAATGTTCTTCGCTTATAGGCCTACTCCAAACTTTTCATTCAGTTCGTTTCCATTCTTCAATTTTTCTTCTTCCAAAAGAAAAAGACACTTTAAAAAACAATCTCTCTTGTCTTCTATATATATTTCAAACTCACGCCTCAAACTTCTCTCTGTTATCAAGTCTGTAGCCTACAGGCGAAGAAAGAAATGGAATAAAAAACGTGTGAAATCATGGTACTATTTCGGATAATAACAGTAACATAGTCTACTGTTTGTTACAAAACTCTTGTCCTAACAAAGTTATTATGTAGGGAGGTAGAATACTCAAGATTTGAAGTGATGACACGGTCAAATACGAACTAAACTGTACCTCAAACCACGAGTATTCTTCCCTACGGTAATGGAATGTCTACTTTTTTTGTAGTTCTGCCCATTATTTTTGTAGCCTTTGTAATATTTCCGTTCTTGTATCTTTGTTTGCTTTCTAAAACGTAAAATGCGAAGCGTGTCAAGCTTTTTTTCTGAAAAACCTATATTTATTTTTCCTCTGTTGTCTACTGTAATTATTTAATAAACAAAGAGTCTATTAAAGATGTCTTCTTATGATAAAAGTTAACTTAAAATAGAAGGCTTACTTATTAGCCAGAATTTTTGTTAAACTTATTTTTATATTGCCACTTTATAAATAAAACTAATAATTTTGTTGTGTAAAATAATTAGTTATCTTAATTAAAATAATTGTTAACTCAGGAATTATGATTTTCCTAGTCTGTCAAGACTAATTTTTTTTTCATGTCATAAAACCAGACGGGGACCGTCTTAAAATGTCTACTTAAACCATGTCCGCTATACTCTTTAAATCCTGTATAGACCTACATGAAACCAGCATTTAGCCATATTGACATAACGCCTCACTGAGTTTGTGTTGACGGAATATTGGATTTTTATTATGAAAACATATCCATTTATAAAAAGAATCGAAATTAATCATACCACTTGCTATTGAAGTCTTAGATTCCTTCAGCTATTAGCTATTCTTAGAGACGCCGTTTCCTTGCAAGTGGAATGAACTGCTCTTCGTATTGTGCTAACTACGTCAATTTATAACTAAGAACGACTTGTAATTACTACGTTTTGCTGTTTAAAACCGTAAAATGATGTTATTATGAACAGTTGGTACTGAGAAATTACATAGATAAGGACTCGTAGTAGCAATCATGAATAATAGAAATTATAAAATCATGATGACAGCAACGACAATACAGAATGGCCCAAGTAATTACATGACAGTTCACATGACCACAGACAATGACGCCCGTATCCTTGTAACACTTTGATTACTGAACAATTACTGCCTTTATATTGTTTTTCAATAAATAATAAAACTAATCGAATGTTATTATTGCACCAACCATAAAATTTTTGTTTATTTTCACACGGATTTCCCATTCGTAGTGAACGACGTTTCGCAAGCAAACGTCGCAAATGAATTAGCATAACAAGTGCGCTTTATAAAGACAAGTAATAACCAGTGACTCCCAAGGGTAATACAGAGTCTATAGCCCCCCCTCCAACATCTGTAACTAACCATAACCAACCTTGTGCAGCCCCCTAACTAAGATGATAATTTTTGTATTATACAAAAGCGGATCACTTTCTCATTTCCCCTATAAAATTTAATAGAATAAAAAGTTGTTTTGAAAGAAAATTGTTACATTAATGAGGCAGTTTATTATTTCACGTGAAAAAATCGAGACGTCACCCGAAAAGTGGGACACGTTTTCGTTCTTTGTGGATGGAGGGACATGCGATGGAAAACATGGACTCTTACGCAAAAAACTGAACGTATGACCACACTGCTCATAACCAGTGTTTACTACAAATTTGCTCTCTTCATTTCGGGCGCATGGAACAGTTATCATGAAAACCAAAAACACCTAGGCCTACAGATTGCCCTCCCCCACAAAATAAATGCTGCGTGCACTACTGGCTATAAAAATTTATGGACCGTTTGTTATCTTCACGGACAATAAATTAAAAGAAAGTAGTGGTGTGCAGTAGCGTACCTAGAGGTTACAGCGTCCCAATCTCCCCATTTACCAGTAACAACATACTATATCCCCAATGTTCAATTTTAACCTCCCTTTCTACAATCAAGAGAACTGTAAAAGGCAAAGTCTCATAAATTAGGGATGCGTAAGGTTTACTTAATAGGCCTAAATACAACGCTTTACAATGGAAAACTACAACCATTGTAGTTTTATGTAAATTGTGTATAAAATTATTGGGCTCTCGGGTCCACTATTACACTAAGGTAATATTTTGTTATGTATTTGTTTGTTACAAATACTGAATACAAAGTCAATCGGTGCGTCCATTTAGAAAGAATGAAGCAAGACCGTCTTCCCTGAAACAGACAGGCTGGAGTGGAGAATCATGAAATGAAGAAGAGAAAAAGAAGAAGGAGGAGGAGGAGGAGGAGGAGGAGGAGGAGGAGGAGGAGGAGGAGGAGGAGGAGGAGGAGGAGGAGGAGGAGGAGGAGGAGAAGAAGAAGAAGAAGAAGAAGAAGAAGAAGAAGAAGAAGAAGAAGAAGAAGAAGAAGAAGAAGAAGAAGAAGAAGAAGAAGAAGAAGAAGAAGAAGAAGAAGAATTGTTAACAAGCCCCATTTTCCGCCCCCTCCAGCTGGCGCTTCAGGCGGGGGCCTTTCTCGCCAACCCCTAGGTACGGCCCTGGTAGTGTGACAAAAATTTCAAAAAATCAACTGTGATAAATCGTTTAGCATAGTATTGAAAACATAGTCGACTGTTTTGACCGAGCGCCCTCCAAACAGTTGCACTACATCGAGCTACTAGTGAAGAAGTATTTAGAATATTAAAATTCCTCTTGTAAAATAACATGTGTAGTCCTATATCTAAAAAAGATAAATATTTTACATGGAAGAAAAAGGTGTTATACGAAATAGATGCTTTGTTACGTAGATTCAGAGCGTTTTAAATGCTGTAATTATAACGCTTGTTTTTTTAAACTAATTTCCACCTAATATTTGTGGTATTTTGTAACGGTTGTATCACAGTATAGACAATATATCAAGAGTTAACGTTTACGTTCTTACAGATTACAAATGTGCATTACGGTTATATAAAAGCGAATAAATTTATAATGGCGTAATATAACTTTAAGAAGGTCAAGTGATGTTAACTTACCAAGACAGGCTAATGAGTCTGTAATTGTCACCTACATTGCAGTGTGTAGTAATCGAGTGGTAGAGGGTGTGTGGTAAAGCTACCAACATAAAAATCTATATAGGTACAGTGTAACGCCGATTTGTATACAGGTTTGTTAACCCACCACCCACCACCTAATCTTCTAAAGGTAAAAAGAATTATGCTTTTATCAGCAGTATTAATAGAGGTACACCAAAACGTTATAGCACTGTTAATCCTTCACGTCTCCGCTTTAAAATTCAAAAATTTCATTCACTGACATTTTATTCATATTCAGCGATAACGTTTGTTATTTATTTTCATTACCGGTGCCACCGTATGCATCGTGAATTTTTAATGCTCAGTAAATATTGATTAAACATTTCGTCCATGAAACGGTTGTACATTATAATCTCGAATATTAATCAAAACATATTTTGCTTGATCGATAAGCATTACTGCTTTGGCGAACGAAGTTTTAAAACAATAAATTATGTTTGACTTTCTATAGTAATTTCCAGCACCTTACGTATACATGTTATCATTACAAAGCATAAAAAGGATTATGGAATATACCATACCAATAATGTTTCCTTGAGTAACTGTAAAATAAGTTAAAATGATATTACCTACCGCGGCATGTAGGCCTATAGGGCTGTTTATATTACACACACAGAAATATTACTTAACACACATACAGTACTTAGCGTCACTCGAAACTCCACAAGAGCTGTTTCCTTAAGGTGTATTTCCGTTACCCTTTACACGTCAAAATCTTTAGAAATTCTAATTGTTATTTTTATTCTACATTTATCTATAGCCTATATTTTATATTCTATAAAGTTAGTTTTATGAGAAAATAGTGTGTAGTTCAGTGAAAAATTAGAGAAAAAATTTTTAAACATAAAAAATTGCTTTATGACGTAGCAAGTAATGTAACAGAAGACTATTATAGTCACAATAGAAGACTATTTTGTCGTACATAAAATGTCTTGAATTGTAGAACTAATCAAGTTTTAATTATGTGTAGGCCTAACTACATGTAACTGCATTACTTTCAAGCCTATACATGTATACAATAATAGAACAGAACAACTTACATTTTCAAAACATTTAATTAATAATTGCCTTACATTACCTTAAAATCCTTTTTTTCTGCTCTTAGTAAATTACGAAAAATAAATACTGTACAAACATATTTAATTAATGTATTAAATGCAGATAACACATACAATATAGCCATTCGGACTTATTTAGAAATGTGTTTATTATTTAATTATTTATTTACTAAAGTATACATACTTCAAATTAAAACTAAGTAGTACAACAATTTGGCATTATGCAGTGATTACAACAAGATGATGGACTCGCATTCATTATATTTAACACTGAACAAAATGATAAAAAAGTTGAGCATAAATATGCAAGGAACCATATATAACAAGGGACGACAGATAACGAAAACAGGAAAAAAAAATCCTCCGCTCAACAGACCGTTAAAGGACCAAGGCGTAACGCGCGGCTTTTGTGTTAGTGTGACGGTGTATGGCTATTACTACGCGCCACCAGCCCGCTAGTTGCGGTATGCACAGCCAGGAGGCGGCGCTGTTATCTCAGCGCCTACTCAGTTTGCCCTCACGACGCTGAGTGCACGCCGTACGGAACCTCCGCCGGGAATTGAACCCGGGACCACGAGCGCATCAATCGCCCGCGTTAGCCACTAGACCACCTGGAGGCTCTAACGAAAACAGGAAAGGGAGTGGAACATACGGGACGACAGCACCGAGGTTGTCCGAGACTTCAACTCCCTGGCAAGAAAGTAAACGATAACATTGATATGACCCAGGAAATTAGCAGCAGGGCACGTTATACGCTCAGATTCGCTATTAAGTCAAAGTTGGTTCAACACAAACACAAAACGTAATACTACCCAACGCCACAATTGAATGCAAAACTTGGACGCTTACGAAGGAGACTGAAAATACGCTAGACATATTTGAACACCGAGTACTGGGAAAAAGTGTTGGTCCATTTAAAGGAAGTGACAGCTATCGCATCAGATTTGATTGCAAAATATGACAACTATACAAAGAACCCAGCACTGCAGACTGCATTCGGCTTAAACATGTAAGATAGGCAGGACATGTAGAGCGAACGAGGAGACACTAGAATAACTAAGAAAGTAATTAAGAGACACATGGCGGGACAATGTTAAACGAGATACTGACAATCGTCTTGGAATGAGAAACTGGTACAGCAAAGGTTGAAGAAGGTATAGCTTTAGTACTAGCTGTAACACCGCGGGGAAAGAAGTACATTACACAGTTTGAGCACAATGATTAACTGACTGAAAATAGTAGGCCTATTTGCTCAAAACACGGGTGAACTTGACTTTTTAAAATCTCACTAAAATCATACAACCAAATTTGATTCTTGAAATCGGTAAACGTAAAACGAAAAGAAATCAGTGGTTTGTCTCCAGCAATGGTATTTAGGGGGATACGGGACACGAAAAATAGATGTTTTTGTATGTTGTTCCAGGAGTTTGAGCTGAGCATGCTTGACCCTGGTCCGATCACTATGACGAGGGTTTTGTATTCGTTATACGGGGGCTTAAGGAACTTTATTGGTACGGACATTGTACACGCTTGTCTCTAAAGTATCACTCGAAAAAGGTTGTTGATCCCGAAATTAGTGCTCATACTCAGATAATTGTAGGAGTCAAATAGAAAGATCCTGAATTTTGGCACTAAAAAATCTGTGTAAATATAAAAAGAAAAAGAAACTAGTAGTGGCATGTACTCTATATTGCAAGTAGATTAACTGACGTGAAAATAACTACTCGCAAAATTCCTGTAGGTGTATAGTATATTGGAACATGGTTGGCAGCTTGTCTCAAACAGAGCGGAAGGATGTCCATCGAAGAAAACGAGTACAATAAAACCTCCAACTCTGGTTAGGTAACGTGATCTCAGTAGCTATTATAGATTTCAAACAGAAATAACACTGTTGCACACCACTGTAGAAAAAATTCTCGATTAGCGTTTTCAAGCTTTACAGCTCATCATCAGAGCGGAAATATGCCATATGTAAACTCTATACACCATTTAAAAATTGTATTAAAATTGTCATAAAAGTATAGCATCAGTAATAAATACACTTCATTCCAGTAATATGTATCTCGATTACTTATTCTATGTGATACTTATAGGTACATCGCATAGAATTTGGCGTTGCAACGTGTTTGGGCTCGATTAGTTAAAAAATTGGAACTGAATAAATTAAAAATTGTAAAAATTAAATAAATTGTTGGTTGAATAACGCAAGTAAGTTGGATATACAGCTTGTTGCCGAGTTGTGTAAATCAGCTTTTTTGAAATCGATATTAGAATGAAAGATATGTTACTGATAGGTTAATGCACTAACATATTTGTAAACAAGTCTTTGTTCTGTTGACCTACTAATTGCTTGTGATAAAAGCTTGGATTAGATACACACGCGACAATACAAGAAACACATACATAGAAGGTATATTTCCGATCTGATGATGAGCTGTGAAGCTTGAAAGCACTAATCGAGAATTTTATCTGTAGTGGTGTGCAGCAGTGTTATTTATGTTTGTGATTATAAACACTAACACAGCTTTATTAATTAAATATTATAGATTTATATGAAAGAAGAGCTCAATTTATATGAAAGAAGGGTGTCTGATGTGTGGTGATCCTTTTTTTGTTAACCATATAAAAATATAGATCAGTAGACACTCTCCGCTCCCTGTCGAGATCCCTTTGGTCTGTCAGAAACAGCTTTTATCTTCAGCGGACTCCGAATTCTATACTCACTGAATTCGTACGTTAGCTGCCCGTCTCTCTTTTCGACATGGCGTCGACGTTTTCCTTTGCCCCACATCCTCAGGCTAAGAGGCGTACAGCCAAATAAAAATTAAACGCCCTCAGGTGATTTTTTGAGCCGCTAAAAACACCAATCTTCTTATTACAACTTTCCACGTTAGACCTCAAAATATTTCGGTTAAGAAATGTACTATTAATAAAACTGTACACTGTACACTATTACAGGTTGAACTTATTAATATTTCAGACGCTTTATTGTGTTTCTGTACCGACATAAACTTTCTTTTTGGATTTTTAACATAGAAAATGTTTATAAGGACGTATCGCACATTTGCGGTCGATCGCTGGTGCGTGATCGAAAATGGGAACCTGTGAGTTTCCATAGAAACTACTTCTTTGTTGTCAATAACGTAGTACACATATAAAACTTCGCTTATGAATGCGACTACATTTAACTTATAATCTGTACATTGTTAAATGAAGAATGAATTCATTGATTAGTGAATGAACATAAATATATATATTTTTTAGATTTATTGAAGCATTTTCAATGCCCTTCTCTGTGCATTGCATTTGTGCAATGCCTGTAAATTTTTTAATTGGTAGACATACTATTATTGGAGTCTGGACATTCTGTTGTATTTAATAACTTATTTGCCACTTTTATTGTGTTAATCCATGTGACAATTTGATCGTGTTTGTTAGTACGTTGTCACCCGTTTTACGTTTACAATTATGTTTTTAATTTAGCAGAATCTCATTAGATGTTTTCCTCAAGTCAACGCAGTAAAAATTAGCAATATATTCAATATGTAATGACCAGATTCCCTGATACTTGAGCTTAAGTGATTAAGTGAAATGAATAAAAGTTTGCGCTCGCCACCCCACACACACACACACATACACACACACACACACACACACACACACATATGCTATGCATGTACATGCATATAAGCTGTGTGTGTTAGAGTGTTTACATCTCAAATAGAAGTCTTAAAAAATCAGATTTTATTCATAATTTTGATTGTAATATAAAGACAATACTGTTACAGAGGCTAGACATTCGGGGACGAATAAAGGTGCTCCACGGACAGAACAGGAAAACAGAAGAACCTCCTTTGGCTTTATTCGCTATCTGCACCCCTTTTGGGCCTCCATCCCTCCTGGAGATCCCTCACAAGGAAGTTATGTTCAAAAGCAAACACAAACTTGATCTGAGTCTGGTATCCATGGACCAAAGGTATTTCATCGACTCCAGTCTAACACATAAACTCACCAAAATTTTAGCTTAAAATAGATCCAATTACTACGATACTATATAGTTTCATAAAATATCAGATAATAAAATAATGTATGAGGTTTAACTCACACAACGAATTTGAATATATTCGAATTTTATTTTAATTTACACTAGGCTACTATAATGGTTAATTACCATTTTTAATTGAATTAAAACATGTGAGGAAGTATACTATACCTGTGGATTACTGATAAATGATATGAAAAAATTTCATCTTACTTCTAGACTAGAACAAAGTTAAATAAAGTTATAACAAATAGATTAATTAACTCTCACCAGCAAAGATGTTTTTAATAGGCGGTAGGTTAACTGAATGTATTATCATTCTTACAATATTAATGATTTTATTATTATTATTAATATTGTTATTGTTATTGTTAAGAATATTATATCTGGTATCCACAACTTATGGCGTAAGATACTGTACATTTCCACCGTACACGTGAATGTGCACACAATGTAATTTTAAATTTCTAGAAGCTCATATAGTGCATTTTTCTACCTTATTCTGAGTAGCATTAGATAATCAGTCCAGCCCAGCGTAAGTTCTAAAAGCGACAATGATAAACGCGAAGAATTAAATCTTCCGTAATTCCGGGTCTTATAACCACTGTTTCAGAGAATCATGGTGGGCCTAATGGAGAATCTTATAAATACATTGGGCCTTACAATTTCTTTGTTGTGTTCTGTAAATTAAAATCGATTTCTTTGCAAGATGTCAACAATGCGTACCTCCTTTGTTCAGATGTGTCGAGTTATACGTAGAATAGGGAACTGTGGTCATTTCTGAAACGAGACAAAATTTCAATAATGATAAAGTTATCTACTTAATGACAACTTAAATTTAAAGTTAAGTAGTCAACTTTTAATAAGTTAGTTATTGTTATTTGTAAACTAGTAATTTAAGGCTATCCAGAATCGTATTCAGAGAACAATTGGTCACTGTACCTTGCGTCAACAATTCCTATTTCTTTGTACTGTCTCTTTTCCGTCTAAATCTAATTGTTTGTACGTACTATCAGCAGTTCACCTTTGCTACCAAACAAGGAATGTGGTGACGTATGTGTAACACACTGCACGCATCACTGTAATACTACACATTTCAAATTCGTTTAACACAGTTTCGGTGTGACTTAACTGTCTCTCACACGGTATTTCTTGTAGCAAATAAAAAAACACACTTTAACAAAATATTCAATAAATTACACTTACATATAATGTACGAACGTTCAATCTAATACGCACACAAAATACTTCTTCTGAACAACTGAACAATGTTTACAGAACCAGTAATACGCCACCAACACAAGCAAGCAGTATCATTCAGTAGACTCTCCTCAGGCGTCTCGGTAACAAAGCTGGTGTCATACAGTATTTATCTTTTCTAAGTATTTTTATGCATATTTTTGAATTATCGGAAGCTGGCTATGCGTTTATAAAACCTATTTTATATTCTCAGTTTTAATTTCTGCTTTTCTTTGTATATATTATTTTTTTTATATCAATTATTTCCCTAATTCATAATTAAGTCAAGCAATAATATATATTATATTGACGATTTTGTTCAGATTATCTGAACTAATCTGACAGTGAAGAAATAGTTAATTATCTTAGCACATGTCCGCCGTTTCGTTGTGGGATTTGAAACTTCCCGACGTCCATTGTATTGTGTTTGTAAGTTGTTGCTGCTACTACTATCGTAATTGCAATAATTTAATTCACTGATGTCATTTTAGGGGTAAAATGCTGTTGGGCTACTCAGACGGTGAGCTGGCCACCATGGGGGGATACGATCTAGTCCATTATGATGATCTCGCATACGTCGCTAGCGCACACCAAGAACGTGAGTATCCTGTAGCCTAGTGTTGTCTTATACGTTTAGCATTTCCCTTTTAGAATATTTCTCATAATTAACTACCTGCCGTAGTTTCAACACGTGACTCTCGTAATGACTTTAGTTGTTGCCAATTAAACGCATTAGCCTCTGGTATTGAAGTAGAAGTGAATTCTGTCAAATGCTGTTCGAATAAGTACAGTCAGTAGTAAATAATTCTAATATATTAAAATATAGAGATAACACGAATACGAAACATGTGAACATTAGTGGTTTCAATTTACTTCATAATGAGTTATGTAATATCACTATGCTGCTGAGAGTAACAGTAACAGTAATGGTAATAAAAAAACATAAAAAATTGCTGTGCTTAATAAATATATATATATATATGTGTGTGTGTGTGTGTGTGTGTATAAGCATCCATGACTCGGTGCACTACTTAGACATCAAACTCCTCCGAAACTACTCAACCGAATGATATAAAATTTTGCAAACATATCCGGACTGTATTGTAGAGTGCACACATGTAATTCTTATTTCTCTAAAGTATTTGGTTCAAAAGATATTACGATTTTTTAAAAATCTTAGCTTAAACGTGTGCGGCTTCCGCCGCCCGCGCTGGCTGTCGCCTGATAAGATAAGATTTTGCTGTATCACAAACGGCGGTGCGTGTGCGTGTGCGGCTCCCGGCGCACTCGCTGGCTGTCGCTCGATAAGATTTTGCAGTATACACTTTGTATTCGTGTCTCACACGTGTTTAAATCAAACAGTAGTAGAGCATTGTTCTACGGTGTTGCCAGATGTACGGATTGGACTTAAGTGTTGAACAAGTGTCAATTTTTAGACGAGAATCTATGTAGTCGCTAATGCAACTGCAACTTTTCATTACATATTGCAACGAATCACAGTTCAGGTAAATTTTTATCCAAATTCTATTAAAATTATTATTCTTATACTTCATTATTCAATTTTGTACTTTTTTATTTAAGTACTTTTTTCTGTTTTACGCATATTCTATATATTCTTATTCGTCAGTTTATATAAACGTAATATTTATAGTATGCCACGACGGAGATGAGGTCCAAATATTGGTCGTTTAACTACAAATCAAAGACGGATGAGACAGCGACTAAATGTTGCTGCAGCAACTGTTGAAGGCCCTGCAGAACATAACACGAATCATGTTATGATCAAAACAACACAGGATATAGGAATCTTCAAAATGAATTTGAAGATAATTTACGATATCTAGAATTCTATGAATTTGTAAATTGTTCTCGAGTGTTGATGCAGCAAACATTTTTTGATATGTGTCCGCAGTGTAAGCGAAATCAAAATAAGTTTACTGCAGTTAATCGTATGGATCCTAAAGATGTACCTATAGAACTGATGGATCTCATTTATGTAGAACAACTCTTGATAGCAAGAGTACAACCAGTGATGCATGTGTATAGGGTGAAATCGAGAGGCTTTCCCGGTCAGTATGCTCATAAGGGAAATATTATAAATATTGATTAAAATATAACGGAGATTGTTAGTTTCTTGCCCCCTACACCCGCTTCACTGAGCACTATAGTTGTAAGAAAGGAAAGTGTTAATGGACATCGGCGGGATTTTCATGTGAGACGTGACAAAATTTTAGAAGCACTCAATTTTTTGAAAATGAATAATCCATTCTATAGTGACATCATCATTGATATGGAACAAATATCTCAACTTCCATTAAATGATAGTATTTATGGAAGCTCGTCGAGCATATACAAGTTTGATGATAAGAATGATCGGAGAAAGAGACATCGGGGCTTGCAAAACATGTCATTTACTCCATGGAATTCCATTGTATCAATGTACCAGAACTTTTAGAATACTTGTCATAACAATAGAAGACTATGTTGCAATTAATGGAACCCATAGTGAAAATGACAGTAATTCATTCATTCAGTTTTATAGTAATAGACCACTAGACATGGAAGAAATAACATTATTCGATTTTGCTAAAAAAGTTTCTAAAGAAGAAATAATTCAATTAGCACAAACAGAAAAGAAAGAATTGTACAAGTTTTCCCTAAAGTAAACAACAATAACAATGCAGTCAATACTGAAAAAAAGTTGATTTTACATAAGGATTGGCGTAATGAAGACTTGAAAAGTACAGATAAAACATGGTTCATGGCTTATACCCGACAACATTTTGGACAGCTTCACGAACAATTACACATGTCTTTAATTACAGAAGAAACAGAAACTGATCAGGATAATAATAACGAGTTTGATATTTTTGAGGATAGAGACTGGATGGCTATAGCAGCAGTAATGCCTAATGCACTACCAACTCATGTTGGTCTAGGTAATCGTGATATCGATTTACTTCATAACTGGGAAGCAGCCTATTACAAATATCCAGATATAAAGAATAAAACTTCTTTCATCGAAAGGAATCGAGAAACATTTGGGAATCCGTATGATTCTCATGAAACACACAATGTTATTTTCAACGACCAACAAAATAAGATATTATCTTTCTTAGAATATCAGCTAAATGACTATGATAATTGCAATCAAAGACTTTCAGTTATTCAGGGAACAGCTGGAACTGGTAAAGCTGTGTAATTAATGAAATGGTTAGGAGAATTAATTCATATTTTGGCTGCGATGCAACTCTTTTAATGGCTCCTACTGGTGTGGCAGCTAACAATATTGCCGGACAAACTATTCATTTAGCTCTAAGAATAAATACTTCAAAGAGAAGGGGAGGAGCTTTCAAAGATTTAGAAGGTGAATCCAAAATTGCTTTTGAAAAAGAATTGAAATATGTGAGGTACGTTATTATTGATGAAGCCAGTATGTTGTGTTTGAATTTTTTTTTCAAAGTGGATATGCGACTCAAACAAGCAAACGAGTTCTTCAGCTGTTCCTTTTGGTGGCCTTTGCATGTATTTAGTCGGTGATTGGTCCCAACTTTCACCGGTTTGTGACAGGAGTCTTTACAATGTTGGTAATAATGTTCAGACCATTCAATCGAATCTTTTACATAAACAGTTTAAAAGAGTTTTCTTTTTAACGGAGATTATGAGTTAGCAAGGTGATGATCAAAAAAATTTCAGAGAGACTTTAAATAGATGTATATAATAGAGATATAATAGATGTATAAAATAGAGAGACTTTTATATATATGTAAGTTTACTAAATGATTCCGATTGAAGATGGAACACAACTGTTCCGAAATGCATCTCGGATGAAAAACTAAGAAAATCACCGACTGGAATACCTAGAGGTGTACTTGTAAGTACTAAAAATCCTTTATACTTTAAATAGAGTCGCAAATGGAACAATCACTGAACAAGATTATCATCTCTTATCTACAAGATTTTATGTAAACAATATCGGAGACAATTTCAAAAATACTGTCTGTATAATGTCAAAAAATGCTGAAATCGAACGCTTTAATTATGAAAAACTAGAAAGCAATAAACAACCCGTGGCTCTAATCAATGCAATCCACAATTGCCCAGAAGCCTCTCTAGCAAAATCTGACGATGCTCAGGGATTATTTGCCCAATTACGTTTATGTAAATGTGCTCGAGTTATCCTTAGAAGAAATCTTTGGGTCACAAAAGGACTAGCCAACAGTTCAGTTGGGACAGTAACTGTTATTATTTATGACCCGGCAGTTGAATGCGAAAATTATAACGATCACATGCCAATATGTATACTTGTATCTTTCGAAAAATATACAGGACCAGTTCTGTACGAGAATTCAATTGTACCAGTAGTGGCATCATTCAAGACATTCAATAAAAATGAAATTTCTTGTACTCGCGAACAATTTCCGTTAATGTTAGCATATGCTGTTAGTATACATAGATCGCAAGGGATAACATTAGATAAGGCAACTTAATTTAGGAGACAATGAATTTCAGGTTGGATTAACGTATGTTGCTTATTCAAGAGTGAACACATTCTGCTAAAAATTAATAGAATTCCATCAATGGTTGATCGTAGAGATGAGTTGCAAAGGTTGTGGAATATGTCTAATGACAATTAATGTATGTTGTACTATAATGTAGTGTATTCAATAAAAAGTGTATATATTTTGTTGATTGTAAGAATATTGATAAATAAATTATTACAAATATATTTATCTAACGGATCAAGGATGGTTGATTGCAAAAATATTGATAAATAAATTATTACGAATATCAAATGCTCCGCCCATTTGTGTCAGTGACACTCCTAGTTTATTTAATTTCTTTATTGCAGTCAATTAAAGCAGCATAAATATTACATTTGTATAACCTATGACTTGAATATCCCACCTATTGTGTGTGTGTGTGTGTGGGGGGGGAGAGAGAGAGAGAGAGAGAGAGAGAGAGAGAGAGAGAGAGACCTATCTGTCTGGAGGAATTGGTGTAAAATATTTCTAATACCTTATTATAACTCTAGTTTCTTAGGAAAATAGTATATTAGTCACTCAAATAGGTCTATTTTATGCATATTGTGTAACACCAAAAGTTTATTTAAATTACTTTTAGTCGGCAGCTTGAGAAATGCCAGTTAGCAAGGAAATGCGCCCACTGTGCTTCAGCTTGTCTATTGAAATGGTACAGGTATACAGAAAAATGTGTTTTTCATGAAAGTTTTTTTTTAATACACTTATTCGTGCTTTGTGCAGTGTTAAAAACAGGAGCTTCAGGAATGATAGCATACAGGTTCCAAACCAAGGAAGGTCAATGGCAGTGGCTCCAGACCAGTTCCAGGCTTGTCTACAAGAACTCCAAGCCAGACTTCGTTATCAGCACGCACAGGCCTCTCATGTATGCCCACCTAGTTACATCAAAAATAATTATTATATTGTACAACATTGCTGTTATCAAATAGAGTAACATGACAACAAATACTTTTTTGGTATCACAAATTACAGATATGAAATAAACAAAAATATTTTATTTTTTTATTACTTTGAATAATAACAATTCTGTTTCCATCAGAGGATTCCACTTCAAAAAATTTTATGAACAATATTAATACAATTTTATCAATTAATATTTTCTATTATTAATTCCTAAATGTAAAATGCAAGTGAGAACTTACAAATTTAGTGGTCTTGTTAAAAATGTAAGAAGTAACATTGAACCGAAAAAAGCAAAATTTACTTACCTTAGGTAATTTTCTTTGAAATCCCTGGAAGCCTGAAAATACAACCGGTGATTGAGTGTGGAAATGATGTGGTAAACGTAATACGATACAACTACATTACACGTAAAACGTACGGCCATAAGTCTGAAAGTGTCAAGGAAGAA
This sequence comes from Magicicada septendecula, assembly GCA_034769895.1. Taxonomy (NCBI): domain Eukaryota; kingdom Metazoa; phylum Arthropoda; class Insecta; order Hemiptera; family Cicadidae; genus Magicicada; species Magicicada septendecula. The sequence goes on along the minus strand of CM068368.1, from coordinate 630,497,022 downwards.
ATCTTCCATAGATAAATTCATTCAGTCACTACTCCTGAAATTTTTATTTCAGCATATTTTCTTCAACTACATAAAAAATTGCCTAGCAAATATGTATTTACTATTTTTCAAATACTTAAAATTAGTTTTCCATAGACTGTTGTATGAGAAGGGAAAAATCATAAAAAGTGATCATAGCGTACGAAAAAATAATTTTTAAATTACACACAAAAGTTCCACTCAAGCGTGTGTAAGTTCCATTATAAAATATTTTTGTTTATTATACAACGAGATATGTGTATAAAATATTACAACTGTAAAATTTACAGTCCTACATAATTTTCTGAAAATATTAATGTAATTTAGCATTAATAAATTAAATTTATTCCGTAAATTAAATTTTGAAAAACGTTCCCGAATAGGGAAATTCATATCTAGTTGACAAAACTGATAATAAACTACCTTCAGCTATTCTATAGTTTCTATAAAAAAACAAATGGTTTTTATTTATGGTTTACGAAATTGTCAAAGAAAGATGTAAACGAGGGATAACGTAGAATTTTGTCAGCACTGATTGTATATTAATCATTGTCTTGAATTGCTATTAAGAAATTTCAGAGTCTAAATACAGACACTTTTCTTATCAGTTTAACAAACGTCATGTATAGAGATCTATTCGTCATAAGATAATAATCTGTAATGAATTTGATAAAACTTGCTTACAGTTAGTTTGCATATGATAGTTGGATAAAAGGAAGCCATCAGAATAATGACTTTGAATCTGGTTTGAAAACTATAATTTTAAGTTGTATAATATTACATATACATATAATTCATATTAACTCTCAAATTACCATCACTCTGTACGCAACATTAATCTGTTGCAGGGAAGAAGAAGGCAGAGATCTTCTCGGCAAGAGAACGATGGATTTCAAAGTGAGTTACTTAGACGCCGGGTTAACCAATAGTTACTTCAGCGACTCGGACCAGTTGCTTGGAACACCTCCCAATCCCTCTGGACCCAGCACCACCCTCCTACACGGCAGCACGAGCACTTCGACACCGCAGAGAGTCAACCGGAGGTATAAGACTCAGTTACGAGACTTCCTGTCGACATGTCGCACGAAACGTAAGCTAGCCGGTCACCACCATAGTCCTGGACCAGTGGTCAACACCCCGACGGCCACTTCGGTCGACTACATCGCTGCGGACACTACGACCGCAGCCGCTGTCGCTGCCGCCTACAACATGTACTCGACACCGTACCCTGGCACTCCGACAGCAGACAATGGCCTTTCCGGATACATGAGCCACTCCGGAAACTTTCACCAAAGCCTTTATGATAACAGATTTTTAGCAGCAACTACGGAAAACCTTTTCCACCAGTATAGGCCTCTAGGAACGTATTATACCGAATACCATCATCCGGCGACAACGCCCTACGTATCCAACGGATTCCTCGACATGTCGCCGAGGAGTAGCATTCCTACCTACGAAACGACGTCTACCGTTCACCATCAGTTGTCGAAAAGTTCCGACTGTGACAAACTGTACTCATGTCACCAGCCGGTAGAACAGAAATACGCGACGGTCGTGGACAATCGTAGTTACGTAAGTGCGGGAAAATGTTTGGACTACGCGATGGCGCCCGTAGTGACGGTACCGTTGTGCGACATTCAACAAGGACACAAAGTTAGTAAAGTTAGTGTGAAAACCGTGGAGACGATGTCGCCGGCGGCGTCGTCACCGGTCGCCGTCACCACTAACGGACTGATCGCGCCCAAGTTAGAGGACATCAAAACCGATGTCAATATGCTTCAGTACACGCCGACCAGTGAAGCGCCTCGGCAAACAGTGCTCATGTGGGGAAGCGGAGCGAACTCGACACTGAACCATACGCCCACTTCGTCCAGCAGCAGTTGTCGAAGCCCTCCAAACGGTGGTTCAGATCCAGGTACGCCACTAATGTCAAACGGAGTGACTACACCTTACATCCAACAAGAAACCAAGAAGTATATAAGCAGTAATGGCGACCCGCTTAAATCTCTGGCCGAGATGAACTCACTGCCGGAGGCCAAGTGGAAACCTGAGACCCCGCCCTATCCTCCGAGTCCAAAATCATATTATCACCAGCAGTATAGCAGTGAGGGTGGGTCGAGCGAGGTATGGCCACCACACCACCAGTTCTATCCTTATCACCACCATCACCAGTGAGTGCCACACACTTTCTTTGTTTCAGTTAGCTGCTAACATCACCTGTGACCAAATACAAAACTACTGAGAATATATAAACAATTATATACTCCATTTCTTTTTTTTAATAATATCAGTCACTATGAATTCACATCATAATTTCTAAAAAAAAAATGATTGCATTATGTTTTGTGTGGTCACAGAAGCTGTTAGTCTTATATTTATTGACAAATCGCTTATTTATTAATTGTATGTTATGGAGTTTAGTAGTCTAACCAACTTCATAATTAGTAAGACTAGGCGAAAACATTACTAACCCAACTGAATGTTACTGTTTAACTCAACTGTTACTAGTAAAACTAACAACATTCATAAAGCTTAAATGCCCATTACAAAAAATTTATATACGCTTGTATTTTGTCAGATTTAAACCTTGGAATAAAATAAATAACAACAACGCAATTACACAAAGCGCTTAAAATTTTACAATGTGTTTATTATAAACAGTCACTATATTTATTATAAAGTTACGATAATAAAAATAAAATGTGATAAAAAAAATAAAGAATCTTTGCTTTAAACTGAAGTTCATTAACTATTTTCATACAATATGATTTACTAAATTTAGATGATAGGTAATTAACTAGTAACGATTAAATTTTGCATACAGAATTTTTCGAAGTTCGCAATCTCATGGTTTGTATTTTCATAAATAGGGAAATGCGTAAGGAAAGGAATAACTTGTGTGACATGAACATAGTAATATCTGTAGGATAACTTCATTAATAAAATTTGTAAGACACAAATACTGTATTAAAAGAATTGGAAGAGATACGAGATAGAAGAAACTATTGATAAAAGTTATAAAAAAATATGCAGGCGATATTATTTTAAATGTCAACTAGTATTACGATATACATAGGGAACGCTAAAAGTATGCCTGTACGGTAAAAATAGGTAGAAAACAGGTAAAAGTTGAAAGTTTACAGTAAAGACTACGTTTTGGAAATGTTTACTCACGTAGAAAGCTAACAAAAAATTTTAAAACGCGCTACCTAGTAAAGGTAACGGTCAATAGTAGTAACAGTGATACGTAAATACCTAATGCATAAGCAAGAACTTTCTGATAGTAACTATTTAGAGAAAAGGGAAATAGAAAGGCTAAAACTTTGAATAATGATAAAATAAGAAATAAGATATGAAACTTTTTATAATGACTATGGAGTCTTTGTGGCACTATAAATCGTAAAAGAAAGGGAAATTGCTTTATTATAACTTATCTAAACTAAAATGTAAATGAACGTAATAAAGTTAGCGATCGCCGGAAATAAAAACATGTCTAGAAGTAATTGTTTGTTGGTGAAGACAAGACAGCGTGTGGACTTTCATATGTTATACACACAATATATCACTTTGTAAATATTATAAAAATTCATCTACGCTGTAAAATGAAAGAACACATCAGAGAAAACTGCTTCAGAAAACGAAGGAAAAGGAAGAAAGTATAATAAGGGCCGCGTTTTCAATATACGTTTAAATTCGGTCTAAATTAAATCATTTTGATTTTATTCAGACATTGTGCAAACCGTCGTCCATTTTTCAGTCTCGTAAGTTAAGTATTTTAAACCAGGTTAAATTTAATCTAAGATATCACTGTAGATGCTGATGTTGCTAGATGTCGCCTGTACGGATATGCGTTACAGGAGGATTTTGAAATACGTACTGACTTTTCTAATATTCGTTTTTTTTTAAATACTGATTTTAAAAATCTACATCATTCCAGCAATTGAAGTGATCCCTGGCCTTTTAAGAACCCTAACCTCGTTTTCATAATCTTCCTTATTTACATTTAACATTATGTTCCATATTTGTCCCACTATAATTAAAATTGTTATTCATCTATATTTAAAGTAAAAGATGTTTAATTAAAAAAGAATTAAACAGATTAATTACAAACGTATTACCAGAAGGACAATGAAATCGTTTCACTAAATGATCTCTTAGTCTCACAACAAGCAGAATAAAAGTTCAAACCAGGGAGTATCGTGGAGTAACTTAAACTGTGTTTTATACCAAGTTCAAGATTAATCCTCTGTTTAAAGATATGTATAGAGGTTTAAACCTCTGAATAAACGGCTATAAGAATCTTAAAAGGATGTAACATTAAATAGGCCTTAAAATCTTAGCGTTTGGTGAGGAAGGGGTTTCGTCAATCTTAGAGTTACCCAAAGTTCTACACAAACGCTATAAGAATTTCAGTGAATACAAAAATAACATCAACAGAAATAATAAGAAGAATAATAGGTTACAGAAAGGGAAAAATGAAGGTAGTATAGTAGGGAATGAATACAGGTATACTTAATTACGATTGCTGATCTCACCACTGACAGGGTTAGGGTTGAGTTTAGTTAAGGTTGCAGTGCTAAACGAAGTCTGTAACATCGGTTATATAAGAAACAGAGATGCAATTACCTTATTCTTCGTCGATCTTTAAAGTGTGAGAATTTTATGAGTTGCGCATAACAGTGTTGTTCAGCCTCTATATTATTGCTTAACACCTTCGACCTTCTGCGTCTCCTATTGGTATCTGTTTTGTACTCTATCATCTGTCATTCTTTCCTCGTGATCTACCATTTATGGGTGAATTCTATATCGGATTACTTCAGAATAAAATAACGTCTTATAAATATTGGACTTTTCATACTTTTCGTATTCGTAAAGAATCCATCTCAAATCCGGATTCTGTTGAAATTTGTTTTAATTGTATCTCGAATTTCCAATCCGCACAAAAGCGTACACACGTAATAGCGTACAAAAAATGTCGTTATGTGCAACAATAAGAAGTCTTTTTTGTGTAAAGAAATTCCATACATTAGCCTTTACAGCTCTGAAGTTTCATGTCAGTTCAAAATAAAGTCCATAAGTGATATGTCAAATACGAGACACCAGACACCACTATATGAAAAGTTTAACTCTTATTGTTGACAGTAAAATGAGTAGCCCTTTAAAGCTTATTATATTCAATTCACTTATAAGAGCTTCACGTTATACTTACATATACTTCTTTACAGTTATTTACAATTCATCTTCACTTTCCTATATATATATTGTAATAGATTCTGTGCTTCTAGACAAAGTCGAGGCGATAACAGGCAACTTTTAAATATCAATGCGCTGCCCGATTACAGGGAATGTTCGAACAGTAATAAAGTAATAAGTAGAAAGAGAAAAGATAACTTCTTGGGTTTAAAAACCTCTTAAAAGTATCGAAAGAATTCAACACGTTACTGTTCTTGACAGAAACTAAACTCATAGGAACAATAATTATATTTAAATGACTGAGAACATTCAAATGAAAGGCGACTTGATAATTTTGTGGAGACTGCAGTTTGAAGCGATAAAGACTTTTACCGTACCTAACAAAACGTTTACCTAAAAAACGTAGTACACACGCAGTGTACGAAAATTTTAAACAAAACTTCTTAACGGTACAACTTCTTAACGTAATTTTTATGATTTGTCAGTAAATTTCTCACATGGTGTCAATCTATTGACTGCATGCTTCTGCTTTGCATGTTACCGTTTTTGTTAGTGATGGGTTCCTGTGCACGTAATGTTTAAGATTTTGTTATATATTCTATGATCACATTTTTACATACATACTTAAGAAATGGTACTATCAGTAACTATAATGTTACCGAGTAACTGAAAGCCGGACTGGAAGCTAGTCCATCCGTTTGGACGTTAATGTTGACCAACAGTCCACACGAATTTTAATCAACAAGAACTATGTAACATCAGTTACTGTATCGTTTCTGTACCGCGACGGCAACAGAAAATTTATCGACAGATGGTCAGACGTTTCTATCGAAAGCACGTTTCATTTAAGTAGGCCTACACCGTTAGAATAGTAAAGTACGAATACTACAGAGTGGGCCTGTAGTTATAAACAAATGCAATTTTGTTAAACGACTTAGGCCTATGTCCCACTCCGTATTCTAAAATTGCATCATATAATAGAGCTATACATTTCTAAGATAACTCAGATTTCTAGTAAGAATCGTTCTTTTTCAAAAGGAAAAGCAACATTTTTTCTTAGTTTTTTCTGGAAAATGTGTTTCATAATTTGTTATAGTTTCATAATGCTCGTATGTCGCTTACAAACAATAAAGTTCGTTTGTCTTAGCAATTTTAAAATGATAATTTATTCAAAATTTAAAAACATTGTTTTCATTAAATTGTTTTCTCTTATTACAAAACGTAAACTAAATCTACGGACACTAGTTTGGCACACGTGTCCGTGGTTTGGCGGACTGTGTCCGAATGTTGTTACCCACCATTTCGCCGCAACTACGTTATTTTAATTACATTTTTTCACAAAGTTTAATGAATTTGTTTGTAAAAACGTGCACAGTACTTGTTTTTGAAATTCGTGTGAACTGTGTAAGGAAGGTAAGTCGATGAACATGTGACCGATCTGATGCGGGGTGACACAGCCCCGCTGAACCGGTATGTATTTTGAAATCTTCACGCAGTGATATACGATATGACACGTTCTCAATCTATATTTATACTTTTTTACTATAAATACAAATCTAAGTTAAGCATATACTATCTCATCCCGTCATCATACTACAATCGGCAGGGAGACATTTTAAGTTTATTAAGCCTAATTTAGGGCTCGCATATGTAAAGTACCTAGACTACTCCTATTTTATAAGAAAGTATCCAATGAACCATTTAAAATTGTAGAATGAATTCTTTGGATCTGTAAAGCAGGAATTTCAATGCGTTTTGGATCCAAAATATTCCAAACATAGGTTCCCGCGTTTTTTTTTTTTTTTTTTTTTTAATAAAGGAGAAAATAACATGCAAAAGAAATAAGAAGACTGAGAGAGACTCCAACTTACGCAAAGCATGCTACAATCATATGACCATGACAAAATCGTTACTGACACAAACAAAAGGTTACCTGGTTACTACGCAGTTTTGTTTATTATGTAGCCTATAGAGAACAAAAGCCGTCTGTTTCATCGCGCAAAAAGCCCGGCATACGCACTTACACAAAATCGCGCTAACTTAAAATAATATCGTGGTAATAATTTATAGAAACAGATCGATGAAACAAATCGAAATACATCTTAAAAGAATCATTTCAGCTCTCACTTGAGCTAATTTAACTCGAATTATTTTTGCTATTTTAGTGAAGGTTCAACTTTTAACAGTAACACAAAAACGGTACAGATAACATGCGATTATCCGGGACTAGTGAACCGCAAGGGTGAAAACTATGCAAAATCCGGCTAATCTAAAAATCGATATTACTCTACTAAATTAGCAACCTAACTATTAACTTAGATAATTTATGTTAAAAGAGATTACTGCTTTAATATACCAAAATCCAAGTGGAAGTGTGAGTGTTAACACTGGCGCTTATTAAGATAATGTGTTATAATTCACTTGCAGCTGTACGCTACAAAAATACAGTACTAACTGAGGAAGTAGGAAAAACAGGTATGATTATTCTTTTCTAAAATACGCAATTTCTGTTTCTTAGCAGCAGAAATATGTTTGTTAGGAATAGGCCTACGTCGCAGTCAATGCGTTAGCTGATAATCGAGACTTTGGTGTACTGTAGCCTACTCAGCCTTATACTCACTTTGACCGCGTTACCTTGAAGTTGTCCACGGAAAATTGTATTCGATGGGTGTTTTACAAAAGGTGTCAACATAATACACTAAACACGTAATATCGGTGTTCCTGAATAGCAACAAAATTTAAAAATAAAATTGAAGCTTAAATGAACGTTAAGTGCGTTACTTTACATTGCATCTTGATTGTTTGTATCAGGTAGCTTGCATATGAAGAATCTCTGGGCTTTCCAACTTCGTGCCTTTGTGAAGAAAAGAGCGGACCCGCATATCCTTTCTTAACAACCTTCAAACAAATTAATAATTAAAACCTTTTTATCACTACTTTTGTCTATCTTTATTTGATAATTATTATTTTTCACAATTCCACTGTTACTTTGAAATAGTGAAATTCCTATTTTCTGTTATTTTTACTCCAAAATACATTTTACAGACCAAAAGCATTCGTTATACGTTTCGCACCAAAATACACGAGAACATACATATACAATATATGTTATATGCTTATATGTTATTCGAGAGAATGTTCTCTGCTGATTGTAGTATCGCTTAAATTATACAGTACATAATTTTAAAAAGAGTTAGCTTTTCCAGATGCTCTTTGAATTTAAACAGGAGATTAGCGCCAAACAATCTTTAACTAAATAATGAAGTTGAAATTGAACAGATTTAATAAATTTTCCAATTTTTTTAAGTAAAAAAAAACAAGATTTGCGATTTCAGCACACGCATTGCGTGTTCATATAGAGGAGTAATTATGATTTCTTTGGTGTCCTACTAGACTGTAGTAATGTTCTGGTTGTTACACACAGCTCTCCCACCACAGCAGACAGCGGATATCCACAGATAAACAGGACGGGAGTCCTTTGTTGTCAATCTCTGAGGTGACCAACACACTGCTCAATCAGTAGCCCACTCGAGGTAAGCTATACATGACAATCGCTTTTCATAATAATATCAAGTACAAAATAGTCTATTAATTTAAAGTATTATTATTATTAATAATATTATTAAAAATCATATCTGATGATAGTTCAATACTACTGAAACATTTTAATTCACAAAATAATAAAAATATATTCTTGTAAAAAGTTTTGCTATTATTAATAATAATAATTATATATAGGCCTATATATTTTTTTTCAAACACTTTCTGTTACAGTCCGTTTCTTGATGTATATAATATATATTTTATAATGACTTTACCTCAATATGTTTTCTCCCTATTTGGAACATGTTTCGGGAAGCCTTGTGTTTCCATCTTCAGCCTTCCTAATTTTGAGCCTTGTGAGGTATTTGTGTGTTGGCTGGTTGTTGCTTTGGTTTCCTGTTGGTCTCTGGTGCTTTAAATTGGTATTATTGTGTGTGATTGTGGTGTATATATTAGTATTTTGTGTATTTTCTATGTCGAGTGCTTTGAAAATTGTGTCATGTTTTGTATTGATTTGTATTCGTTCAGGTATTAGTTTGTTTTGTGTTTTATGTTTGTATATTTGTAAATTTTCCCAAATGTTCATTATGGTCCCTTTGTGTGGTATATGTTTTTGAACCATTTATGTTCATTATGGTTCCTTTGAACACCTAAATGCATACAAAAAACCAGAAATATATAAATCTAATTTGGCCATAAATTCCCAGACATAACCAATATGACACTAATGAAACATATACCACACAAAGGGACCATAATGAACATTTGGGAAAATTTACAAATATACCAACATAAAACACAAAACAAACTAATACCTGAACAAATACAAATCAATACAAAAGATGACACAATTTTCAAAGCACTCGGCATAGATAATACACAAAATACTAATATATACACCACAATCACACACAATAATACCAATTTAAAGCACCAGAGACCAACAGGAAACCAAAGCAACAACCAGCCAACACACAAATACCTCACAAGGCTCAAAATTAGGAAGGCTGAAGATGGGAACACAAGGCTCTCCGAAACATGTTCCAAATAGGGAGAAAACATCTTGAGGTAAAGTCATTATAAAATATATATATATATATATATATATAAGGAAAACCTGAGCATATATGAATGTAATTTAAAGTAAAAATCCTTTACATTTGACTTATTTTGCGTATGTTTATGCGCATTTTGCATTTGACTTATTACTCGGAGAACACCGACAGCACTAAATACAATTGTCTCTGTTAGAGTAGGTAAAATGGGGCAGATAAGAGATGAACAGATCGTGAGCACATATTTCAGAACAGAAACAGTAACTCAAGGTTACAATGATTTTCCACGCGGGGATTTAAAACTCGAACTCAATTGTAAGATCTGAATAAAGGTGTAAAAAGCTGAGCCACATAAGACACTGGTCTGCTGACCTCGAAGATGAGTGAAGCGTTGATTTGAATCTGATCGTAGTGTTGGTTTTGAACTCCCACCCCTTTGCTTTAGTTACCAACTAAGTTAGAGGTAAATGGATACCCGTGACAATGACGATTCCAGACAATCCAATAGAATAGGATGGGATGTTTATTGTACACAGTAAAACGTAGTTAGGCTAAATACCTAAAAATTGCTTTTTTAGGCCTACTCATTCTACTCACGTGACTCTTTGGGTGAAGTATATATTAAATGAGGCTGACTTTATAATAAGTATTTTTCATTCTATATAAATATACCGGTATATGATAATAAAAATATCGGTATGGAGAACCATACATGACTTCCATATTCTAAGATTTATTTTTAAAACCATTTTCGAAATGAAATATTACCATAGAAACTACTTCTTTCTACTTACTGCTTCAGCCTTAACCACAGTACTGTGGTCACTAACATATACCACCTCACGTTATCGCACTCGATTTTCACTGATGATGGAAGTCAATGGCATTGCCGAAACGTCTGGTTTTGTAGAAAACATTGGACTACGGCCAAATATCCCGGGAAGGAATTTTAACAAAAACTACTTCTTTGTTGCCGATAACGTTGTACACATATATATAAAAAATATGCATAAAATTAATGGCTTGTATAAGTTAATGATTGATCTCCATTAAGTAGTGCTCAAGTTTCCAAAGTTTTAATATTATGATGTCCGTAATTAAAACATCAGAGCAGGTTTAGTGTGTATGAGGGTTCACCGTGGACAAAAATTTTCAACATTTCCTATTGAGCGTTGCTTAGAATAAATCTGCGAATCTACAGTGTACGTTTCACAGAACAAACACGCGGAAAAGAAGGAGCGCTCCGAAGTCACTCATGGACCCTCAGCATCTTGCAGAGGGTTCATTCCCTAAAGACGAAAAGTCTGTCTATGAATGGTTCCTCTGTAAACACGTGCAGTTACACTGCCCAGCGATCCACAGGAAGCAAATCGCTATCCACGCTGGACACTTTTTCGGCTTGCATGCATTATGTTGGTATGGGTTCGGCACTTTCCATTTAAAAACCGTGCAAATGTAAGAAAATAAACATGAATGAGGCCAGAAATAACGCGAATTGTGTGTGTGTGTGTGTGTGTGTGTGTGTGTGTGTGTGTGTGTGTGTGTCTTCCCTGCCTTTTTATTGCGGAAGTGATAATAATAAAATGGAAACGTAAACAGTACATAACTGAGATATGCTTGCCTGCCACGCACGATATATTTTCTCTTATACATGACTAGCAGAATACCCGTGCTTCGCTACGGAGTTTCACGTTGTACGTAATGAAAATGTTAGTTTAATTAATAAAGTTTAATTAAAGTAAGCTTCTTAAAAATAAATAGCTGTTGCCCACAACTTCGTTCGCGTGGTCTTCAATTTAATGCGATAATATATTTAGAACAGAATCTATTCTATTCGGTTGCCATAGTAACCAGATCTAATAGTTTTTTAAGACCGCAAAGGACCCCGCAGAGGATCGTATCGAAAAAACACCTGTCCTATGTTGGTTCTCCCGTTGCGTAAAATATTTGTGCCAAGTTTGGTTGAAATCGGTCCAATGGTTTAGGTGGAGACGTGGAAGACCCCAAAGGACCCCCCAAAGGATCGTATCGAAAAAAACACTTGTCCTATGTTGGTTCTCCCTTTGCGTAAAATATTTGTGCCAAGTTTGGTTGAAATCGGTCCAGTGGTTTAGGAGGCGATGTGGAAGACCCCAAAGAACCCCCAAAAGGACCCCATCGAAAAAACACCTATCCTATGTTGGTTCTCCCGTTGCGTAAAATATTTGTGCCAAGTTTGGTTGAAATCGGTACAGTGGTTTAGGAGGATATGTGGAAGAAACCTTCGCGGACGTGCGCACAACAACTCACCAAAGTTTCATCGCAATCGGATGAATGGTATAGGAAAACATACGGGACAAACAAAGAAACATTCATTTTTATATATAAGGTGTAAACTATACCACTTACTTGACATAAACCATGATAGCTAAGCTAATGTACAACATATATGTATTAATTATACACATAAATGTTCCTCGATAGACACTCTATCTATTGGCGAAAACTTGAATAAAATCCGTTCAGTACTTCCTGAGATTAGCGATTTCAAACACAGAAAGAAAACGGACCGACTTTACTTTATACTATGTACAGATTTACATTAAAATGAAAAAATTATAATTTTATTGCCTGGCAACAAAATTATTTCATTTTTAACAATTAACATTGTTTGAAAAAGTTTAAATGAATTTTCAAGTACAGTACTTTACTCTTGTTAAAACGTAAAAGGTTGCAGGTAAACTACCCCTTCCCCTTAACCGATCTTCACCAAAATCAAAAGGCCTTGAGTGCTCTACAATTCAGTGACGTATGCAAAAAATTATTTGATTCTGTTTGAATTTGCGGCAGTTATCGTTTGCCATAGAAAATACGCTTGATAAAAAAAGTTGCAGGTAAACTACCCCTTCCCCTCAACCGATCTTCACCAAAAACAATAAGTCTTGAGTACTCTACAAATCACGGCTGTATGCAAAAAATTATTTGATTCTGTTTGAATCTGCGGCTGTTATCGTTTGCCATAGAAAATACCCTTGATAAAAAAACGCTGCAGGTAAACTACCCCTTTCCCTTAATCGATCTTCACCAAAAACAATAGGTCTTGAGAACTCTGCAATTTAGGGCTGTATGCAAATAATCTTTTGATTCTGTTTCAATTTGCGGCTGTTATCGTTTGCCATAGGAAATACCCTTGTTAAAACATAAAACGTTACAGGTAAACTACCCCTTCCCTTAACCGATCTTCACCAAAAACAGTAGGTCTTGAGAACTCTACAATGCAGGGCTGTATGCGAAACATTATTTGATTCTGTTTGAATTTGCGGCTGTTATCGTTTGCCAAAAAAAAAATTTCCCTTGATAAAAAAAACCGTTGCAGGTAAACTACCCCTTTGCCTCAACCGATCTTCTCCAAAAACAATAGGTCGTGAGTACTCTACAAATCAGGGCTATATGCAAAAAATTATTTGATTCTGTTTGAATTTGCGGCAGTTATCGTTTGCCATAGAAAAAAAATCTACACACAGACAGACACATACACAGACACTTTTCGGAAAACGACTTTTTTTCATGTTTTGAGTGTAGTACAATCAGAATCTGCAATAATCTCGAACACGATTTTTTTTGCCATCACCATACTTCCACCCTTAAGGAATATGGAAGTAATTACATTGCAAAGGAGACCAACATGGCCTTATCTGGTTTATTATGAATTATAAAACTGCCGGGCTGATCGAGTAATGGTCCTTCTTTCTTATAGGCCTACATTGTTCCAACGGTCTTACGGATCGTCGTATTGTACAGTGGAAACAAAATACAGACGCCAATGACTAATATTTGTGACTAATTACCAACTTTAATTATTCACAAATAGCAATTTGAAATCAACAAGATACTGTCATACAATAATTCAAGTTAAATTTGTCCACATGCAAATAATAATGTCAACTATTAGAGTTCCGCACTAATTCTAACACAATAATCACTTTCCACTAACCCGCAAAATCGTAATCCTCACCACAGAGTACGAATATATACAGATCCTCACTCTACCGTATCGCCTGGTCTTACCAACCAAGCTGGCCATAGATGCTTATATAGATCCCGCAGATATTGCAGGATAATTTTCTATACTTCTGGCCATGTGCCAACATAATTTACATAGTTACAAGAGCTCGAACAGTCTAGAGGCAGGCTACTTTACTGCACGGCCTTGACCGAGACACTGGACCTACTCTGGTAGCCGAGAAACGGGTAGAACGACGCTCTTGTCTTTTCGAGAGCGTTGCATAATTGTCGTAACAATATTATAGTATTGGTTACACAATAAACATCAGGAACAAATTGTAACATTAAAAATTTACTTATTTCTGAACATTCTGAGACTGAGTTTATAGTGATGCGTTTGAAATACGACATTATTAAAACAATTATCGTAAAACGAAAATTATACATTCATTATTCTATGGGGAAGTAAAATTATCTGAGTTCAACTGAAACTTTTGAGTGGGGACCTCACTTCACTGAACTCCATGACCTCAAAGGTCTTAAGTACTGACGTGGTTTTATCGTGTCCACCCCCTCCACACACACACGCATGCACACACACACACAAAGTAGTTTTATTATTTACACTGTACTGGTATGTTTATATATGTTAACAAAAAAATGTATCTCTTATTTCAGATGGGAGATTCACCGCCAGCCAAAGAGAGTGTATGTGTCACACAATCGGACTAATAATGCTTCAAATAATGTGTAAAAAGAAATTATTAGATTTTTAATCTTAAAAAAATATTCAATTGACATTCTAGAATTTATTTAATTGAATTTCATGTCGTATAATTTGAAGTTATATTTTTTTGTAATTTATATAAAACTTATTAATTTATGTGTGTTTCTGTGATAAGTGTTGAACTATTTTTTTATATATATGTGTAAGTTAATTATTTTGTATATTATTCAATTACATATGACTGTGTACAATATCACTAAGTTATCGTTTATCTAACCTGTATATTTGTGTAGTTCTTTCGAAAAAAAATATTAATATTATATTCTATAAATGAAAACTGAATATCTTCCTATTAGAATTTAATCAAAATAGTCAGACTTCTTTAAGTGTCTATATTTTGTGCAATTGTTTGTATAACTCTGGTCTTTTAAAATTTTAATTGGCTTCTGAAATGATAATGGCTAAGTAGACATTCCATGGTGAATGTGAAACAAAAGATACAAATAAACGTGAGTGAGTCCTGAATAGAAGGACAAGTCTTGTTTTAATTTCTGTTGTTCCTTCATGCTGTTATGAATGCCAAGGGTATTCAGCCTTTTTATGCTTCACATCACTTGTAATTTGTTTGAAGACTGACTTTTTAATTATTGCCGGAGCCCAACTTTAAGTTAAATTTAATACTAAACAGAGGTTTACAAGGCAGAGGCCTTTACTACTCGTATTTAAAAAATGAGCATTTTTATTTGTCACAAAATGTCAGAAAAATATAAACACACAAATGTCTTTAATGTTAATGCAAATTCAATAAAATTGACATATTTTAGTATTTAAAATATTGTGGGAACTGTCCCAATATTCGTACCCGCACTACAGGCTCGATGTTTTGAATATGCGTGTTATATGTGTGAATAAATATACAGTTACACGGTTATTAAATATAATAAAAAGATTTATTATACAGCTACAATAGTGAATACATCGTGAGCGTGTTGCTCTTATGGCGATTGCCCTGTGACTCACTCACATGCCCCGCTATACATATGTCATGGCGTATCCCCACTCTTATAACTTATGGTACTACTCACAACATTGCGATTGTATCGATATACTACGATGTGAAGAAGAAGAACTGTAGGCCTACTAATTTGTAAAGTATTCTATTTCTTAATGTAAAGTGAAAATACGTGTTGTTTTCATTTGTGAGGTTACGTAATAATGGTTTTTAACTTACTGTTTAAAAAATAAAAGCCATGGTTGGGAAAATATGACATGTAATGTATCCACACAGTGCTTGAGAGAGAGAGGAACATTAGGCCTAAGAATAAACATTAGGTAGGTATTTTTAACAAAAACAACAGACAAAAGTGAAAAATACAATTATTTCTGAATAGTAAGATTAAGACAAAAAAAGTATTAACAAATGACAAGATTTGCTATTCTTTAGGTGGTCAATATTCTTTTATATTATTCAGTAAAATCTCGAAACTTCACTTGAAGCTAACTTTGTGCGAAACACAAAATATCGGTATGGAGAACCATACATGACTTCCATATTCTAAGATTTATATTTAAAATCATTTTCAGCCAAACAGCCAGGCTGTCTTACCTGCCTTTTTATTGCTGTATTAAATGAAAAATATTATATTACATTAAAATGAAAAAATTATAATTTTATTGCCTGGCAACAAAATTATTTTATTTTTAACAATTACCATTGTTTCAAAAAGTTTAAATAAATTTTCAAGTACTTTACTCTTGTTAAAACGTAAAAGGTTGCAGGTAAACTACCCCTTCCCCTTAACCGATCTTCACCAAAATCGAAAGTCATTGAGACCTCTACAATTCAGGGACGTATGCAAAAAATTATTTGATTCTGTTTGAATTTGCGGCTGTTATCGTTTGCCATAGAAAATACGCTTGATAAAAAAACGTTGCAGGTAAACTACCCCTTCCCCTTAACCGATCTTCACCAAAAACAATAGGTCTTGAGTACTCTACAAATCAGGGCTGTATGCAAAACATTATTTGATTCTGTTTGAATTTGCGGCTGTTATCGTTTGCCATAGAAAATACCCTTGTTAAAAAAACGTTGCAGGTAAACTACCCCTTTCCCTCAACCGATCTTCACCAAAAACAATAGGTATTGAGAACTCTACAATTTAGGGCTGTATGCAAATAATCTTTTGATTCTGTTTGAATTTGCGGCTGTTATCGTTTGCCATAGGAAATACCCTTGTTAAAACATAAAACGTTACAGGTAAACTACCCCTTTCCCTTAACCGATCTTCACCAAAAACAATAGGTCTTGAGTACTCTACAAATCAGGGCTGTATGCAAAACATTATTTGATTCTGTTTGAATTTGCGACTGTTATCGTTTGCCATAGAAAATGCCCTTGTTAAAAAACCGTTGCAGGTAAACTACCCCTTTCCCTCAACCGAACTTCACCAAAAACAATAGGTCTTGAGAACTCTACAATTTAGGGCTGTATGCAAATAATCTTTTGATTCTGTTTGAATTTGCGGCTGTTATCGTTTACCATAAGAAATACCCTTGTTAAAACATAAAACGTTACTGGTAAACTACCCCTTTCCCTTAACCGATCTTCACCAAAATCAACAGATCTTGAGAACTCTACAATTCAGGGCTGTATGCGAAACATTATTTGATTCTGTTTGAATTTGCGGCTGTTATCGTTTGCCAAACAAACAAAATTACCCTTGCTAAAAAAAAACCGTTGCCGGTAAACTACCCCTTTCCCTCAACCGATCTTCACCAAAAACAATAGGTCGCGAGTACTCTGCAAATCAGGGCTGCATGCAAAAAATTATTTGATTCTGTTTGAATTTGCGGCAGTTATCGTTTGCCATAGAAAAAAAATCTACAGACAGACAGACAGACACACAGACAGACAGACACACAGACACTTTCCGGAAAACGACTTTTTTTCATGTTTTGAGTGTAGTAGAATCAGAATCTGCAATAATCTCGAACACGATTTTTTTTGCCATCACCATACTTCCATTCCTTAAGGAATATGGAAGTAAAAATCGGTATGGAGAACCATACATGACTTCCATATTCTAAGATTTATTTTTAAAATCATTTTCGAAATGAAATATTACCATAGAAACCACTTCTTTCTACTTACTGCTTCAGCCTTAACCACAGTACTGTGGTCACTAACATATACCACCTCACGTTATCGCACTCGATTTTCACTGATGATGGAAGTCAATGGCATTGCCGAAACGTCTGGTTTTGTAGAAAACATTGGACTACGGCCAAATATCCCGGGAAGGAATTTTAACAAAAACTACTTCTTTGTTGCCGATAACGTTGTACACATATATATATAAAATATGCATAAAATTAATGGCTTGTATAAGTTAATGATTGATCTCCATTAAGTAGTGCTCAAGTTTCCAAAGTTTTAATATTATGATGTCCGTAATTAAAACATCAGAGCAGGTTTAGTGTGTATGAGGGTTCACCGTGGACAAAAATTTTCAACATTTCCTATTGAGCGTTGCTTAGAATAAATCTGCGAATCTACAGTGTACGTTTCACAGAACAAACACGCGGAAAAGAAGGAGCGCTCCGAAGTCACTCATGGACCCTCAGCATCTTGCAGAGGGTTCATTCCCTAAAGACGAAAAGTCTGTCTATGAATCGTTCCTCTGTAAACACGTGCAGTTACACTGCCCAGCGATCCACAGGAAGCAAATCGCTATCCACGCTGGACACTTTTTCGGCTTGCATGCGTTATGTTGGTGTGGGTTCGGCACTTTCCATTTAAAAACCGTGCAAATGTAAGAAAATAAACATGAATGAGGCCAGAAATAACGCGAATTGTGTGTGTGTGTGTGTGTGTGTGTGTGTGTGTGTGTGTTCCCTGCCTTTTTATTGCGGATGTGATAATAATAAAATGGAAACGTAAAGAGTACATAACTGAGATATGCTTGCCTGCCACGCACGATATATTTTCTCTTATACATGACTAGCAGAATACCCGTGCTTCGCTACGGAGTTTCACGTTGTACGTAATGAAAATGTTAGTTTAATTAATAAAGTTTAATTAAAGTAGGCTTCTTAAAAATAAATAGCTGTTGCCCACAACTTCGTTCGCGTGGTCTTCAATTTAATGCGATAATATATTTAGAACAGAATCTATTCTATTCGGTTGCCATAGTAACCAGATCTAATAGTTTTTTAAGACCGCAAAGGACCCCCCAGAGGATCGTATCGAAAAAAACACCTGTCCTATGTTGGTTCTCCCGTTGCGTAAAATATTTGTGCAAGTTTGGTTGAAATCGGCCCAATGGTTTAGGTGGAGACGTGGAAGACCCCAAAGGACCCCCCAAAGGATCGTATCGAAAAAAACACTTGTCCTATGTTGGTTCTCCCTTTGCGTAAAATGTTTGTGCCAAGTTTGGTTGAAATCGGTCCAGTGGTTTAGGAGGCGATGTGGAAGACCCCAAAGAACCCCCAAAAGGACCCCATCGAAAAAACACCTATCCTATGTTGGTTCTCCCGTTGCGTAAAATATTTGTGCCAAGTTTGGTTGAAATCGGTACAGTGGTTTAGGAGGATATGTGGAAGAAACCATCGCGGACGTGCGCACAACAACTCACCGAAGTTTCATCGCAATCGGATGAATGGTATAGGAACGCATACGGGACAAACAAAGAAACATTCATTTTTATATATAAGATGTAAACTATACCACTTACTTGACATAAACTGTGATAGCTAAGCTAATGTACAACATATATGTATTAATTATACACATAAATGTTCCTCGATAGACACTATCTATTGGCGAAAACTTGAATAAAATCCGTTCAGTACTTCCTGAGATTAGCGATTTCAAACACAGAGAGAAACGGACCGACTTTACTTTATACTATGTACAGATTTACATTAAAATGAAAAAATTATAATTTTATTGCCTGGCAACAAAATTATTTTATTTTTAACAATTACCATTGTTTGAAAAAGGTTAAATGAATTTTCAAGTACAGTACTTTACTCTTGTTAAAACGTAAAAGGTTGCAGGTAAACTACCCCTTCCCCTTAACCGATCTTCACCAAAATCAAAAGGCCTTGAGTGCTCTACAATTCAGTGATGTATGCAAAAAATTATTTGATTCTGTTTGAATTTGCGGCAGTTATCGTTTGCCATAGAAAATACGCTTGATAAAAAACGTTGCAGGTAAACTACCCCTTCCCCTCAACCTATCTTCACCAAAAACAATAGGTCTTGAGTACTCTACAAATCACGGCTGTATGCAAAAAATTATTTGATTCTGTTTGAATTTGCGGCTGTTATCGTTTGCCATAGAAAATACCCTTGATAAAAAAACCCTGCAGGTAAACTACCCCTTTCCCTTAACCGATCTTCACCAAAAACAATAGGTCTTGAGAACTCTGCAATTTAGTGCTGTATGCAAATAATCTTTTGATTCTGTTTGAATTTGCGGCTGTTATCGTTTGCCATAGGAAATACCCTTGTTTAAACATAAAACGTTACAGGTAAACTACCCCTTTCCCTTAACCGATCTTCACCAAAAACAATAGGTCTTGAGAACTCTACAATTCAGGGCTGTATGCGAAACATTATTTGATTCTGTTTGAAATTGCGGCTGTTATCGTTTGCCAAAAAAAAAATTTCCCTTGATGAAAAAAAACCGTTGCAGGTAAACTACCCCTTTGCCTCAACCGATTTTCACCAAAAACAATAGGTCGTGAGTACTCTACAAATTAGGGCTGTATGCAAAAAATTATTTGATTCTGTTTGAATTTGCGGCAGTTATCGTTTGCCATAGAAAAAAAATCTACACACAGACAGACAGACACTTTTCGGAAAACGACTTTTTTTCATGTTTTGAGTGTAGTACAATCAGAATCTGCAATAATCTCGAACAGGATTTTTTTTGCCATCACCATACTTCCATTTCTTAAGGAATATGGAAGTAAATATCGGTATGGAGAACCATACATGACTTCCAGGTTCTAAGATTTATATTTAAAATCATATTTGAAATGAAATATTTCCATAGAAACTACGTCTTTCTACTTATTGCTTCAGCATTAACCACAGTACTGTGGTCACTAACGTATACCACCTCACGTTTTCGCACTCGATTTTCACCGATGATGGCAGTCGATGGCACTGCCGAAAAGTCTGGTTTTGTAGAAAAGAAAACATTGGACTACGGCTAAAGAGCCCGGGAAGCAATTTTAACAAAAAACTACTTCTTTGTTGCCGATAACGTAGTACACATATAAAAAATTCTCCCCTCCACCTTTAACTATAATTTATAATAATAGAAAAGTACCCCCACCCCGTTCACCTAACCTCTTCATTTATAGATATTTCATCTACGTTTCTACAGTGGATTACTATGAGCTTCTTATCAGGATACTTTATTTATAAAAATTAAGTACTTTACTCTTGTTAAATCATAAAATGTTTCAGGTAAACTACCCCTTTCTCTTAACCGATCTTCTCCAAAATTAATAGACCTTCCGTCCTCTACAATTCAGGGAAGCATGCAAAAAATATTTGATTCTGTTTGAATGTGCGGCAGTTATCGTTCGTCATGGAAACATTTCTCTTGGTACAACATAAAATATAGCAGGTAAACTACCCCTTTCCTTTAACCGATCTTCACCAAAATCAATAGACCTTGAGCTCTCTGCAACTCAGGAAAGAGTGCAAAAAATTATTTGATTCTCATTGAATTTTCGGCAGTTATCGTTCGTCATAAAAAAATTACCCTTTTTAAAACATAAAACGTTGCTGATAAACTACCCCTTCCCTTAACCGACCTTCAACAAAATCAACAGACCTTGAGTTCTCTTTAGTTCAAAAAGGTATGCAAAAACCTAGTCGATTCTGTTTGAATTTACGGCAGTTATCGTTCGTCATATAAAAATATCGGTATGGAGAACCATACATGACTTCTATATTGTAAGATTTATATTTAAAATCATTTTCAGCCAAACAGCCAGGGAAGGAATTTTAACAAAAAAATACTTCTTTCTTGCCAATAACGTAGTACACATATAAAAAATATTATCCCCTCCCCCTTCAACTATAATTTTGATTTATAGAAAATTACCCCCAACCCGTTCAACTAGCCTCTTCATTTATAGATATTTCATCTACGTTTCTACAGTGGATTATTAAGATCTTATCAGGATACTTTATCAAAATTAAGTACTTTACTCATGTTACAACAAAAAATGTTTCAGGTAAACTGCCCTTTCCCCGTAACCGATCTTCACCAAAATCAACAGACATTGAGTTCTCTATAGCTCAGGCACATATGTAAAATATCGGTATGGAGAACCATACATGACTTCCATATTCTAAGATTTATATTTAAAATCATTTTCAGCCAAACAGCCAGGCTGTCTTACCTGCCTTTTTATTGCTGTATTAAATGAAAAATATTATATTACATTAAAATGAAAAAATTATAATTTTATTGCCTGGCAACAAAATTATTTTATTTTTAACAATTACCATTGTTTCAAAAAGTTTAAATAAATTTTCAAGTACTTTACTCTTGTTAAAACGTAAAAGGTTGCAGGTAAACTACCCCTTCCCCTTAACCGATCTTCACCAAAATCGAAAGTCATTGAGACCTCTACAATTCAGGGACGTATGCAAAAAATTATTTGATTCTGTTTGAATTTGCGGCTGTTATCGTTTGCCATATAAAATACGCTTGATAAAAAAACGTTGCAGGTAAACTACCCCTTCCCCTTAACCGATCTTCACCAAAAACAATAGGTCTTGAGTACTCTACAAATCAGGGCTGTATGCAAAACATTATTTGATTCTGTTTGAATTTGCGGCTGTTATCGTTTGCCATAGAAAATACCCTTGTTAAAAAAACGTTGCAGGTAAACTACCCCTTTCCCTCAACCGATCTTCACCAAAAACAATAGGTATTGAGAACTCTACAATTTAGGGCTGTATGCAAATAATCTTTTGATTCTGTTTGAATTTGCGGCTGTTATCGTTTGCCATAGGAAATACCCTTGTTAAAACATAAAACGTTACAGGTAAACTACCCCTTTCCCTTAACCGATCTTCACCAAAAACAATAGGTCTTGAGTACTCTACAAATCAGGGCTGTATGCAAAACATTATGTGATTCTGTTTGAATTTGCGGCTGTTATCGTTTGCCATAGAAAATGCCCTTGTTAAAAAACCGTTGCAGGTAAACTACCCCTTTCCCTCAACCGAACTTCACCAAAAACAATAGGTCTTGAGAACTCTACAATTTAGGGCTGTATGCAAATAATCTTTTGATTCTGTTTGAATTTGCGGCTGTTATCGTTTACCATAAGAAATACCCTTGTTAAAACATAAAACGTTACTGGTAAACTACCCCTTTCCCTTAACCGATCTTCACCAAAATCAACAGATCTTGAGAACTCTACAATTCAGGGCTGTATGCGAAACATTATTTGATTCTGTTTGAATTTGCGGCTGTTATCGTTTGCCAAACAAACAAAATTACCCTTGCTAAAAAAAAACCGTTGCCGGTAAACTACCCCTTTCCCTCAACCGATCTTCACCAAAAACAATAGGTCGCGAGTACTCTGCAAATCAGGGCTGCATGCAAAAAATTATTTGATTCTGTTTGAATTTGCGGCAGTTATCGTTTGCCATAGAAAAAAAATCTACAGACAGACAGACAGACAGACACACAGACAGACAGACACACAGACACTTTCCGGAAAACGACTTTTTTTCATGTTTTGAGTGTAGTAGAATCAGAATCTGCAATAATCTCGAACACGATTTTTTTTGCCATCACCATACTTCCATTCCTTAAGGAATATGGAAGTAAAAATTATTTGATTCTGTTTGAATTTACGGCAGTTATGGTTCGTCATATAAAAAATTACCCATGTTAAAACATAAAACATGAGATTTATAAAACATATCTAAGATTTATATTTAAAATCATTTTTGAAATAAAATATTTTCATAGAACCTACTAACGCTGGGGAAATCTGAGGAGCCAATCAGAGTTGGGCCTACCTGTCACTCTGCTGAATTTGGTGGAAAGCCCTGTCACTGTCGTCAAAGTATCAGCCTTGACAGGGTCCTCTTTTTCTGCAAAATGGGAGAGGAGGCTTGAGATGGAGTGAGTGACATGGTCCCCACCTCAATGAAGAACCCACTGTTTTATAAAAATATATTTAAATTTTGAAAACTGAAAATTCTTTTCTTGTTGTAAATATTTATATTTTATAATCAAAATGACTTTATCAAAAAACAAACATTATTTTTTTATAATAAGTACTTACATATGTTTCTTAATATGCTTACTTTTTCTTCAATGTTGATGATTATTTCCAAACATTCTGACAAAATTGTATCTACAGAACAGTTAACATTCCCCAGGTTTCCATTTCTGCTAATTTCTCATTACACCTTCCACTGACGTATTATTAACCATTTCATAAGCTATCGTATAATCTTTTCAGATTTTGTGGTACAAAATCTGAAATTTTCAGATTGCCTGGCAACAAAATTATTTTATTTTCAACAATTACCATTGTTTGAAAAAGTTTAAATGAATTTTCAAGTACTTTACTCTTGTTAAAACGTAAAAGGTTGCAGGTAAACTACCCCTTCCCCTTAACTGATCTTCACCAAAATCTAAAGGCCTTGAGTCCTCTACAATTCACTGACGTATGCAAAAAATTATTTGATTCTGTTTGAATTTGCGGCAGTTATCGTTTGCCATAGAAAATACGCTTGATGAAAAACGTTGCAGGTAAACTACCCCTTCCCCTCAACCGATCTTCACCAAAAACAATAGGTCTTGAGTACTCTACAAATCAGGGCTGTATGCAGAAAATTATTTGATTCTGTTTGAATTTGCGGCTGTTATCGTTTGCCATAGAAAATACCCTTGTTAAAAAAACGTTGTAGGTAAACTACCCCTTTCCCTTAACCGATCTTCACCAAAAACAATAGGTCTTGAGAACTCTACAATTCAGGGCTGTACGCGAAACATTATTTGATTCTGTTTGAATTTGCGTCTGTTATCGTTCGCCAAAAAAAAAAATTTCCCTTGATAAAAAAAACCGTTGCAGGTAAACTACCCCTTCCCCTCAACCGATCTTCACCAAAAACAACAGGTCGCGAGTACTCTACAAATCAGGGTTGTATGCAAAAAATTATTTGATTCTGTGTGAATTTGCTTCAGTTATCGTTTGCCATAGAAAATACGCTTGATAAAAAACGTTGCAGGTAAACTACCCCTTCCCCTCAACCGATCTTCACCAAAAACAATAGGTCTTGAGTACTCTACAAATCAGGGCTGTATGCAGAAAATTATTTGATTCTGTTTGAATTTGCGGCTGTTATCGTTTGCCATAGAAAATACCCTTGTTAAAAAAACGTTGTAGGTAAACTACCCCTTTCCCTTAACCGATCTTCACCAAAAACAATAGGTCTTGAGAACTCTACAATTTAGGGCTGTATGCAAATAATCTTTTGATTCTGTTTGAATTTGCGGCTGTTATCGTTTGCCAAAAAAAAAAATTGCCCTTGATAAAAAAAAACCGTTGCCGGTAAACTACCCCTTTCCCTCAACCGATCTTCACCAAAAACAATAGGTTGCGAGTACTCTACAAATCAGGACTGTATGCAAAAAATTATTTGATTCTGTTTGAATTTGCGGCTGTTATCGTTTGCCATAGAAAAAAAATCTACAGACACACACATAGACAGACAGACAGACAGACACTTTTCGGAAAACGACTATTTTTCATGTTTTGAGTGTAGTACAATCAGAATCTGCAATAATCTCGAACACGATTTTTTTTGCCATCACCATACTTCCATTCCTTAAGGAATATGGAAGTAAAATACCCTGGTTAAAACATAAAATGTTGATGGTAAACTACCCCTTTCCCTTAACCGATCTTCACCAACACCAATAGGTATTGAGAACTATACAATACAGGGCTGTATGCAAAACATCATTTGATTCTGTTGGAATTTGCGGCTGTTATCGTTGACTATAGAAAAAAATTACCCTTGATAAAAAACCGTTGCAGGTAAACTACCCCTTTCCCTTAACCCATCTTCACCAAAAACGATAGGTCTTGAGTACTCTACAATTCAGGCTTGTATGCAAACAATTATTTGATTCTGTTTGAATTTGCGGCTGTTATCGTTTGCCATAGAAAATACCCTTGTTAAAAAAACGTTGTAGGTAAACTACCCCTTTCCCTTAACCGATCTTCACCAAAAACAATAGGTCTTGAGAACTCTACAATTCAGGGCTGTATGCGAAACATTATTTGATTCTGTTTGAATTTGCGTCTGTTATCGTTCGCCAAAAAAAAAAATTTCCCTTGATAAAAAAAACCGTTGCAGGTAAACTACCCCTTCCCCTCAACCGATCTTCACCAAAATCAACAGGTCGCGAGTACTCTACAAATCAGGGTTGTATGCAAAAAATTATTTCATTCTGTGTGAATTTGCTTCAGTTATCGTTTGCCATAGAAAATACGCTTGATAAAAAAAGTTGCAGGTAAACTACCCCTTCCCCTCAACCGATCTTCACCAAAAACAATAGGTCTTGAGTACTCTACAAATCAGGGCTGTATGCAGAAAATTATTTGATTCTGTTTGAATTTGCGGCTGTTATCGTTTGCCATAGAAAATACCCTTGTTAAAAAAACGTAGGTAAACTACCCCTTTCCCTTAACCGATCTTCACCAAAAACAATAGGTCTTGAGAACTCTACAATTTAGGGCTGTATGCAAATAATCTTTTGATTCTGTTTGAATTTGCGGCTGTTATCGTTTGCCATAGGAAATACCCTTGTTAAAACATAAAACGTTACAGGTAAACTACCCCTTTCCCTTAACCGATCTTCACCAAAAACAATACGTCTTGAGAACTCTACAATTGAGGGCTGTATGCGAAACATTATTTGATTCTGTTTGAATTTGCGGCTGTTATCGTTTGCCAAAAAAAAAAATTGCCCTTGATAAAAAAAAACCGTTGCCGGTAAACTACCCCTTTCCCTCAACCGATCTTCACCAAAAACAATAGGTTGCGAGTACTCTACAAATCAGGACTGTATGCAAAAAATTATTTGATTCTGTTTGAATTTGCGGCTGTTATCGTTTGCCATAGAAAAAAAACTACAGACACACACATAGACAGACAGACAGACAGACACTTTTCGGAAAACGACTATTTTTCATGTTTTGAGTGTAGTACAATCAGAATCTGCAATAATCTCGAACACGATTTTTTTGCCATCACCATACTTCCATCCCTTAAGGAATATGGAAGTAAAATACCCTGGTTAAAACATAAAATGTTGATGGTAAACTACCCCTTTCCCTTAACCGATCTTCACCAACACCAATAGGTATTGAGAACTATACAATACAGGGCTGTATGCAAAACATCATTTGATTCTGTTGGAATTTGCGGCTGTTATCGTTGACTATAGAAAAAAATTACCCTTGATAAAAAACCGTTGCAGGTAAACTACCCCTTTCCCTTAACCCATCTTCACCAAAAACGATAGGTCTTGAGTACTCTACAATTCAGGCTTGTATGCAAACAATTATTTGATTCTGTTTGAATTTGCGGCTGTTATCGTTTGCCATAGAAAACACCCTTGATAAAACATAAAACGTTGCTGGTAAACTACCCTATTACATTAACCAATCTTCACCAAAAACAATAGGTCTTGAGAACTCTACAATTCAGGGCTGTATACAAAACATTAGTTGATTGTCTTTGAATTTACGGCAGTTATCGTTCGTCATAGAAAAAATACCCTTGTTAAAACATAAAACGTTGCAGGTAAACTACCCCTTTCCCTTAACCGATCTTCAACAAAATCAACAGACCTTGAGTTCTGTATAATTCAAAAAGGTATGCAGAAGAGTAATTGATTCTGTTTTAATGTATTGCAGTTATCGTTCGTCAAAACAAAATTACCCTTGATAAAACATAAAATGTTGCTGGTAAACAACCCTATTCCCTTCACCAAAACCAACAGGTCTTGAGAACTCTACATTTCAGGGCTGTATGCAAAATATTATATGATTCTGTTTGAATTTGCGGCTGTTATCGTTTGCCATACAAAATACCCTTAATAAGACAAAAAATGTGTCTGGTAAACTACCCCTTTCCCTTAACCGATCTTCACCAAAAACAATAGGTCTTTAGTACTCAACAAAACAGGGCAGTATGCAAAAACGTATTTGATCCTGTTTGAATTTGCGGCTCTTATCGTTTGCCATAGAAAATACCCTTTTAAAACATAAAACGTTGCAGGTAAACTACCCCTTTCCCTTAACCGATCTTCACCAACACCAAGAGGTATTGAGAACTCTACAATACTGGGCTGTATGCAAAACATCATTTGATTCTGTTTGAATTTGCGGCTGTTATCATTTACCATAGAAAAAATTACCCTTGATAAAAAACCGTTGCCGGTAAACTACCCCTTTACCTTAACCGATCTTCACCAAAAACGATAGGTCTTGAGAACTCTACAATTCAGAGCTGTATGCAAAATATTATATGATTTTGTTTGAATTTGCGGGTGTTATCGTTTGCCATACAAAATACCCTTGATAAAACAAAAAACGTGGCTGGTAAACTACCCCTTCCCCTTAAACGATGTTCACCAAAAACAATAGGTCTTTAGTACTCAAGAAATCAGGGCGTATGCAAAAACTTATTTGATTCAGTTTGAATTTGCGGCTCTTTTCGTTTGCCATAGAAAATACCCTTTTAAAACATAAAACGTTGCAGGTAAACTACCCCTTTCCCTTAACCGATCTTCACCAAAAACAACAGGTCTTGAGAACTCTACAATTCAGGGCAGTATGCAAAATATTATTTGATTATGTTTGAATTTGCGGCTGTTATCGTTTGCCATAAAAAATACCCTTGTTAAAACATAAAACGTTGCAGGTAAACTACCCCTTTCCCTCAACCGATCTTCACCAAAAACAATAGGTCGCGAGTACTCTACTAGTCAGGGCTGTATGCAAAACATTATTCGATTCTGTTTGAATTTCCGGGTGTTATCGTTTACCATAGAAAAAAAATCTACAGACACACAGACAGACACTTTTCGAAAAACGACTTTTTTTCATGTTTTGAGTGTAGTACAATCAGAATCTGCAATAATCTCGAACACGATTTTTTTGTCATCACCATACTTCCATTTCCTTAAGGAACATGGAAGTAAAAATGGGAGACATAATATATAGCATCCTGCCTTCCTTATAGTTGGTTGCTTTTCCAGTGATCTGCAAAAAACTGAGTAGGCTATTAGTGAAAAACGAGTTCTGCCATAAAAAGGGAGACATGTGTAATAATAGACGTGTAGTAAGACACGCCTTATTCTGAGTTGGCTTTTTTTAAGTGGATTTCACAAAAAGCGAGTATTATTTTAGGCATATTGTTTTCCATGTGTAATTTTAGTTTGCATGTTAACCTAACAACGCCAACTTTTGGCGTCACAGGCACACATCGGAGTTATATTATTGCTAGAAAGATTTTTCTGATTTTTTTTTTGCAATGAAATACGATTGCAATCGCCAACAAACTATTTTATAAGATACAAAAATACATTTTCATGATTTATATTATCCAACTAAAATTATATGCGATATTCACTACATATTGATGCCAGTAATCGCATAATTGAAACACTGAAAATGAGTGCGGCTACGGTTATTGGGACAGAGCCATATTCTGCAAACAAACAAATGAAGATCAACTTGAGTTTGTACACTGTGATTGTGGTTTTCAGGTTTTGCACCCGTACCTTATGCTGACAAGCATAATTCATGATTTGAAGCATGCACATCACTTCACAAAATCAGAAACAACTTACTTGAGCTGAAACCATATCAGAGCATGTCCCTCAACAAATACTGAATATTTTTAAGTCAACAAAATGTATAAATTCGTATGACAAAATGTTTTGTACATAGCCTGTGATCCATATGCCCCCTTTTAGCCATCCGAATCTCCTTGAAGATTTCTATCTAATAGGGAAGCTGAATGACTAATGTACAAACTTGAAGAGATTGCTTAGAACAATATGGTTACCTTGGTATATGCACTTTACCTAACTGGGACATACTTTAAGCGGAAACATCAACATAACAGAAGAAAGGGAGAAGTATAACACAAACATAGAACAAGTAACACGAATACACACACACACACGTTTATAAAGTGTTTATGTAATTAATTAATTTATGTATTTAGACATTTAATTTTCACTTATTAAAATAAAAATGGCTTACTTTCATAAAGACGGTCTCCATAAGGATTTCTGTAAAAAATGATAGATTGCTGTAATAAATATAATTCTTGTCAGGCAGCTCACATATTTTGTTATATTATTATATTTTTTGCCTACATAGCTCACACTATATTGTTACCTACCAAACACAATTTCCGACTTGAACAATTCACTTTACTCTGAAAGATATAATGCTAGCCCTACTTATTTATAGTAGAATAGATACAGATTTCTGATAACGTTTGTAGCCATACTCAGTATTCTCTGCTTTAAAATTCATAAAATGGATACAAACAAATATCTACATAAGAGAGAGAATAATTCATCATTCTGTGGCCTCCCTTTTTCCATTCTGACAGTATCCAGACCAGCTCAGAATATATAGGTGCATGCTGTTATACAGTGAAGTGTACACAGGCAACGTATACCTTTGTATCCTGGTGTGATTACAGTTTCCACATACACTGACATCAGTGGTAATGTGCTGTGTTTTCTTGCTCTCCTTGTGAACATTTACAGATTTGCTATGCAGTTTCAAATTTCCGCAATGTACCGTACTTTTTGTTTCTTGTGTATATGTATGTATGGTAGTCCTAAATATTGGTATGCTGGTATAAGCATTTCTATAATATCAAAAATTATCTATGTTGCAAAGAAATAATTTTGTGTACAGTTTCAACAAGTGTACAGTGCATGTAACACTAACCGTTCAGCATGACTGATGAAAGTTAGCCAGACTTGTATAAAACATTTGCTTCCTAAAGACTACTCCTCTGTACACAAAGTAATTTACTCTGTAAAGTAATTTAACACATAAAGAGCAATGCCAGCTGAAAGTTAGAAAAGCAAAGCAACTTTGTCAACTAAAAAGCAGGCAAAATTGAACAAGATTTTGTTAGCTGACAAGATATTCTATAAGAAACAAAATGTTTTGCTATATGTGTATCGCCCAAATTCTAATGTTCCCATTATAAAATTTTTGCTGTCATTCATTGTTAGTAGCATTCCTGTATAGTGTGTGTTCTACCTAATCAAGTAGAACATCTAGTGACACCAATATTATTAAACCATAATCTGCATTCTTTAATGAATCACGCACAAACAAACAAATAAAGCATAAAAACAAGCACAGAATGAAATAATAAAACTTGTTATTCACAGCCTTTATTGTCTGTTCTATTTACATTATAATCCACAGTTACAGTTTATTCCTAAGTACTTGTGTTATGAAAAAGAGAGAGGAGAAAAGACACACTCATAATTGCTATTACTAATTACTTCATTATATTACACGTATTGTCACTATAATCACTTCAGTTTTAAGCATACAGAACACAACTTGAGCTAAGTCATTTAACAGCATTCCTAATAAACTAGTAATTTGGAACCCAGACAATGATAAACAACTACAAATACATTCTAACGTACGAATTAATAAATTAATTACCTTAAATTATTCGCCGTGTGATTTTTGTGCTTCGTCTATGACGCGTTTCAGAGCATATGCTTCATCATCAGATATTAAAAAGGTAAAACTATCACTCTTGCGAGAGCATTAAGAAGTTAAAATGTCAAAATTCGCATATGAACCGTACGCGGATTTGGGTGCGCACCCGTTCAAGTTGAGTGGCAGAATGAACTTGAACGGGTGCGCACCTAAATCCGCGTACGGTTCATATGCGAATTTTGACATTTTAACTTCTTAACGATCTCGCAAGAGTGATAATTTTACCTTTTTAATATCTGATGATGGAGCATATGCTCTGAAACGCGTCATAGACGAAGCACAAGAAATCACACGGCGGATAATTTAAGGTAATTAATTTATTAATTTGTACAAGTGATTTGGTTACCATATTAAACATGAATATTAAATTCTAACGTACGTTTGTCCAGACTCAACTACTATGCGTCCTTTCCAACATTCCATTTCATCATCTTCTGCAGTCTTCTTTAGGAGAACTAATTATATTATAACTTCTCAATAAGAGAATGTTTTGTGAGTTTGGTCTTTTCAACAAGATTAGGACTGAACTTTTCTAGCAAAACATTAACATATCTACTGCAGCACAGCTGGTAGTCTCAGGAAGTGGGGGTTGCACAAAGATCATTTGGTTTGGAGGAGGACACAGATCTTTAACATTATTACTTTCTAGTAATTGTTATTAGAACAACACTTCAAACATTAATAATTCATTTAATCAACTATTACCATAAGTTGCATTAGTAATGTAGTAATAACTAAATTATTAAATTTAGCTGATGCGCACAGCAGTGAACATATTGCTGTGCCTGGATAGTACTTCTTAACAGCAGCTTGTACTCCCCCTTAAGATCCAGTCATAACTGACACCCCATTGTATATTTGTGCAAAAAGTTTATTTGGATTTTCAATTTTTTTTATGTTTACCAAGTTATTCAAGAATAACCACCCAGAGTGAAAACCACCATAATCTCTCAGCTGGGTTTACCTTTTACGATATACGAAAACACTACAACTACCTGAATTACATTAGCAATATCACTTATCTCATCTGATATAACAGCTAAATAATCATATTCTTCTACTTCTTGAGTCATTTTTTCATGACACACGTCCAAGATGATGCTCAAAAGTTCGTTTTGAACTGTTTTAGATGTGCTTTTTAAACGGCTGCATTTTCCACATGATTTTGGAAAGCAATTCCCAGCTCAGAACTAAAATTGATTAAGCCCCGAAAAATTCCTGGGTTAGGAGAGAAATCGGATTCATCATGACCATTTATTATACACAGTTTATTATAATATTTAACACATATCTGTTATTCCTAACTCCATTTTTAAGGAAATACAGCAGCTATATTCAGAATGAGAGTCTACAGTGTATATTGCAATGTTTACAGTCTCAAAAAGAGCCAAGTTACAATGCATTTTTCATGTGTAAGTTTGATGACACAGTCCAATGATCCTTAGTCTAAGGATCCATTCCACCAAACAGCAAACAAGGGAAACAGAAAAAGGTAACGGAAAAAGAAAAAGCCAATCTGTTTTGTATAATATTCAGTTTTAAAAGACTTATGATATTGTCTATTACCTGACTTAACATTTTGAACTATTGCAGATCCTGTACAAGTTGTCTTAATCTTTTAGTTTCTAATTTCTGTTCATAGCTGTTATGTAAAATGTTTTTTCTAACAAATCACAAACAAAAATTCAAACTGTCAAATTTCACATAAAACTCTACCACAAACCAATAACAGAAAACAGACAGTTAAATTAAAATTTTCAAGTGCCTATATTATACTATATTGAATACAAGTACAGCGCAGAAAATGTTAAGTAAACACACAGAGAAATCAATCATCCCTATCCCTAGCATCAATCACAGCAACTGAGAGAAGAAGAAAGGATGGTGGGGGGGTGATGATTTAAGAGAAAGAGATATTCCCGCATGAGTGAGAAGTGCACCACCAAGCTGCCTATTGAGACACATTGAAGACATTGTGCACATGTATCACACTGTTTTCTATTTAATGCTGTAGCGTGTTCTACCATTTGTTGTTAAACGCACAACTAGCAAGCCACCACCAACTCTGAACATAAGGAATATGCAACATTTACTGCTCTCAAACTTTTGTATTGAGCCTTTGGTGCAGACAGAATTTTTAAATGTAATTAATAATTATGTAAATATTATGAAAAATAGAAAAAAAAAATGAATGAGTGAGACACAAACCATGGAAGTGAATTACATATTTTCAATTACTTTAATTTTTGTTTTTAAACTCCTTTCTGTTTATTTTTATATGTTGTTGAATAATGTTTACACAAATATTAGCAGCAAACTGTAGCATTTCAACCACCAAAATATTAGTACTGAAGCCACATTTTTCAGCATCGGTATGAGAGCATGAGAAATGGCCATCTTTTGGTCTTTCAACAAAAGAGCCATGATAAGAGTCTTAGTTTGACAACCCCTTATTGTAGTACAGGCAAAACATTTGGTACCGTATCAAGAAAATTAAAATGACTGTTAAACCAAAAAAAGAAAGCTGTTATAACAACAAAAACCATGAAAGCTTACAAGCAGGATTGCAAACTGTGTTGCCTGTTTGGGTACATTAATTATGTCTACCCTAGAGATTGTTACAAGTTTTATGAGTATGGATTTCAAAAACATTATTTACAAAATTAAAAGCAGGGAAACAGCTATCTCACACAAGTGACTTTGAAAATTGTATGCAGCTTTCTGCTTTTAGAAGCACTAGTGTCCTAAATTACCAGAACTTGAGCATACTGGATTACAATTACAAGTTAACTGGTTGAAGTTACATTTAAATTAGTAGGGTTAACTTTTTTCTATACGTTTAAGATGGTGTTATACAGAATGTGATAAACAGGTTGAGAAGGTTTTGTTTGGTTTTAGGAGGAAATGGGGAGTTATAAGAGCCACACGGCAATGTTCAAACAAAGGTCACTGCTGCTACGGGTAGCTCTGATTTGGTTATACATATATTTGAATAAAAAAAAATATACAAGGTGCATGACAAAAGTGTTATGTCTTAGAAGGAATTATGTTCTACCAGTTACACAACGCTGACACAAACTAAGCAGAGAATAGACAGTATACATTATCATAACATACACCTACCAAGTCACTAACATACTTATAGTCATGATGTTTTTTTTTTTTTAACTAAGTACTATAAGGATTAATTTACATCTGTTAAGATTTAAATTTACATTTACGTTTTATAATAAATTATACAGTAGAGCACATATGTTTGTAATCACTAATGGGAGTCCTCATACTTCTCAGAATATATAGCTGTTATGCCACTCAGTTACAATTTGTGATCTTAGATGAAACTATCAGTGTGATCCATTTTTATAGACCTGAGAAGAATGAATCCACTTAAAACATTTATACAAACTATAGTAATGGAAACTAGTTTTTAGAATTTCATTTTGGTGGGACGGAGTTCGACAAAAGTGGAGAAGATAAGACGTATTGTCAGGGGTCTCCTAACAACATTTCTGTAAATACATAAAATTTATTATTACTTACTATTAATAATACTTGGACCTAAAAGGTTTACAAGATGATACAATATTAATATTATTGAGGGTTTAACTCCAAAATCCCTCCAGCCTATGCCTACGATTTATATTACTATAATTCAGATGATCACCCAGGAGCTTTTTGCAAAAAAAAGTTGATTTGGGTTGGGCAATATCTGTTTCACTTTTAACCTAATACATATAGTAACTAAAACTAGATTAGTCAGGTTAAAAATTCCAATCCAGCATCTTCCTTTCCCCTTTTAGGAACGTGTAAAGTATCTGTACAGATAAATACTGTACAAATTTGTATCTGTACAAATACTGTCAACTATCAATTCATTTGAAAGTCTGCCAAGTCTTCCTTGTGACACTTTAAGCAACATTATGATACTTTAACTTGCACCAAGTGAATGTTGCAACTGTTAAACTTACAGTGGAATCTGTATAACAACCACATTCTTAGAACACACATGATGTTTGGTCAAAAGTACATTAAATTTTTGTTTATTTACTAAATTATGTCTACTGTTCTACATTTATGCTCTGCATTCTATATTTAATCTCCTTTGGGTATATAAACATACTTTTGTCCATGTTTACCAATCTTCAAAACATTTCTTGAATATACTTTGTGGTATAGCTTTGAGCAATTTTTGTTTTATATCTTCAATGGCCATGAAACATTTTCTTTTCTTAAAGTAGATTGTCTTTTCCAACACACAAGATTCATCATGGACCTACCACAAAGCAGGCAACCACAAACTGCTAGAACCTAGTAAGATCTCAGAAAAGAACTCTTGAATTGGGGGTTAATCCGTTTACTGTTAAGTAGCTTGTTACATGAGACTGAAACCATATAGACTAAAACACTGCATGAAAATGAGAAAACGGTGTCCACCGTCAATTACTCAAATGATTACTTGTGGACCATGAAGCTGGTCCCTGACTTTTGGAGAAACATTTTTGAATGGATGAAGCTTCTTTGAAATTAAATACCTGAGTTAACCAAAACAGCTCTGTTTATTGAGCAAGTGAAAACTGATACAGAATTTTAATGGATGAATTTAATACTTTTGGTATGACTGCACGGTGGTTCATTTTGAGTGGGGGGGGGCATTAACATCAGAGCATTCTTTATCAAAGAAGATGGTCACCACCGATTGATGTCTGCAGATATTAGAAATGGTTATTCCACAACTTCAAAGCAGTCCTCATTTTGCAACAGGGTAAGCACCACTTCATTATGGTTCAGAGGTGAGGAACTTCTTAAATGAGCAATTCAGTAACTAGATTTGTTGTCATGGCAGAATGGGATAGCATCTAGGATGATGACCTCACACCATGTGATTTCTGTTTGTGGGGTACAAAAATATTGAAGTTTCTGCACAGAAACCACAAGATTCAGATCACTTGATGGCATCATTCCTGAACTTGGAATAGTTGTGTTCTGCACTATGAGCATCAGTAAATAAACTAGGTACGTAGATTGTGTCGAGCATAATGGTACCCACTATGGTACAAATTAATTTTTGTAACAAACTGTAGTACAATAAAATGCAAGTAAACTGTTCTTTTTCTTTTTAACAATCTTTGGGGAAGCGACTTTCCTCTCTCTCTCTCTCTCTGTATAATGCAAGTTCTTTGAGTTTGTAAAATGTAAATGGTACTGTAAATGGAAAAAAGTCATCAAATATTTACAAAACTACTTATTCAGTTAGCTGCCAAATCTAAACTGTAAATCCAATATGGTGACAAATTTACACAATTATCAAAAATATGCAAAGTAACCTCACGTACAGATTCTTAATTGGACAGCTTTGATATAGATAATTCACAAACTTTTTGATTGAACCTCATAAATGCCACCTACAAGATGTGTAGTAATATCTGTTGTCTTTATAATGAGGGCTCTTCAAGAATTAACCTCGGACTGGATGACATACACAAACATGTTGCCATTTCAATACAGCACATGCCCATAGTGACCAAATCCATTTACATTGTTACTTCCAAACCCAAGATGCATTTTGTTTATTTCTGTTTGAGTAGAGACCAGTGGCGAAGCTAGTAGTTAATGAATGGGTAGGCAAAAATCATATCTTAAATTTTTTTTAAGGAATCATTAAAAGGACGGTGGTTCAAATCAGACGCTGAGGTAGAGTTTGCTGTAAGCGAATGGTTCCACAAACAGCCGTAAGAATTTTACCAGCAGGGAATCTACAGGTTAGTGCAACAGTGGAACTCATGTCTTAATGCTAATGGAGACTTCTTTTAAAATCATTGAATAAAAAATGCTTTACAGCTCTATACCTGTTTTTTATTGAACAATCCTTGTATTAGTCATACACAATAATACA
Source organism: Magicicada septendecula (assembly GCA_034769895.1). NCBI lineage: Eukaryota > Metazoa > Arthropoda > Insecta > Hemiptera > Cicadidae > Magicicada > Magicicada septendecula. The sequence goes on along the minus strand of CM068368.1, from coordinate 630,459,758 downwards.
ACTGATTGAACTTAAAATTTTTAAACTTGATTAGTTTCTATATATATGTTTAATGTTACAAATAATTCAAATAACAATCTTGATCATCTGTTAGTTCAGCGGAATAACAGGGGCACTTTTAATAACCGCATACAATAAACACTTATAAACAACACAGCGCGCTTTAACTTAACTGTTTGGACCACAGAAGTGAGACATGCCTCAACGGTCTATGTGTACAGCGCGGGACAATCCCCCCTCCCTTCACTTCCCTATCGCTCCAGCACATTGCTTACATACGATGTATACAAAAAACGCTGAGGCAAGTTCAGGTTGCCTCATTCGCTTTAAACGAGCTATGCCGAATCTCACCTGTCACCATCTAGCGGTCGCTCAGTAAAGCACGTTTTGGCTTAATAAATTCGACAGTCATGGTAACAATGTATAATCTTTACGTTATGTAGTTCATACATATTTATAATTTTTATTCTACAGAATTTTTAGGGTAGGCATTGCCTCCATGTACCTTCGCCACTGGTAGAGACTAATAACCATGGAGCCTGTTTCCTCTTCTGCCAACTGTAATGTTTGTGTTGGTATCCTTCAAATGTGCCACCATCTGCTGAGTTTGTGTTTTGAACTGCTGGACAATGTTGGATGATGAATTTCTCAGTCAGTGGAAAGATGAGATCAAAACCATCTGGCCACTGCCTGGGCCTTGTGGGATCATATCTAAACACCCTAATTTAGATGGCAGTCATTGATGTGACTTTATCAGACAGTTGACTCTTTCACCTGGGACCACCACCATACGGATAAGCGGCATCACATAGGGCAGACTTCATGTTCTTCAAGGGGAGTTCACACAAGGATTAGCAGATGATCATGCACGTGAATAGTCAGTGGTTGAATCAACGCCACTGGCAGACAATCTGGATAAGTGTGCTATAGTATCACCAAGAAAAAAGTTTCGCTGGCTACTCAGTGCTTCAAAACAAGGATACCAATAACGGCATCAACTCTTGGTTGGATACCTTGGTGGCAGTGTTTTTCAATAAGGGACTGCAAAAACTGCTGCAATGATGTAACAAGTGCATGTATGTGGATGGGGTGACTATGTGTAAAATCAGTATATGTATGTAATTTTGTATATAATAAAATATTATACTCTGTTTTAGTTTTTCTTTAGCAACCAATCAGAAGTTTAACTTGTGCACAAATTTTTAAACATCTTTTTGTCATTAATATATATTGTAGCATGACAGATAATCCACTTAAATAGATTACCATATGATCATAAGTAAAAATCAATTATATGGAATATCAAGAAAAATCCAAATGAGAACCAAATAAATATCAAAATAACTTGAAAAAGTAAATATAAAGAAAAAACTCTGCAACAAAAATAAATGTACAGCAAAATAAAACCCTAAAAAACTAAAATAAAATAAGAATAATACCCAGGTAGGATAGGAGTAGGTAAGGAAGATACCCAGAACAAATCAACGGACAAAATAACGATATAATAATGAAGAAACCGAGAACGAAAAAGGGAAGATACCCAGAACAAATAAAAATAATAATAACGAAATGGTACTGAAGAAACCAAGAATGAAGAAGGAAGATATCCAGAACAAACCAACATACCTAATGAACAGGGACAAGTTTGAAGATACCAGATAGTAGAGGGAGAAGAATACGACCAATACCCTAAGGAAACCCAGTAGGGAGAAAACAAAAACCCCAAAAGAAATTAAATGTCACTATTGAAAGTATAACACCCCAAAAAACCAGAAACTCATGTAAAATAAATGAAAACAAAAGTGTTTAAAGTGCTAAGTAAAAGTGCACCCAAGAAAATTATTGTATAATTAATAAAGACAAATCTTAACAGTTCCCCCGTGATTAAACAACTTGATAATAAACTATAAAACTGACTAGTGATAGTATCAAGAAATAACAGGGGACAAGTGCAAGTTATTATATTGTAATAAATAAACTTTGAGAAAGTACATTAAATACGGTACCTATAAATAACTTTAAAAGTTTTAATTTAGTATCATGAGTGCTATTTAATAAAATAGTATGGTGAAGGAGCAAGGACTAATATTTCTAATAAAGTGCCACTATTTATGTAATAACATTCAATGGAGTGAATAAGATAAATAGAGAGCTGGGAGTTAATCCATAAAGTGACAAGGGATACATCCCTAAAATTAAAGAAAAACAGATAAGACTGTACCCAAATAATTTTAAGTAAGTTTTAAAAATAAAGGAACAGAGATGTTAGGTTCCAATTACAATAAATGAACTCTATGCCTAAGGTTTGGAAATAGAGAGTAGTTCTTATAATTATAAAATGTTATGATGTTTAATAGTTTGAATCAGGAATGCAATGTCTGAAGGTGGATACCATTCTTATATGATAAAATGTTTTATGAGTTACTATAAATAATCAGTACCAAAAGGTAAGAATTTAAATACCACTTTTAATGTCAAATAATTGTTATGTATTAATTGTTTAATGTCAATATTAAATGTTATTGTAGTAAAATAAGGAATTATTAATGAATATTATATTAGAGTAGAAAGTCAGAAAAGGGTATAAACAAACTGTATTATTAAAAACTTTGTATGTAACATCAGATAAAAAATAGGCTAAAGGGTAAATCTAAACTACATTATAATTGATAAATCCAGTCCAATAAACCAACTAAACTAATGAAATTTATGCAAGATAAACCCATCACATAGTAATATAATGTAATTTATACTTTAAAAAGATATTGTCAGAAGATAGGTAAAATTATGAGTAAAAATGCAAATGTATTAACTAAAATTTCAAAGGGGGAGTCATAGATTCATAGATTAATGAATTAAATTTAAAAACAATAATCAATGGATAAAATTGCAAGAAATTGAAGAAAAATAAACAATTATATCAATCTGAGACTCAGTATAATCATAATTATAACAGATAAAATGGCTAATATTTGGAGGAGAACAGGAAATAAAAATTTAAGCCTACTTTTCCAAAATGAAAGAAATATAGCATTTTTAATAAAAAAACTTTGTAAAACTATATTATTTGATATCAAATTAAGCAAAATTAATTAAAGAAACCGATTATGTATTTAGTATTTCATAAAATTAAATAATAGCGAAAATATATTCAGTGATATAATGTACTTTTTAAAAATGTAGCGGAAGCCAAAGAAAATTGAAACAATGTATTATGTATCTTAAATTGGCTAAGAATTTCAGAAGACGAAGGAAATGAGAACAGTTAATTATTATACGTGGTAGAGAACACTTGAACGAGGTTTTGCTCCTATTAACCTATATAAGAAGCAGAAATGGCGTGCGGTATATAAACCTAGTATTCAGTGAAAATTTGTAACTTCATAATTTTTGACTTTAAACCTTAGAATCAGTGAGCACAAACCATAACACGATTAAACTACAGTAAAACAGAACAATATATGACTAAATTATTAAATTAACACCATCACTAATAATTATTACTAACGAAACAAAAAGTGTTAGTTACGACCTATTTAACCAAAGTGAAGTTAGACATTACCACACACATTTAACAAAGTGAACTGTGAAACACTGAACCAAGAACACTCAATTAACACCAGAACGAATATTCACAATTGCGGAGACGAGGAATCGGTGAAAAGGCATCATTTATTGCAAGAAATATTCGATGAGGCAACTACGGTTAACCTACGCAGTCGGCAGGCGGCCATCTTTGTCTTCCCAGCATCCTATGCGAGTTTGACCAAATGAACATCTAGACATCACTGGTTCGAATTTTATCAAATATACACATTATATATTGTTTAATAACCTTGTAATTTTTAATTTTAAGACTTTTAACTGTAATTGTTATACTTTCATGGCCCTACCCTTCTCTGGCTATTTATAAAATAACCGTTAAAAGAACCAAATAATTTATATACAATATTCATGTAAAATTTTAATCGACCGGCCCTGAGAAACGAGTCGAAACTGTTGCTAATAATCGATTAACCATCGATATATCCTATAATTGTTAATGAATCATTTAATTCTACAAATTGGTTGAAATTTATTTATCAATTTAATAAATATAATTAAAAATAAGGTAATTCAAGAGCACGGACTATCCGAAAGGCGGTATTTACCAAGAAATAAGTAGAATACTGAAGGAAGAAGAAGAACTGTCTATCGACTAGTGCTGGAGATAACTATATTAACGCAGGAGTTATCCCAAAAAGTGATACAACAACATAAACAACCATAAAAGAATTACAATTTTACATAATACAAATACAAAAATTATTTATTAAATACCTACAGCAAAAAACACGAAAACATTTATTTTTTCAGAAAACAAAAATTTTTTAAAATTTTTATTATAAAATTTATATAAGTTAACCATTATTTTGTAAAAAAAGGACGTTACAAAAAAAAAATATATATATATATATATATATGTTCCTAAAATACATAAACCTCAGGCACTAACCAAAGCATTGACAAGCAGTTGGTATACTGTTAGTTTCGAACCCAGTTTGTGAAGTAACGAGATCTGCAATCAATGTGATCAGATGCATGCAATCAATTCCTCATGTCCCTATGTTATAGTTTCCTGAAAGTTTTGTGTATAACTTCACAAGACAGATAACAAAACAAAACAAAACAACAAAACACACGTTATATATGAAAATTAACGTTAATGAATTTCAAAATAATTAACGTCATTCATGGAATGTCAATGGAAACCTTTAGTAAAAAATATTTAGACATTACTAAATAGAAAAATATTATGGAAGGCTCTGATTTTACACATTCTCCCAATTAATTAATGTTATTTATTATTTGTTATATTTACATACTGAACAGTTAGGTTGTAAAAAACATCATACTTCAATTTAGATATTTTAAACTAATTGTTTTTACTAGATAATATGATTAACTAAAGAAATGTGTATTTTTGTACTGTAAAAAACTAAATTGTTTTATAAAATAATAAATAATTCACCTAAATGTAAAAACATTGAATTAATAAAAATGATATATATGTGTATTAACAAAACTAAACACAAATATTTCACTGGTTACAAAAGGAAGACAACACAATAGAACTAGAAGCTAAAATATAGTAAGTGAGAAAGTTTTAATACTTGGGCACAGCAATATCACAAAATGGAAGGCTAAATGACAAAGTGAGAGAAAGAGAAAACAACAGCAGGAATATGTTTAACAATATGTATGAAACACTTTTCTAGGAAACATAGAAATACTGTAAAAATTATGAACTGAAATGTTCAGAGGAGTAGTCCTCATGTTAACATGGGGCAGAGTGACAATAACCTTGGGCAACAAAAAATAGTAATAACTGAAATAAGATTCTTATGGAAAATACACAATAAAATGATGGGCACATTTAGACAATGAAACAATCAGAGAAAGATTAACGCCAAGAACCATAGACCACATAACGGGAGACAATCAATTGAGATAATCCGGTCTCATCAAGAGGACAAGTAAAGATTAAGCACAAGACTATGAAGCAAGACCAATAAAGAATAGAAATAGGAAATAAGCCACAGTGAAATAAGTATTGAAAGAATATAGAGTTAGAGGAAATGGAAAAAATATACAAGACAAATTCACAAGCAACTGTAAAAACCACCTGGACATTATTTGGACATTCAATTTTGTATATACCATTAGTTGTTGTATTATCTTTGTTGTGTGAGCTATTTAGAATTTGTAATTTATTTTTATTAGTTTTGTATGCTATTTTTATATCTGTGTTTTTAAATAGTTTTGTTAGTTTTGTCATTTTATTATTTATGTATGTGAATGTGGCCCATTTTTTGTTGTTGTTATTATTTATGTGTTGTTCATTTTGAATGCCAAGATTGCAATAAATGTTACATAGGACAAACAAAAAAACAGCTGAAAAAATGTTATTTTGAACACCTAAACGCATACAAAAAACCAGAAATATATAAATCCAATTTAGCCACACATGCAATAAACACAGGACACGAATTCCCAAACATAACCAATGTATCACTAATAAAACATATACCACACAAAGGCACCATAATGAACATTTGGGAAAATTTACAAATATACAAACATAAAACACAAAACAAACTAATACCAGAACAAATACAAATCAATACAAAACATGACACAATATTCAAAGCACTCAACATCGAAAATACACAAAATACAAAAACATATACCACAACCACACACAATAATACAACTTTAAAAGACCAAAGACCAACAAACAACCTTAATAACATCCAGCAGCCAACACACAAATACTTCACCAGAAACAAGATGGCGAAGGCTGAAGATGAGAGAACAGGAACTCTCGAAACATGTTCCAAATAGAAAAAACATCTTGAGGTAAATTTAGTATAAATATTAAATGTATTATATACATCAAGAAACGGACTGTAGCAGAAAGTGATTGAAATATATATATATATATATATATATATATATATATATATATACACTTAAGTGATGTTGATGTAAAAGAATTAAGTAAAGAGGATAAAATTAAAAAGTGTTAAAAATGAGTGAAAAATTCATAAATATTTTCAAAGATATATAGACACATAGGAGTGGTAGTATAGTATATAGGAGAAGTGGGTACTAACTATATTCTGGAAAAAACAGAAGTTTATCATTCCATGTACAATTCATTTGTACAAAAAAATAAACCACTTGAAAAATAACTAGTGGTAAAACATATGATAAAACAAAATTTATTTCAACAAATGTTCAACATATTGCGATAATTAAATACAAAATACAAATATAAAATATATATTTATATTAAAACTACAGATGTCATTTTCACCCTATGAATCTACTCATACTTTTTACATACATAAGTCCATAAGTAACAGTAACAGTAAATATTAACATCAATTAACAATGTGATACTAAAGTACATCAGTCACATCAGCCTGTATGATACATGGTTTTATTCATGGCTAACATAAATCATCCTTTTCTTAACTGCAAACTCCTATGTTTTATAGAAATAATATTTTTTCCACAATTACATAATTTTAATAAACATTAGCACATCTGGTCACAACTTAAATTTTAAAGTATGGAGGGACACAAACTCTACACTCATTATTGTATTTATATGCAAACTGAATTAAAAATTGTAAACTTATAAATCTAAAATAGAAAAAGGTATTTTTCTACAAATAATTTTGAATGTTACATAATCCTACCACAGAAATTATTATTTGTATTTTTATATATAAAAAAACATAATACTATAGTTCATATTTCTTCCCAAAAATAGTCCACATGCGGTAAGAGAGACTTGATCAAAAACTGTATAGCAGTACATTCGTTACTATCACAAACAGTCAAGATTATTTGGACACCGCCTAGTACAAACACTCCACTATAAAGCACAGTGATTAGAAAGGGGCCTACCTGAAGTGTATAGGCGCTACTGGGTATGGCACTTTGTTACTAAGCTAGAGGTTCTGGGCACATCATGAAACCACGGTGTTTTTCAGCTCCCAAGTATGTCTGGCCTGTGGAATGGCTCTCTAGGATAAGACCATCCTAAATAAAGCACGGTGTTGGTTACACTCTCTTCCTTGTGTGTCACACAACTCACACAGGCAGAGGCATATTTACAAGGGGGAAGGGAAGGAACGGGACCAGACCCTTCTCACAGGGTTGAAAAAAGTAGACAAAGTTTATTATGCTCTTAATTTTTATGCTGTTTTATTATTTTTTCAGTACGGTAATATAGTAGTAACTCTTTTAAAAATAGAACACAGATTTATTACACAACACTTGTGTATAAGTTTGAAATATGAACTATAGGAAAATCAATTCAAGTCACTAACGCTTTGTTATTAAGAATTTAGTCAATCAAAATAGTCACTAATCAATTCATCTTCTAAACAATAACACTTATTTTTATTGTGTTATTACTGTTTACTTTAATGGGATTTATTTCAGGATGTTTTCACATGTTTGTGTACCACTTTAAAGATAGTAATATTGATTAGTCTTAACTTGTTTTTTCTCTTTATGAAGCCGGCTCGACTGACCCCCCCCCCCAGGCCAAATTCTGGATACGCCACTGCACACAGGCAGTCTACCTTGTCTCTCCTATTTGATGGTATAAAAAATGAATTTATTATTATTAGACGCTTTACTTTGCAGTTGTGTTATATACACTGACTTGAATGTTAACTAATAAAACTTTACATATGTTAAACTTGTGTCTGAATATAATTCTCAGATGGTATGGGCCATGGTCCATCAAAAAAATTTCCTACTTATGCCAATGGTTACATAAAACACAAAAATTGTGTTATATGTATTCAATTCTTACTCTGTATGTAATTCTCCAATATGAAGATTGGTTTTAGTGCCCTCAAAAGATAGTTGCTTTATCGTGGTTTCATTGTAATATTTATCTATTTGGATTATTTAGCTGTTACACACAATGATAATATATGCTGGGATTCAAATTTTGTCAACATAATCCAACTGACATCTTCAAATGAGTAAATACAAAACTCTAACAATACAGACACAATTCAAAAATATTGTTTGCATTTTCCACTTTTCAAAAAAAACTCATGCTCTATTAAGTATCCCACATTTCTCAATATATGAAGAGTTGAATCAACACTGAAAAGTCACAATGTTTTGTTTACAGCCACAATAAGCTGTCACAGCATCAAATCTGTACAGAAGTAAAAACTTCTATGGCATGTCACTATAAATAACACACAAATTGTGCAAATTATAAAAAGCCTAATTTTTATTTAAATTCAATACCACAATAGATATTTACTTAGTTATAAGAATGCTATTTCACTAGCAACACAGGATTTGGTCAAAAATATAAAAAAAAGTTTTTTTTTTTATGAAGGTGATATTAACTTCAAGTACGAGTAATGTATAGGCGGTTATTTAACCCCACTCGTATTCGTATATGTATAACTCATACTGGAAAACAATTTTGAGTAAAATACAGTACATAGTGGTAACACAGCTCATGACCTATTTAAAAAACGCACGCACGCGCGCACGCACGCGCGCACACACACACACACACACACACAGTTGGACTTGGAAAAGAATTATGAGAAAAATAATAAAGCTATGGGTCTACAGTCTTTAAAAAAAAAAAGATTAAGCCTGGACCACTGTATTAATTAATCGCAATTTTTGTTTAGAAATTAATTTGAGATTAAGTAACTTGAAATGTTTTAAGTTTTTAAGTTGAAAAATTATTTCATTTAACTTATAAATGATTTCACCTGTGCTGAGGGCACTGAAGTTTTTAAGCATTTGAGTGAAGTTTAAGTCTGTTAATCTTTAGCAAATCCATTAAAATATTTCACTAACAGCAGCATATTTTGTCTTAAGCTGAAAAAAAAAATTCACACCATATTTCAATTATTTATACCCATGTACATTATACTAATAATTTAATTTAATACTCTTTATTGCACAATATGAGAAGTTCCTTTCTCTCTCTCTCTTCCTCCCTGACAGGTTCAACTTAAATATGTTTTTTACAGTTTCCATACATCATGTTTTAGCCTATATAAAACTCCAATACAAAATTGTACAATCTTGGAATGGATGTGGAATCAAAATATAAAACCATATGTGCCTACTTAGTACACACATTTCAAGTGATGCTAAATTATTCAAAATTAACAAAAATACGATGCTGAATTGTTTCAAATTAACAAAAATACAAACAAGTTCAGTTAAAAATTAAATTTTATGTAAAACATTAAAAATAACCACAATTCAGTTAATTATTTTTAATAATTATAAAAAATTTCTGAGTTCTTTACTATGATAACAAAAAACTAAAATCAGTTAATGGGAGTAGCATTACTTCTTAAACTTGCTCACCAATAAAAAATTATTGATATCAGCTACATTACCACATATTATGCACAAAATTCTACACTTGCTTTTGACATAAAATTTGCTTTGTGCCTACCATTCATATATGCATGCAAAATGCCTACCATTTTGCAACATATTAAATTTGAGATACAGGTTTTCACAACTCAACCTATAAAAAAAAACTACCCACATATATTTACTACACATGGACCTACAAAAATATAGAACATTCTCTACAGTATCAAATGGCTTTCCATTTAGTCTGCGACTTTAAGTATGCAATAACAACTATTTTCCTATTGACTCTATGCACCAGCTCTAAGTAATTGGACGAATAAAGTTACTATTAGAAGACTATGACACTTACATCTTCAAATGTCTATTACATCAATTCTGCATATTAAGTCAAAAATATACTCTCAACTTATGCCAACTATAATACTTCAATATCAGAAAACTTTACAATGTAGTGCACACTTTCAACAGTACGTACAAAATCTGTATTCAACAATTCTCATATACTACTACACAATTTATATCAAATGATATTCTTAAAAGCTATAAAAATTTATTTTGAATTTTGAGTGTAACAAATACATAAAACCACTTAAAGTAACCACAGGTGAGTTAACACCTGTGGATAATTGGAGTTTACTGTATTAGATTTTCATTTGCACATATAATACTTGTATTTCATATATGCCCAGTACACTTGTGTATGCATATCAGTATAAATGAGAGAAACAAGAAATCAAAATCTTTTCCAATATCAAATATAAAACTCATAATAATTTTACTTTTCCTCTATATAGCTAACTGTGACATTAAGTATGCAACAGTTTTATAACATATACATGAAATAGTGAAATATCAGCTGAGTATGAATCGATGCATTGTTAAAACACTACAGAAATGCAATATAAACATTTAAACACTTTACTTCAGTAACACATGTTCACACAATAAATTAAAACAAAACTGGCTTTTATTATGATGGAAAAACTTCTTTGATACTTGCTCATGTACGAAACCAATGAAATGTCTAATCTGTCTTGTTTTCATAACAGTAAATTAGTTACCAGAAAGAAATCCAATGAAAAAAAGTAGTGCTATGTTTATTCATAAACTAATGTATACAAATATAAGCCTATAAAAACATGATCTGTAAACATAGGAACAGATGATTTTTAATGCCGTAGTTAAGGACCGATACTTACTGTAATGGTTACTAACCTGGTTGAAGCTGTTAGTACTACATGGGCATGACCTGCTGGCTCAGTGATCAAACCCAACATACGGCAGAAAATTTTTAGTTTTTTTTTTAGTTACATTATTAATTTAATACATGTATCCATCTTGTCCCTCCCATAAATCTATTTTGGGCATGACAAAAAAAAGGGAAATGGGTGTTAATACAAAATATGATACTACGTACACAAAATTAAGTATTTTACAGCATGTAAATAGCAGTTCTTTACAATGTTAGTTCATTTTAATTCAAATACATTTAAAATATTCAATTTGTTTATCACTTTTACATTTTAAAAGTATTAGAAAAATATTTTTTTAATGTCATGAGACATTTTTTAGAATTCGCAGATACTTAATTTTTACAAATACGGTATTTGGTTCCAGTTTGTACTTAGTCAGTTACTAAGTTTCAAATTTAACCCATTGATGGAGTATAACCTTTTCTTAATTGTAATGTTTAAGTAGTAGATGATAATGGAATTATTATTAATTTCTTGTACAGAAAGGAAACTGAAATTTACAATAAAACTATAATATATACATAATTACATTTATATGGCATGAATGACTAAAAATATCTGTCTCTATAAAAAATTACATATAAATTCATCAATGTTAATCTCGAAATGATTAAAAATAGCCTATCAGAGTTTATATGAGAGTTACTACTTAAATAGCCTATTTCATACAAATTACTATACAATGTTATAGATGTGACAACATGACTTTCTATTCATATTTATTTACTATACTATATACTAATGTAATGACACTGATTATGATGAACATAACCTTTAAGAGATGAAATTAAAGGTATACTTCATACATGAAAGGTGCAAATCACATGCTATTTGTTCACTTCTACAGCAATGAGTAGGTTCAAACAGGAACAAGCATGTTCCAAATTTTTCAAATATGAAAGTTGAATGGAAACAATTTCTATAAAAACTAATTCCCATTAAACTCACTTGCAGCAATGCTATTTACAAGGATAAAAGTTATTTATAGTCTGCTACTATACCATCAACCATATAAGCAAATAACTACTTACTATCATTGGTAAGCTCTATTAACCTGCCACGTGAACTAACTTGTTGACTTTCAGATACTTCTTGTGATTATTACATGTTCCTTAGTATGGCACATGCAGCCACCATTATGTGGTAATGAGCAAACTTTGCCACGCAAGCATCAACGAACCTTATGGGGAGGGGTACACTGCTTGTACAATCCAGATTTATAGTTATGGGCTGTGGATCACAGAAAAAATCTACAAAAATCGATAAATTTTAGTTTTTACAATAGGTACATTATTTTTCATACTCCATCTTGGGAACAGGACAAAAATTAATATTTTATGTAGGCCTAGGAGAAATATTATGTCACAATCTTTATGAATATATTCGTTTTAAAGTAGTATTTTAGTGTTTTATTGTTTTAAGTCTTGTAACTTCTTCTTTATGAAAAAAACAGGTTTCTGTTAATATATTATGAGATCATAAACCTGGACTTCTCCATGACTGTATTCTATGTACTAAACTCCACTGCAGGCCATAGATTTAACCATTTATGTTCTTATCAGTTTACTGTGAATTTTATTAGTACAGTACAAGCGCATTATCATCAGTATTACAGCATACACATATGTTACACACACAAAGTATGCACACCTTCACAAATCACTTTCAAAAAACATTTTCAACATAGATAAATTACTTGTCTTTTGATATCTTATTTAACACTATCGCAGAATGTTTACTACTGTAACATAAATAGTAGATACTGCAAAGTTTATGCTAAACAGTGATTCTATTCCTATGTCATTCTCTATCTTCTGACCAGCAACAGGTGATACACCTAACATTTATATATTCAGGTGTGTAAATACAAAAGATAACTTGTTACTGACTTACAACAACAATTTATCAATACTGTTCCTACAAAGTAGGAAAGTACAGTACAATCCCTATGTAGTACTCCTTGATACAGTGCTATCACGCATTTAACATTCATTTTGCGAATTCACACCAAAATCCCCATAAGAGTAATGTTATAGTCTTTGATATATCACTCTACTAACCTGCATTTAGTGATTTCAAGATCATGTCTTTTATGGTTTAGAATACAAATGCATGTGAACCTTGTCAGTATATAAGTCCTATGCATCATTTATCTTCATCTGTATTGTTTTGAATCAAAACAAAATACTGTGTAGATACTCAGGTAGAGAAACCCCACTCTTAAGATTAAAATAAACCTTGAACTAATTCTTACTGAATCTATGGCAAAATACCCCCACATAGCGTTAGCGCACATCAACTTTCCATACCCCACCACCCTTAACCACATTTGTTACCTTATTCAAACAAATTGGTCTGAACTACATTTGTGATTCAAAATAGCAGACTATTTGTCTGATTTTATATAAAAACTAATACTGTATTCATTGGTCAGCAGATCAGTACTCATAAACATAAATGCCTAATTAACTGCACATTTTGCTAATGCTTTCCAAACAACACATAGGTTACCGTTCTGAATGGTGATACAGCAGTTTTTTAAAGTCTTTAGAAAATATAGCAAACACCAAAGATCATTCCTGAAAGGGTCGGAAACAGCAAAACAATGAATATAGAAAAATAACAATTGCAGAAACCTACTAAAAATTTGAAGTTAAGAATGATTTAAAAACATTAACTGTAGGGCCTGTGTTCCTGCTGATTGCATTACTTTAGACCACCAGCAAATGTTAACTACAAATTTTTTACTACAAAAACACCTAATTTTTTACAGTGTTGTTGAAAGTATCATGTTCAAATGAAAATAATTTTTCTATGTTTTAATTTAACACTTAGAGTGCCGATAACGTCAATTGAAATGATGACAAAACTTCTATAGAATGCCGATCATGTCATTTGACATGACGTAGTTTTATGTTCCTTTAAATACAGGATCACTTCTAATGACATTGTTTTAGCTGTTGTGTAATGTTTGTTAGTGTTCCTAGTTCTTGAAATCGCCAGCAGATGGCAGCTCAACTGAACCAAACTGAAACTACGAAGAAATTTCCAATTGCTTTGTGTAAAGACCCATGATTCAAAGTTTTTCTTAAAAAAAAAATTATACAAACTAATATTAGTGATACATTTTCTTATGTTTTGTGTTTCAAAAGTGAAGTGTACTACTTCTATGTAATTTAAAGTGATTTTATAATATTTTAGTGTGCAATAACAGTTTTGACAACTTTTTTTAAAATAAAAATTGTGTATAAAAAAGTAAAGTGTCATTGAAAGTATTTATACAAAACAATAGAATTTTATATTTAAGAATGAAGGTTCAACGTTTAAAATAAGGTAAGTACTATTTTTCTAGGTTATGTTATAGTTTCACAAGAATTTTTTGGAAAACATTAAAAACAGCCGGCACTCTATATAAGTATTTTGTGTCAGCAGCCGGCACTCTATAGAAGTTTTGTGCTGAAACGTCTGGCACCCAAACTGATAAAGGATTCATACAGAATGTAGTTTCAAAAAATAATTTACATCATAATATTCTTTCCATCATGAGCCAGTGTCACTGTAGCAACAGAAGGGTGATTAAAGTGGCACTGGCTCATTAGTTGTCATATTCGTAAAATATGCTGATGAGTTGCTGTCAAACCAAGAGAAGGTTCCACCTTTTCACTTCTCACCTTGATTTTTATGTTGTAAATGAAGATGCTTGGTCCAAATCCTTCATAAGAATGTCCCCCCCCCCCATATACATATGGCGCCAATAGCGCTAACCCCCATATAAAGATCTTTTTCAATGACCCATTGAGGAGAACTGAGAGCGGATACAGGGGTTTTACTGTACACATATAAAATGTTGCTGTTTCACAAAAAACTATTTCGTACTGACAATCTTAATGATTTTTCAGTAATTAACTCTAAGTCATTAACTTAAACCTTAACTTCATAATCTGTGCAAACAAATAGCTCTGTGCAAATTATACTGAAAGAACCGACTAGCATATCTTTACTGCTACTTTGGCACAAGTTTAACATAAATTATAGAATTAAAATATTCGCAGAGATAAGCTAAGCTTATATTTAAAAAATGAAATGTTCAGTTCTTCGGTGGACTGAAACAGATGTATTCGTAACTGTAAGTATCCTTTTTATTTTACAATAGTATCTTATACAGATATAGCACAGTTAACTATGTCAAAAAGATTAGATAACAAATAAAATTTATTTAAGAATAACACAACTTTTGTGAAATGTGTTACCAATTTACATGAAAACCGTAAGTGCATATTTGACAGTTATGTCAATTTCACAAATATTTCAGGGTATCTACAATTACATTATATATAATATACTCAACACTACAATTTTTATGCAATACATATATTGTCCACATGTCGCACAATTTATGTCATGTACACTGCATATATCTTTTAACAAAAGAAAAAACATGTTAGTAAACACATTTTGTTCTACTGTGTAGTTGCATAGAAATCATCCCACATATGTGTGGAATAAACCCACTAAAAATTAAAACAATTACATCTAAATGATAGTTCCCATGTTGTATAATTTTCAGATAACACAGAATTATCAGTTTAGGTTTTCAGTATTGCAATTAATTTATGAGAGAAATTATTTTTAAACAAATTTCTTAATAGAAAGTTAACCCTTTGGGTACCGACGTCCAATATATCGGATGTCATTTAAAATTGCCGCTGTTTTTACAGGTATCGTTTCTGAGCGCTGCCAACGTGTCATATGGTAAACAAACATTCGTAGTGTTCAATCCAACCACCAGATAGTATAATTTCCTTTTTTTTAGAAGTTACATGATACTGAAATGGCAGTGTTCTTGTGTTGTTTTTCGTTGCTGGCATTCGTGTTGGTTAGGTTTATGTTGTTTTTTCATTGTGTTTCTAATTTTATAAGTGATATTGTTGAATGAACATAATTCTACGTTTATTTAGTGTGGTTTTATAAGGGTTTTTGTTAAAATAACGGTGCACTAATCTCGAAAAGTTGATTTAAGCTTTGGTGTTGCACAAATGTTTATGTTTTGCACTACAGACTCCGTGTACTTTGCCACGTATAGTACATACATTTATACTTTAATACATACATTTATATCTTTTCTTCTGTTATAGACAGAGTATTCATTTTTTGCACACAGTTAGATTAACATACAAGGGAATCAACTATGGCAATTTGGATTGCCAGAGATTTTTTTTTAAGACAAGGAGTGAGTTGAATACAATTTTATCGCCCAAATAGCACATTATCATTTTAATATTTTATAAATATATTTATATAGGAAGTAATTAATAGACTACAATATACTACATTCTGTATCCCCAAATTATACCTTAAAAAAAAAAGAACACCATTTGTACTCAAGTATGTTTCATATTATGTGGAAGATGATGAAGAAAAATCACAGCCACTACAAAAAAAAACAAACGTGGCCTGGGTCTTCTCGCAAGTACCAGTGTAAAAATGTCAGTCCCCAAAGGGTTAAATAATATTCATTTTTTTATAATAATACTGAATTTATTGTAATAAAGATTACTAAATTACCCTTATGCTAGTCTTGTGTAGTAATGGAATACACATATGGCAATGTATAATAACTCAAGCTGTACATTAATACAATATAAATTCTAGTGTTGTAAAAAGAAAATAAACAAAATAAATTTTATTATTCTATTATATAAAAAAACTGTTATTATTTTTTACTTATGGACTTGTTTCCACCAAACAGATAATAAGAATGTTCTAAATAGTGTACAGTAACAATAAAATCACACCATTGGCAGTAAAGTAATCAATGAGAGTTATGATATATATTTTATTTCATATATGTAGATACCCTGAATTATTCTTTTGAAATACTGATTTATAATTATTAGTGACTTTAAATGAAATATGCTTAATAAAACTAAGCACAAATCCAATTAAATGTGTGGGTTTCTTAATTCATTAAGGTACTGTTTATTTTTGTGTGTTTCCTCACATGTCTGCACTACCTTTCAAGCACAGCTGAATCACACAATCATTTACAATATTAAGTGGATAAATTCACAAATATAGCCTAGAAATGTACAGTTTTCAAAAACAATAAAAATACAAACTAATGCCTGTAAAATTTCATATACACATAATAGTAAATACAATTTATATATATCACTAAGACTGTACAAAACTTGTACAAAAAAAAACTTTTACAAAAACTAATCAATTGTATTGGTGGATTCATGACCAAATGTCCACAAAAAAATTGTTTATACATGGCATGTAACATACAACAGGAGTTGGGACTATACAGCTGGTCTGCAGATTATGTACACAACTACTATGCACTCTGGAACAAACAAAGTACATATGACTGTTAGAAACCTAATCACAGTGATATAATGATCTTTGCATTTATGGTTCTATACTTAGAGGTTCAGTTTATTTGTGGATCGTCAAAGAAAAAACTTCTGACTACAAATACTTGTTCTGCTCTTCAGTTGAACTTCTTCAATAATTATGCCATTCAACACAGAAACAGAATCCTAGAACTTCATCTTTGAAGTAACAAACCAATAGATGTTTTGTTGGTTAATCCAGTCACAACTCTGGTTTTATCTTGCATAATAAAGATGAATTTTATAAGAAGTCTGCAAGCAACAATCACTTGAGTGGCTATGATAACTTTTCCTCTTAAATTCTGTCTTCCAATTTTGGCACAAAATGGTGTTTACTGTTTCACTAAAAATAATTTTTCAATTAAAATATCCAAACATTAAATCTGTAAATTTATACTGCAACTGTATCTGTAATTATATTAGTTGGATGCTGTAATCAATTCAGCTCTGTACAGTACCAACCATGTGTTTGAAACCTGTTTAATCTGGTATTTCATATATCTCACTTGATATTTTTTTCTGTTGTCTCCATTAGAGCAATCAGTAAGTTTGTCAGATGTCAGATACACAGTACTCATTGTCTAGGTCACTAACAAGAAGACTGAGTAAGTCTTTACAGTTTCTATTTACTAAACATCTAACATAGTTAAAAGTCTTAGGAATGCTTCCAACTTCAAATTATCTGTAAGTAAATTAACCAAGCTGCAGATTATTCACAGACTGACATATGGACCTTCTGTACTGTATTTACTATACTTATACCCACACAATATTCATTAAGAAAACAATAAAATGTGCGCTAGCTAAAAAAACACATGCAGTTACTTGCAGTAATGAGAATAATATAAACAGTAGGGTGACAATATCCTCCAAACAACTTTGAATTTGTGCAGTGTATAGCAAAATTGAAAGCTAAAGGCATATGCGTAGAAACCAACTTCTTCATGGAGGAGTCCATTCTGAAACTGTGAAAGGCAGCAGGATAACGGAGAATCACCTCCTATGCAAGTGAAGGTGTTGCTAACATGTGTGTCATGTTTTAGTTATGTTATTAATTACTGCGTTACTTATTACCTCAGTCTATATATTATTACCTAAGTTTATTATTAATTATGCCGATGTTTTACAGTTCATTTTAATCATTTAAACGGAACTATTCATACTGGCTTTTGCACATACTTGAGCGAGTCTGAAGGTTTTTATTAACGTCTTGCTTATCTTTACAAAAAAATAATAATAATAAATAAGTATAAAACAAACAGTACAGAAATAATAGTAGAATATTAGTTACAGTAGAACCCCGCTAGTCCGAACTAATTGGGACCGGGGCCGGTTCGGATTGGCAAAAATTCGGATTATCCGAAATAATTATTATTAAATAATTATAATTATTTATTTGATTGAAATATGGTCTTTAACTTATATGTAACTCATATATGCCCATTTTTTATTCAACGAATGCATTTTACGGTTTATAAGAGTTGAATATTTCATAAAATATTATGTAGTACAGTACTGTAATACAGTACAGATAAGGTGAACAGTACTGACGCTGACGTTCGGTGGCTTTCTAGTGCGGTATTGTTGTTTACTATCACGGGCGCGCCAGGGCGTCAATGACTCATGCCAGTTTCTTAGTAATCCCACTTTCCCCACTCTTGTTTGTTTCTTCTCGTGGCCTTGCTTTCAGTAGTGAGACACCTGTCAGTCTGAGACATTGCGTGTGCATTCCAACTTACATACGTTTTCAGTGTTGTTTTTTAAGTGCGTATTGTATAAAAATGGTTGGTAAGCGGAAACATAGTTCATGTGCACTAAAAGATAAACTTGAAGTGTTGAAACGTTTGGACAAGGGTGAAAGTGGAACGAAATTAGCAGTCGAATTTGGTGTGGGTAAAGCAACAATAAGTGACTGGAAGAAAAACCGGTCCAAGATTGAACAGTTTTGTGCGACAACATCCGAGAAGACTCTCGAGGAGCGTCATATATCAAAAGTGTCACAATTTGACAAAATTGATGAAGCCCTTTTCATATGGTTTTCACAAGAAAGGCAGAGAGGTACTCCACTGAGTGGTCCCCTAATCCAAGAAAAAGCAGTTCACCTCAATAAGCTGATGAATGGTGATCCTAAATTCATTGCGAGTAACGGCTGGCTGGACCGGTGGAAAAAAAGACACGGAATACGACAGTTATCCATTACCGATGAATCACTATCAGCGAATCACCAGGTTGCACAAGAGTACATCGCTGAATTCGCAGACATAGTTTCATCGCAAAATTACTCGCCTAAAAAAATATACAATTGCGATGAAACTGGGTTACATTTTAAGGCATTGCCAAACAAAAGCCTCGCCGCCAAACAAAAACTTAATGCACCTGGTTTCAAAATGTGCAAGGAACGTGTGACTGTTTTAGCATGCAGTAATGCAGCTGGGACTAATAAGTTGCCACTAATGGTTATTGGCAAATCAAAAAACCCAAGAGCATTTAAGAACATCAATGTTAACTCGCTTCCTGTATTCTACAGGCATCAAAAAAAGGCATGGATGACCAGTGCTTTATTTAAGGAATGGTTTCATGTCCAGTTTATTCCTTCAGTAAAAACGTTCAGTGAAAAAGATGGTCTGCCGCACCGGGCGTTACTTGTCATTGACAATGCTCCATCACATGCTTCGACAGAAGAACTTGTTAATGGAGATATAAAAGCTATTTTTCTCCCTCCGAATGTAACACCTTTGTTACAACCCATGGACCAAGAGGTGCTACAAAACATGAAATGTGTGTATAAAAAATTTTTTCTAAGGTCCCTTCTTGAAAATGAAGACAGTTCACAAACCATTCTCCAAAGTCTTAAGAAAATCAACATCAAAGATGTTATCTATTGGTTAGGTGAAGCATGGGACAATCTCAAAGAACAGCTGCTGAGAAAGTCGTGGAAAAAATTATGGCCAAGTCTCTCTTACATTGATAGTCCGGAACAAGCTGATGACAGGACTGAAGTTTTACAGCTCATGCATCAAATTCCAGGCTGTGAAGAAGCAGACGAAACAGATGTGAACGAGTGGGTGGCAGCTGACACGGAAGACCACCAAGTTTTGACAGATACGGAAATCGTTTCCCTGATCAGACAAGACTTCGATGAAGATTCTGATGTGATGGATAAAGCCGATGATCCAGAACATCTCATTTCACATTCAGAAGCAGCAAAGGCGCTGGAAATATCCCTGCAGTATGTGGAGCAGCATGCCAACGCTACAGCGGCGGACATCATGTTCATGAGATGCTGGTGGAATATTGCGTCGTCTGCTAGATTCACGTCTTTACGCCAGCAGAGAATAACTGATTTTGTGCAATCAGTGAATAAGTGAAGTGTTAATATTGAAGTGTTTATTTGGAAATTATGTTAATAAAGTATAGAAACTGTAATCTAAGTACTGTACAGTACAATAATTGAATTCTGTTTTTGTAGTTTTGTTTAAGAATTTTATTCCAGTAATTGTAGGCCTACTGATTAATACGTATTACAGTGGTTAGTATTATTTTCTACTGATTCTGCAAAATGTAACCATTTTATTATAAATGTAATGAAATCATTTGTCACTTCATGAAATCTGCAGTTGTTTTTATAGCTTTCCTTGCCTATTTGGTTCCTGGAGGTGGTTCGGATTATCCGGAATTTCGGACTAGCGGGGTTCGGACTAACGGGGTTCTACTGTATATTATTATAAAATGTATGTGTGTGAGCGCGTGCGTTTTCGTTTTGAGTAATAATAAAATGAAGTATAATATTGAAATGAAAAAAATTATTAAAATTTTGATTATCACATGTTATAACTTTAACTTTATTTACAATAAAACGTTTTTTTCCCAGCTGGTAAAACATAAATGATCTCTCTGTGTCGTTCATTTGTTACTTTTATGAGTTGTAACATTTGTGGGGCTAAAAGATGTTCTTAAAGATATTATTACCTAAAATACTGTATTAAAAGAACGTGATTTTCCTTCTTGTTGAAACAGATTTTTGTTGTCTAGGATTAAAAGATTTTCGCAACTAAGCTAATACTCGTACGAAGAAGTCGTCCTTTTACGATAAACTGCAGAGATAGTCGAGTGTAATTAAGGAATTGAAGTGCACAAGTGCATAGATTGCACATTCCATTCCATTCCGATAAGAGGTGGTAGTCTCGACTGCAGAAAACTGCAGGACTAAAAAAAACAAGAAACAAGAAAGAGAGGGGGGCAGCAAGTGAGCGAGACATCTGTGGTAAGCGAAACACAGATTATTAACAAACCTTGCACGCTAGTTTTGGTTACTATTTGAAATAATATTCATACATAGGCTGCACTGACACTCTTAACAACAATTTTCTTCTCGCATCTCAAAGCGACTTCCACTACATCACCATTCCTCTCTGACCATAAGCATTTCGCGCATTTCCATGTCCTTATTTTTAATTTTGCTTTACATTGGGTTTGTGAATCATTTGTGTGTTTTGTTTTTCTGTGGGAGTTGGTTTTTATTGACACATTTTAGAAACAAATAAACGTAACAGTGGAAAAAGGAAAGTGGTACTATTAACAGTTAAACAAAAACTTGAATTAATTAGTGTAATTGAAAAACACTCTAGTAAGAAACAAATTATTTAGAATAAGGCTCAGATGAAACAACTGTCCACAACTTTCTTAAAACAAAAAGACAAATTCTCAACCAAAACTAATTTCATTTTTATCTTCAGATAGTTCCTCTTCTGCAATTATGAAAAGTAATGAAGTGTGTATATATTATGAAGAGCCTGACAGAGCATTGCCTTACTGATTTTGCCTGCAGAGAAGTCAAGGTATGCCTGTTTCTGGTCTAATAACTTCAAGTAAAAGCAAAGTTTTTCTCCAAAGCTTTTGGTTTGGAAGGGAAGGTTGACACATCTTTAGGGTGGCTGACTCATTTCAAACAACATTAAAGAATGTGGGAAGTGGGCATTCAAAGTGAAAGAAGACTACGCAGGGATGAAGCAGTTAATGAAAAAATTACAAAAAATTCACATATTCACTTCAGAAAATCTACAAGTACAACAAATTTATAATGCTGATGAATCTACCATCATGCATACTGGTTTTCTCGAGTCCAAGCGTTGGACATCAGGCCACACGTTGCAACAATTTTGTGTTGCAGCAATATGACTCATTGACTGGCACAGCCAGAATACCCTGCTTCTTTAAAGGTACTCAAGCTACTACCTCATCAGACTTCACTCAGAATGTGGCTGGATGGATAAATTTTTCAAAATCGGTTTGATAAAAATCCCTGATATCCATGACTATTTGAACTTGAAAAACAAGACTGCACAGATGATATTAGTGGTGTTGAAATTTCATTGGCCAAGCCCAGAGCAATAATTTGGTATCCGGATGGGAAATGTAAATAAATATGATATATGTGATTGGTTGGACTGCAACAATAGCAATCCAGGATTTCATTATCTGACTGACAAGCAAATACTTAATAATGCAAGAGGAGTGTAAAACAAAATTAAGAAAGTGTGGATAAGTGTGGTGTAAACCTACAGACATGAAATGGGGTTGCAATATGTTGACAACACAATAACTGTTGGTGGACAAACTGGTTTTGAGAAAGGTGCAATCATGAATTTCAAAATGTTTCTCCCAAAAAACAAAAGCAAATGACTGGTTATTTTTAAAAATCACAGTAATAAATATATACTGTCCACTTAAAAAAACAGTTTTATATTTGTGATTAACTTTGTTTCTTTTAAAATCGATTAACATGATTTTAAAAATACTCGAGGACATAAGTTATTAACATTGTCTTCATGCTGTTTTCACTTCATAATATTTAAGGTTTCTTACAATGTATAAATTAGGCATAAATTGTATACAATTTTGTTTTGTTCAATATTTTCCTATTGTGTAAATTATTATCCAGAATTCCCAAGCTACAATTGGTAGAGATAATTGGAAGCTAACTGTACTTGCAAAACACAGAATCTAATCTTACATTCGGGACATTTTTCTTCAAATAAACCACTAAGATCATTTAATTGCTTGTTTCAGTATCTTTCAACTGATAAACAAAAATTTTCTGACTGCCTTTCTTCTTTTTACTTATTATTACTTTTTAGTTAAGGAATAAATAAAATGTTACCAATTACTTACAAATATTCTTACACATCTAAGAAGATTATAAATAATCTCTGCTCACAAGTTTATGTTTAAAATACATCACATATTCAGTTATCACAGCTTTACAACTACATATGGTGCAAGTTTATAATATTAGGACCTGTCCCTGTCTTTTTTGAGATGAGATTTCAGAAAGCAAACATTTTGAGATTTGGCCAACTTTTGATGATTCATGAGAAAATATGGATGAGTATCTCAAATTTCAAATTCAAGTCAATCAGATACATGTCGGCATACAAAGCCTGAAATCTGTAATTTTCGCCATCCTTAAAAGTAAACAAAATACTGTTTGAAGGTAGAATTTGAGCAAAATATTTTCCGGCCATTTCATCAGTTGCTTAAGAGTTAGCTAAAAGAGACTATTATAAAAAATTAGACAATTTCAAGCAGAAGAGAATGATGGTTATTCCAACGTGATAGCCGAATAGTAAGTTATACAATTTTCTATAAATGGTGATTTCGGTCACCAAAAACCCTAAGATGAGCAAAAGAAAAATGGCTGTCACAAAAAAATAAAAACTGAAAAATTTGTTATTTGCTAATTTAAAGGAATACTATGTGAAAGATATTAAAAATATTTGTTGATAGAACATGAATATTAAAAACTGACTTACACAAAATTTACTTTTGCATAAATTATAAATAAACTGTAAATTATACAGTTACTGTTAAAAATTAAAATGACTTAGAAAGGATGCAGACTACACAAATTGAGAACCCTAAAAGAAAGAAAATGTATATGATGAAAATAGATGAATGTGCTCTACAGCTATGCATGTTTTACTATTTACTGTCTATTGGATCAGACTCCCTGCACACAAACTCAATAATACATATTTGTACAATGACTCTGCTGTTCTATGCATTCAGTATTTACATATAACTTACATACTTTCTGCTATGTTGTTGCTGCACCAATGACATGGACTTGAGTACCCTTACTGCTATTATATACTTGTCCTGGTGAAAAGGGTTCTAGCCGTGGATGTGTGTCTGCATGTAATGCTGAAAACATAATTACAGTTTTAAACCATGTAATTAAACATGACATAATTAAAATTTGTGATAAGCTAATATTTGTTAATATCTTAAAATAATATTTAATATAACTGTCATATAATTTATAATAAATATCCGTACAAGTGAGAATATTCTGAACACAATTGTTGTATTTTATTATTCATAAAATATAGCAGCTGATTTTTGATAAAACTTATATTCAAAATTAAAATGTTTAAAGTATGCACAAATTGTATATATGCATATACAGCTTGTATATTGTGCTGAAACTGAATAACTAAAGCTGTTACTAATTATATTGCACACCGACTGTAAATAATAATATAATTATCAATGTAATATTATGTCTACAACTTGAAAGTGTCTATTGCTTAATAAAGTATCTCTTTTATCATGACTCAAAATGACCACACAAATTTAAAGACAGATTGCATAATTTATATTAGGTACAATTTTACCATTAAGTTCATAATTTTTATAATCTCATGTGGTGGGATTCAGAAAACATTGTGCACAAGTGGCATATATGTTACACAGAGAGTGATTATCTAAAACTTTATTGTATCATCAGTTCTTTAAATTAATTTCAGGAATAAACTGATTTAATGGAATTTAATTACTTAGTACCTCAACAAAAAACAGGTTGTGATATTTGAACTGATGCTAATTTATATGGAGAAAAACAAAATCTGTCACACTAAACATTTTACGTAGGTAGTGTGCCTCAAAGAAGGAAACACACACACACACACACACACACACACACACACACACACACACACACACACACACACACACACACACACACAGGTATCCGGAATGGAATCCCCGGCATCACATAATAAATATATATTCTAGTAAGCACCCTGAGCTGTAGAATTTGCTCACTAATATTTGAATGAAGTACACTTGTTATTATATAGATTCAAATTAATAAATTTTTGGCGTTGGCGTTAAATGATCAGAACCTGTTGAATCTGCACTTACAACTCAGCAGTTCCCTCCAACGACAGGATTGGGAGGTGTTGGATGGCCTCACGTACAGTGCTTTCGATGCGTGTTATACTAGCACCAGCCAGAGACAGCGGGAAAAATTCGAACGCTATGGTTCCCAGAACATCAGGGAAAGAGAACAAGACTGCGACAGGATGGTCGTTAATCTTTCGAACCATCAGCTGACACCACATGAGACCTCAGTGTTAGCCAAAGGGGAGAAGTTTGCGGTTACCCCGAAGACAGTACCGGTGGAGGAAATAGTTGCGAGCGTGGAAGCAGGTATCCGAGGACTACCCCGAGACCAGGCAGATGAGATCCAGTTGGAAGCTGCCAGGGCCCTTAAAAGGGCTGCTCCGCCAAAATGCAATCTTCTGTCAGTGGAACTGCGAGCCTTGAGGGATTTGAGAAGGGATGACTCCATTGTCATCGTGCCGGCGGATAAGGGGAGCGCTACGGTGGTCTTGAACACTGAAGACTACCAGCGGAAGATTGAGGGTTTGTTAGATCCGGCCACTTATCGGAGGCTGAAGAAAGATCCGACTTCTATGGTTTTAAGGAAAACGGATTCTTTAGGAAGCAATCTTCTCTAGCGTCTGATGTGAAGACGGCCGTCCGGTGTTCGGAGGCCCTTCCCTCTCGTCTCTATGGATTACCAAAGATCCATAAGGAGGACGTTCCGCTGAGGCCCATCGTTAGTGCTATTGGCTCGCCAACGTACAACTTGGCTAAGCATCTCACTGGATTGCTCAAGCCGCACATCGGGCATACGGATTCGTTTGTCCAGGACTCTTCTCATTTCCTCCGGAGGATCCGGGAGTTGGTGCTGGAGCCTGGCGATGTGCTTGTGAGTTTTGATGTGGTCTCTCTTTTCACGATGGTCCCTGTCCAGGAGGTCTTGGGGTATATAGGTGAACTGTTCCCGGCGGACATCACTGCTTTGTTCCGGCAGGTCCTAACAACGACCTACTTCCAGTGGAACGGCGGCTTTTACGACAGTTGGATGGCGTCACGATGGGAAGTCCTCTCAGCCATGTGGTTGCAAACTTCTACATGGAAAAATTTGAAGAGTTGGCAATTTCATCTACGCCACTGAAGCCGAAGTGTTGGCTGCGGTATGTTGACGACACTTTCGTGGTCTGGAGCCATGGGGATAAAGAGTTGGGACGCTTCCTTGGACATCTGAACGCTGTGCATCCACGCACACAGTTTACGATGGAGCGCGAGAGCGGTGATCAATTGGCATTTCTGGATGTGTTGGTCCTGAAAAGGACCGATGGCAGATTAGGGCATAAAGTTTATAGGAAGCCAACGCACACTGACAGGTATCTGCACAAGTCCTCCAATCATCATCCTAGGCAGAAGAGGGCGGTGCTGAAGACTCTGGTTGACCGGGCAAAAAGGATCTGTGAGCCCTGGTATATCGAAGATGAGTTTCGGCATCTCGAGGAACCACTGCAGTCCAACTGCTACTCTGCTGCGGAGGTTAGGAGAGCTGCCCGGCCGAGAAGATCTGGTAGGCCGGACGAGTCGGTGTTGCCCGAGGTTGTTGGCTCCGCTGTCTTGCCCTATATCTGTGGCGTGACTGACCGCATCGGCAGGTTGCTGAGTAAACAGGGCGTCAGGACGATCTTTAAGCCAACCAAAAAGATCCAACAGTTCCTGCGACCGGTAAAAGACGCCAGGGATCCGCTCTCGTTGTGCGGGGTGTACAGTATTCCTTGTACGTGTGGCCAGGTATACATACGCACCACGAAGCGTAGTGTCCGAACGCGCCTCTCTGAACATCGGAGATACTGCCACCTGGGCCAGCCGGAGAAGTCCTCAGTTGCTGAACGCGCTCTTTCCCACAACGATCACCGGGTAATGTTTGATGAAGCCCGGGTGTTGTCTTCTGTCCGGGGTTACTTCACTCGCCTGCATCTGGAGTCCATCCATATCCATAATAATGCGTCCGTCGCTATGAACCGCCGAGGTGAAAGCATCTCCTTAAATAGTGTCTGGCATGGTTTATTTTCCACGGCCAATCAGAGTGGAGAATGATGAACTGGCTTCTGATTGGTTTGTGTTATTCACCTTAAGCGGCCAAAAAGTTATAAATAGAAACAGCGTAGCCTTCTCTCACTGTTGCTTGTTCCTAGTTCACTGGGCGACTTGTTCGGCATACCACCTATTACGAACATTTTTGCTACTGAAGATGGCCACCGGTGGTGTGGCCGAAACGTCTAGCTACACAACATCAAGCATTCGACCACGGCCTTTCAGCCCGGAAGTTTTAAATAATTATAGTGACACCGGCCGTGAAAGCCTACGTACTAAAATACTGAGTTTGTATTTTGAATACAATTCATAATTTGATGCCCAACTTGGACGTGTACAGTTTTCCCCCTCTATTTGGGAGAGGGGGATCAATCTCAAAAATAACACAGATCTACGTGGTAAAAGTGTGGTCAGACATGCTAAGTTTTATGAAAACCAACTGATGCATTCAAAAGTTATCCTGAGACATCCCAAAACAGACAGACAGTCAAACTCCAAAAAGTTAAATTAATACTTAGAACCTGCTCTTCTTCCAAATAGCTCTCTTTTTAAACATGGAGCCTACACAATCTTGTGTTTTGACAGAGCTGCATCTTCTAAGTGATCTGTACTTATGATTAAACTTCCAGTCTATGCTGTATGCATTTATGTGAAGAACGAGGAAAGGGTTTAATATGTCTGATTGTGCAGTAGGTACAACACAATGATTTTCTATTGAGTATTCTATTTAAAGAATTTCTGGCCTACTACTGTCACCTGTAGCACTAACATTTTTTTTCTCATTGTATCAACCAAGATTCAATGACACAACAATGACCATTTGTCTGTGTTATTATTACTCCAGTTTGAGATGTCCAAACTTTTTGTCCTACAAGCAAACCTGTTCCTACTGTACAAATGCTTACCAACACAATTACAGCAATTAGTGACAGACTAATTTTACATTCTGTGAGAAGAGACTGGCAAATACTCATAACAAAATTAGCCAACTTATGGTACTGTTTGTTACTGTAATTTACTGATAAATATATTTATAAAATAATTTAAGCAATATTTCTGTGTAACATTATTATCTTGTCACCATCATTGTGAATGCCATAATTTATACACACTACAATGCGGTACAGACTAACCTCTAGTTGATGACAGCTTAATATCAGCTGGTATATATTTTGACAGTCTAACTAATGGAAGTGGAAGATATCCATTGATGAGCGGCATCACATCTAACAGAACAGACTGCCTCTCACCAGTGCCCAATGAGATCACACCTAGCAAACAATTCAACTGACATTACATCATCAGCAAACTTATAAAATTATGGATTAGAACAGAAAGCAAAAAGCAGTTATTAAATTAATTTCGAGGCTTTCATAAAACTATGTCAGCCCTTACATTATACTATGTTGCTGTACATATTATAGTTAAACAATGAATACCACCAATCACTAACTGAACCCTGCTGTTTCAATAGAAGCATAACAGTTTTCATAGTTTTAAAAAGTCTTAATACATCAATAATCTTACTGGTTAAACTATACCTAGCCAATCTTGACTGCTGCTATTCCTGTGTGTACTGCTCACACACAAAAAAAATATTACTACCTAAACAGAGGTTGATGAATCATACAACTTTCACTGACACTTTACTTTATTATTTTACATAATATTGTAATAAAAAAGATTTGTATATATTTTTTGGTTTATATTTACGATGGTATCTTGAATACCTGGTTTGTTAAGTTGATATGTTTTGTTTACTTGACGAGTTCTATAAATGGGCGCCAATTTGTAATAACAAACGGTTACAAATAATATTAATTATTAATGGAGATACTATTGGTTTGGATTAATTGGTTTTAGTAAATTTTTATTTTAATTTCTCTCTTTACTTTATTAGAGTTCATTGATCTGTTGAAATCATTTAAATAGTATGGTTTGTTTTAAAATAATGACTGCCAACTTAACCTTCTTGAGTTGAAGTAAACACTAAGGTTCAATGTTGATTTAAAATTGTTAATTATTAAAAAATAATACATCATACACCATTAATTCCTTTTCATTTTTTCTTTTATTTCCTTTTAAAATTTTATTTTTCTACCATTAAAATAAAGAACATTTCTCATAATATGAATTAACCAGGCTTGTTGTATTGATAGCTCACCAGTTGGTAGCATGAGTTGACAAAATCTCAGAGAAGTAGGCTATGTTTACGCTTTGAAATTATAACCCTCATGAGTTCTCTGACTACAACAATTAACAAAAAATGTCTTTTTTGAAGAACAAAATATTGCAATTTAAAATTAAATATGGTATTATAAACCGATAATTTAAAATCTAATGTGACAATCCGTTCATAATCCAGAGAGTGTCCGTTGTTGGGGTTAACCTAGGTTGTCTAAGTTATTTAGATAAACATTGACTATGAAAACAAATTACAATTGTTAACCATGAAATAATTTGAATAGTGTTGGTGTTTACTACTATGATAACATAAACATAAGTTCACAAGAGTCTATTACTTTTTGTATCACAGAGGAGGCGTTCTTAACTGTTTGATGACCCGCTAACGACTGACGCGGTTGTGGTGCATTATGGGTAAATTCACCTGACAATTGGACGATTTTGATTGGCTGAATTATTAAATATTCCGTTTTATTTTACTAAAATTTTCGTTTTCTGGTTGATGCTCATCAACAGACGCCAAGTTAAGCGTCCCTTTTTTGGCCAATGTAACGTGACAGATAAACGCATAATAATGAATGGCATTGATCATTAGAATAATAAGATTATAACATTTAAATCCGAAGAAAGCATTAAATTTAATATAAAGAATTAATTCATAGCAACTGTGCAGAACAATCATTGTTATTAAAAGAAGTATAAGTTCAAATAAAATAAGTTACTAGTGATGAATCATCGAAACCAGTGTAATAACCCAAGGTTTTAAAATCTAACCCAGGAAGGTAAGAAGTAAACAAAGAAACAACAGAATATTACTAAACCCACAACGAGGATAAATAGATGAAAAAGAAACCCTGAATAAGGCAAGATCCACCATAAAAGGTGAAGTATTTAAAATAAACTAGAAGAAGATGAAGAAATCCCAAGAAACCCGATGGCATCAAGAAGAAGATGGAGAAGATACCAGTCCAAGAAGACAGAAGAAAAGAAGACACCATTGAAGAAAGAAGAAGAAGACAGCATCCTGAAGAAGAAGGAATGCTCTTATAAAAAACACCCATATCCCCATATCCCAATCTAAATAAAAACCACAAATAATAAAAAGTATAACGAAATAGTCTTGAACAGTAACCACATGTACAATAAAATTAAGAGAAAAAAGTGTATAGAGTAAGAGTTGCCAGTGAACCACGATGAAATAATAATATAATACCCAAGAACAAATCTTCATTGTAACCCACAAACCAATTTATTGATGTTAATAAGACTAAACAACCATTTAGAAATAGCATCAAAAAGTGTAAAGTGAACCAGTGCTAGTTTGGGTATTATAAAAAATAAACCTTATGTTTCATCCTTGGCATCCACAAACTGTGTATATAATGAAATATACAACTTTAAGTGACTTATAATTTGTACCATGTGAATGTGATACATGTAGTAACATCAAGCTATAAATCTGTTTGAAGTAACATTTCTTTAAATAATGAATAAAAACGGATTTAAATATACAGTGACAGGGTACAATTACCCAATACCATATTTAAAAAACAGTTTAAGAACTGCATAATCAAACTTAGTATAAGAGATAGCAAATAAGAATATAGGTATAAGATTTTGTGAATATAGAATAAGGATTTAAAAAATGTATTAGTAGTAAGATCCTTTTAATAAGTTTGGAACAACTAACATCATAACTGTAAATATATTTATTACTTGTATTTATAGTAATAAGTAAATAAGATGTTGGTTGGGAAAAAACCTCCTTTCTAAATAATATTTCTATGTTAGTAATAAGTGTTGATTGTAAAAAATGTCTGAATGGTTGAAGACAACCATCATTTGAAAATATTTCTTATTTGTTTAACCGTTTATAGTATTGAAACCAATACTAATTATTGTTGTTTAATTAAAAAAAAAAATGTTTAGTTTATAATACCATGATTAAAAAGTCAGAGAGGGTATAACACAGTATTTATTGTTTGCATAGAAATTTGTAAGAAAAAACTTGGTAAAAAATCTACGCATAATAATGAAAACCAAACTTCATCAAAACAGAGAAATTACTCACTTAAATACATTTAAACTAAAGGGATTTAGATAAAATAAGCCAGAGATGAAGCCATATAATTACAAATACCACTTAGAAAGATTTTGTAAAATTATAGACAGAATTATAAATAAAAATGGAAATGACAGAACTCAAAAATTTGGAGAGGGGAGTCATATATTCCAACATAATATTTTAAAAATTTACCAATTCAAATAATTGCAAGAAACTGAGGGAATATAAACCTTTTAATACAATATGAGATTATTAATCATAAATATAACTTAAAAATGGCAGATTTGCATGATGACAGGAAGTTAACTTTGAATTTTTACCAAAGACAAAATGAAGGTAAAAATTACCAAATTTAGACAAAAAACATAATAAAACGGCATTATTCAATATTAAAATATGCTGAATGAACTGAAGGATTAAATTAAGTAACATCTAGCAAATAAATTTGAATAATAACCAAAGTTTAAGCAGTTATATAATGTAATATAAAACATGCACAGGATGCAAAATTAAATTCAAACAATGTAAGGAATAATATTACATTGGCTAAGATTTTAGTCGAAAGTGAAGGAAGTAGAGAGTTGATTATTAAACATTGTACGGTGCACTTGACGAGCGTATTTTAAGCGAGTTAACCTAACTAATAGTACCGTAATGGCGAGTCAGTGAATGACACAATTTTGAAAATCGCGAGTGGCGAATAAAAACATTTTGTAACATCGACCGAGTGACATAAACAATTACCAGAGACGAAATAACATTGTACAGCACTAAACTACACCAAATAACATCATTAAACACCAGAAAACAGTATACATCTTAACCATAAATTAGTGCCCGAACGATAGAAAGTGAACTAACTTATACATACACCACTATACAAAATACAACACAGAAACTTCACCCAAGACACTACAACACATCAGAAGGAAGATTTGCTGACACCAGGACGTGAATACTACAAGAAAATCTCTTTATTGGAACGTCACATTTAACAGAGACATTTTACCAACTTGACGGCGGCCATTTGCAATTTCCGTTTTCACTCAAAATGAACGCAGCCTTCTAGTTCCGCCAGCAATACGGTTCGACAACAAATTATTTTATTTCAATCTCAATTAAATATATGTACCTAGTATTAAGAATTACTTGTTGTAACGTTATACTTTTTTAATATTGGCCCGATTTCTCTGACTTTAACCATAATTAGCTGTTAAAAGAACCTGACTGAATTTTATATATCAAAAACTTGTAACTTTTCGATACCCTGAGAGTCGATTTTATAATCGACAAGAGTCTTGTTAATCAATTATTCAATAAATTATTTATACTTTTCACATAAAAATAGTTCTTTCTTTACCAAACATAACAACTTACCATTAATATAATTTAAACGATAAACTACAAGAATTTCACCACATCAGAAGGAAGATAACCCCCAAAACGAAAAGTAAACAAATATCGATTGTACCTGGAGACAATGTAATAAGTGGTTGGAGTTTATTGAAAATACCAAAACATTAATAAAATTTCTTAGACAAGTGAGACACGTTTCAAAACTTCACGAAACACAATTAATTAATTGTTTTTAATTAATTAATCTACAAAAAAGGAAATTTTTTTTATTATAAAATTTTTTTTTAACAGGATTTTTATTTCTTCCTCAAGCAACATTTTTAAAACATTTTTTTGTAACACTACACCTTAACACTTTAACATTATTAACAGGTTTAGTTACAAATTGGATAGTTCAACAGTGAAACTAAAGGAAGAGTTTCAGACCAGAAAGACTTTGAGAACCACACCAATTAAACACCAGTCATCTGAGTTATTTTTATTACAAATTGGTGCACAACTGAGGGGCTTTAATTAGCGATTGAAAGGCCACTACAATCTGCCCAATCACTAATTGGAGTTCGGCAGCAGCTATAAAGCCAGAGAAAGACAGAAAAATGCAACGACGGGCAACTTCAAAGAAACGGGCGGCGGAGGCCGAAAAAGAAGTAGAGTTTGACATGGAGAATAAAGAGGCGATGCCAGTAGATGTGGAAAGTTCATTGCCACCGGTATTGTCGAAACAACCTGCACAACCCGGGGAACAACTTGAGATGCCCACACAGACAGGGGATGTCAATCTCCAAGAGGAACAACCTGAGAAATCCAAAACAACAGAAGATCCAATTTTAGAGAAAATGATGGAAATGTTCATGAAAATGGAGGAGAATAACAAGAAAATTGATGAGAACAGGAAGAAGGAAAACCAAACAACAAAAGAAGAAAATCGTAAAGAAAGGAAGGAAGACAAACTAGCATTAAATAAGCAATTGGAAGACTTGAGTAAGAAAATGGACGAAAGTAATAAGGAAAGGAAAGAAGATAGCCAGTCTTTGAAAGAAGATTTGGGAAATAAAATTGGAAGCACAAATAAGAGAATAGAAGAAAATAGTAAGAAGATGGGAGAGAAGATAGAAGAAAACAGTAAGAATATGGAAGAGAAGATAGAAGAAAACAGTAAGAAGATGGAAGAAAGGATGGGAGAAAAGTTAGAAGAATTGAAGGAAGACAACCAATCTTTCAAGGAAGAATTCAAGTCGACTAAAGAAGAATTGATTAATAAAATTGAAAACACCAATCAGAAAATCGATGAAACCAGGAAGAAGATACAAAAGAACAACCGACAGTTGAAGGAAGAGTTGAAGGAAGATAACAAGAAGTTGGAAGAGAAGATGGGGGGGAGAAGTTGGAAGAATTGAGAGAGGACAACCAAATTTTAAGAGAAGAATTAAGGGAAGTCAATCAGGAGAATTTGGACAAACTGGATGAAAGAATGGAATTGTTAAGAGAAGAACTGAATAAGGAAATCAATGTTAACAAGAAAGCGATGAATAAAAAGATGGAAGAAGAAAACATAATGGTGAATCGACAGATACGAGAGATTGATGGGAAGTGCAACCAGACCGAAAAGGAGGTACAAGAGTTTAAGGAAGTGGTAAACATCAAGTTTACAAATATAGAAGAACATAGCCGCAGGAAAGTAGAAGAACAGAGGAAGGAAACTCAAGAAGAATTCGGGAGAGTACGGAACCAAATCGCGGAACGGTGTGATGGGATGCAAGAGGTGATGACCAATATCACAGGTCAGGTCCGGCAAAGCAGAGAAGAGATGGAAGCGATAAGAAATAGACCGACTCATTTCACCGGATTGCCCATCAATGAAAGCCGAGAATGGCTCAACTTCCGGCAGTACAAGCGGAAACCGATGGAGTTCCTGGCTAGGGTAGATGAATACTTCGCCAAACATAAAATAACGCAATGGAGCCATAACAGGGAAATCTTGGATGAGTCATTCAGGGAGATGACGGATAATTGGTGGATGGCTAACCGGAGCGAGATTGACGACTACCAGCAGTTCCGGAGAATGTTTAAGTCGAAATACTGGTCTGAAACAACCCAGAACCTGATCCGTGATAACATATGCAACGGACGATACCGGGCACAGCTAGGCAGTAGCATGACGGCCTATTTCTTGGGGAAGGTGTGCATGGCGAAACACCTCGAGCCGGCTATACCCGAAGAGTGCCTGGTGAATAAAATCTCATACCACTATGACGAAGACATTGTCAGGGCCCGGAGAGGTAGCCAGATCAAGACGGTACAGGCAATGACAGAATTGTTAGAAGGGTATGAAAATGAAGAATATTATCGCCAGAGCAGGAGGAGGAACGAAAGACCAGAGGCGAGGCCGAATCAATACCCTAATGACGGCAATAACCATCCCGGAAACCGAAACCAGCCCAGTAATTACGACGGCCATAATAACCCGCCGCGTAATAACAATTTTAACGGCAATGCTAACGGTATTAGGAATAACAACCCCTATCCTAATAATAGGAACAATTACTATCAGCCCCCTAATAGCCCATACAGTCAGAGAAATCCATACCCCAGTAATAATGGTGATAGACATTACCCACCCAACCGAAATTATTACAACAATAATTATAGTAGTAATAATAATAATAATAATAATAGTAATAGAGTGTCGCGCCCTAGGGTTAATTTTATAAGAGCAGAAGATCGCGGTCCAAGGAGATATTATCAACCACGGAGGAACAGCTTCCACGGCGCAGACAGAAGATGGAGAAGTGCGGAACGGGACGGTCCACGACACGAACAAGGAAGAAGAAGTACCAGCCTGGAGGATCTTGGCCGACAACAGAACAGGGAGATAAACCTCGAACAGGGTACAGAGCGTCAGGAAACGACCCAGAGTTTCCTGAACGATGCCTCGGTCAATCCAAGTACGAACGATGACCATAATGCTTTAAACGGGAGGAGGCAGTAATTAACGACAACGACCCGTTACTGCTTATACTTCCTGGGTTAGACAAGGATGAGTTGCAACAAGCAACCAATTGTAAAAACATCACGATAATTAGTAACCATTACCTGAAAGATATTCGAACTGAACTTTTGGAGGAGAACGAAAAGAGTCTCAACAACAATAATAACGACATTCTATATATAACAGCGGAGGTGGAAGGAATTGCCGCTAAAATAATGATTGACACAGGTGCAAATATTTCAATAATAAACGCCAATGAACTGGAGAGGATACAGAGCGAAGGTGGAAAAACTTTGCCAATGTTACCAGTAAACAACATGGTATTAATAGGTGCAACTGGCCGCCAGAATAAAACCATTAGGAAGCAAGTTTCATTGAGTGTCGTTAGCCGCGATATAGCTTTAGACATGGAATTTTTAATCGCCACCGGATTACCATTTGACATACTAGTCGGTTGCGATATTCTGAGAAGGTATTCCGCCATTATCGATCTTAACCTAGAGAGAGTATCACTTTTCCCAGACGGAATAACATGGACCGCAAATTTGGTAGGAGGCGCAAATATACTTCCCAGCCCTATACATCAACAACTTCGTAAAATTAATATCATTAGGAACAGCCCTCTTCATAAACCCATTATATACAACCATGGAGGAGAGGATTTATGGTCAGTAAAAATACAAGAAATACGGGACTTCCAGTGCGGAACCAATAACGACAAAATACCTGTACATCTGGCAGATCGTTTAGTCAGAATATATGAGAAGTACAAGGCCGTGTTTTCAGATGAACCAGGGAAGGTTAAGAACTATCAGTGCAAACTGAAATTCAAAGAAAACGTAGAGTTTAACCGGAGGTCATATCCAATAGCGCAGTCGCTTAAAGAGGCCGTGAGAACAGAAATAAATAAAATGATTGAAAATGACATAATTGAGATTAGTCAATCACCTTACACTAGTCCAATTATTGCCGTTCCAAAGAAAGACGGACAAGTCCGGCTCTGTTTAGATGCGCGCGAATTGAACAAAACGATTGTGAATGACAGAACCTCACCCGGTGAAATAGAGGAGATATTAAAACGTTTCCATGACACGAAGTTTATCAGTACCTGGGACACTGTATGTGGTTATTGGCAAGTGGAGCTGCATCCACAAAGCCGTCAGTACGTGGCGTTCATTTTCGAAGGGCGCAATTACCAGTTCAAGAGACTGCCCTTCGGACTTGTAAATTCTGTCGCCATCTTTGTGGCATGTATGGATCAAATTCTTGGACAAGAAGCGCTCCAATTTACCACTGTCTATGTAGACGACTTACTCATTACATCAGAAACCTGGGAGGAACACTGCTATAGAGTAGAATATGTACTAAGCAAGTTAGCGCAGAACAACATAACTCTGAAGTTGGAGAAATCCAAGTTCATTGCGCGCGAAGTACAATTCCTGGGTTTCAATCTAGACGATAGAGGTATTACCCCGTCAGCAGAGAAAGTGGAGGCAATTCAGAAGTTCCCGCAGCCAAGAAACAGGAAACAATTACAATCTTTCCTCGGACTATGTAACTATTACAGGAAG
This sequence comes from Magicicada septendecula, assembly GCA_034769895.1. Taxonomy (NCBI): domain Eukaryota; kingdom Metazoa; phylum Arthropoda; class Insecta; order Hemiptera; family Cicadidae; genus Magicicada; species Magicicada septendecula. The sequence continues at coordinate 630,421,752 of CM068368.1, read as the reverse complement.
TTTCAGAACCGATATTCTGAGTTGACAGCCAAGTTTCAACCACAGTTATCTGCTAAGAACAAATGGACTTGGGGTGAGGAACAAGATCTTACTTTCCGCTTGATAAAAGAAAAGTTTCTGGAGAGTGTTATACTTCGTCACCCAGATTTTAAAAAACCATTCTTTTTAAACTGCGACGCTAGCGACCTAAGCTTAGGAACGACTTTATACCAGGAAGATGAGGAGGGTCAACATCTGGTAATAAGCTTCGCTCGTCGCACGCTGAATCAGTGCGAAAAGAACTACAGTGTAACAGAAAAGGAATTGCTTAGCGTGGTGTTTGCATGCAGCAAGTTCCGAACGTACATTCTCGGATATCAAGTCACTGTTCGTACTGATCATAAATCCATCTCGTTCCTACGTAGGTGCAAACTGAGTCACGGCCGATTGGCTAGGTGGGTACTCGCCCTACAAGAATATGATCTAAGATGGGAATATATTCCGGGAAAAAAGAACGTGGTAGCAGATGTATTATCGCGGATAAATCTGGAAGATCAGACTTTCGAGGGAGAGAAGGAGAGCTTGGTTAAAATTTATAACATCTTTAAGACCAGAGCCGATCTACAAGCTCTATTAATAAATATCCGAATCCACCAACAGTCTGATCCTAAACTGAAAAACATCATGAGTCGATTGGAAGCCAACGATGACATTGTTTCCAAATATTACCATCTAAACAAAGGGATATTATTCATAAAAACGGCTTTGGATGAAGAGACATGGAAGGTGATAATTCCACACCAAATCGAAAAGGAGGTCATCATCGATTATCATGTCAGGTATGGTCACATGGGAGCGCTAAAAGTGATACAGGCTTTAGAGGAAAACTACAAGATAAAGAATATCAACCGAAAGGTGAGAACTTACATCAAGTCCTGTAATATCTGCCAATGAGTCAAGATAAACAATGAGAAGAAAGAGGGTATAATGATACCTATTACCTCAAATGCAAAACTGGAAAAAGTGTTCTTGGATATCTGCGGGCCATTTCCCCGTAGCGGTGGTCGACACAGGTATAAGTACCTGATAATAATAATGGACCACTATACCAAATATATAAAGCTATATCCGGTTAATCGGGCAACAACAGCGAAAGTTCTGGCGGTAATCATCGATTTGTATGTGCCGGAGATCGGTAGACCATCTTCCATTATTACCGACCATGGTACGCAATTTAAGGGGAGGAGGTGGCGAGACACATTATTAGCACTTGGGATCAAAACCTATAAGACGTCAGTCTACCACCCAAGTAGTAATCCGGCTGAGAGAGTACTGAGAGAAGTGGGTAGGATCTTGCGGACGTACTGTCACAACCAACAACGAAAGTGGCAAGAGTACTTAGCAGCAACAGAGACATTCCTAAATTTCGCCCACCATCCAGCTATAGGAATTACACCATACTCAGCCATGTATGAGAAGCCGACTCCCCGAGAAATTGAACAAATCATTGAATTTCCACCAAACAATGATCGTAAATTCAACCAATTGAGATTTTATAACAAGGTGGCGGAAGACCAAGAAAAACGGCAAGCCAAATACCAAAAGGCAATAGGGCGTATAATAACATACAAAGAGGGTGAGAAAGTTCTCCTAAAAAATCGAGAGCTGCCCAGCACCCTAGAAGGTATAACCAAAAAATTATTATTACTTTATACAGGACCATATGTTGTGGTAAAGGCTAAGCATAACAATACTTATGAACTGAGGGAAATAGTTTCCGCAAGAATTAAAGGTGTGTACAATCGAGCATCTATGAAAAAGTATTATGAAGAATGAGTTTGGAATTTAGAATTTTAAACAAATAAATTCTAAAATGATGTAAGCACAACTTACAACCTACATATTTTTTAGGAAACACTTTATGGAATTATAAAAGAAAGAATTTAACACCAACAAAATTTAAAAACAAATGTAAGCACATCTTACTACCTATGATTTAGAAGAAAAAACTTTATGGCAATTTAAAAGAAAGATTTTGGAATTTAATATACAACAAAATTCTAAAACAAAAGTAAGAACAACTTACAACTATATATTTTGAGAAAAACATTATGGAGAATTAAAAAGAAAGAATTTAATACCACAAAATTTAAAAACAATTGTAAGAACATCTTACTACCTAATATTTATGAGAAACACTTTATGGCAAAATAAAAGAAAGATTTTGGAATTTAATATACAAAAAATTTAAAAATGAAGTAAGACCAACTTACTATAACTAATTATGTGAAAAAACTTGATGGTAAATAATTAAGAAGAAGTTGAATTTAGAGGAATACCAAAAAATTCAGAAATAATTATAAGATCACCTTACTATACACCATTTTGAAGAGATACCATTTGGAATAATTAAAAAGGAAGAATTAGAATTTAGGATTATATATAACAAAAAATTAAGAATTAAGTAACCACATCTTACTATAAACAATTTTGGGAATAAATGAATTAAACAGAACTGAACGTTGGTAAAACGTCAAAACTCTGAAACAAAATAAGATCAACTTATTACAATGATTTATGAGAAATGTTATGGAATTAAATAAGAAGAAGAGTTTGAATTTTGCATAAAACTAACAAAGTTCTAAAAATAAATATGTGCCAATTATAATTGAATTTAGAAGAAAATAAAATGGTTAATTCAGAAAAAAGAATTAACTTTAATCCAGAATAAATGTGAATATCTAGCATTTGAAGGAGTAGAGAAGAAAAACAAAAAAGAGTGTGATATACCAGAGAAGGCAAAAATTTGGAAGCAAAGAGAAGAATCTGTTATTATAATAAAATTATAAAAAATCCAAGAAAGAGAAACAATAAAATAATAATGGGAACAACCTATGACTAATTACTTATGAAACGATAAAGGAAACAGTTAATCAACAAAAAGGAATACGATATTACTCAGCTCTGAAGAAGCAAAGGAGGACAATTAATACCAAACATATGGAGAAGATGATTTTGAACAAATGATAATAATAAGACCTATATGAAATTCAAAGAGAAGAAGTACCATGAAATATAATATAAATGAATTAATGTTAATGAATGCGAAGGCGGATTAATAACTTTCTAAGAGAAAGGAAAGAACAAAATGTTTAAATAAAATGATCAAAATAACAAAATGAATATCTAATATAAAGATACAAATTTAAAAATTAAATATATTATATTAAGACCATTCAAATAATGAATAAGAAAATGCTATATGTAAAGACCATGCTAACACTGTAAGTAACCAGAAGGAAGTATAAAGAGAATTCAGATGGAGAAGAAAAAGAGTTACACTATAACCAGTAACAAGAATTATTAAGAAGAGTTTTCACCCATAATTAAAATAAATATATCAGACAAGTTAAGAGTTCAGAAAAATATATATATAATGAGTAAAATAATAATTATGAAGATTTATTAAGATAGAAAATGTGAGATAATCTGAGAAACTACGAAGTGAAGAATCCAAAGATATTTTTATTAGTCGAAAATGAGACTACTTTTTATTTATTTATTCGATGACTGACTGAAGATAATTCCAGCAGCATTATGTTTTTTTGAGCAGAGATGAATGTGCCTCTGGACTCAAATTGTAGAAGTGGTGTATGACCAGCAGAGATTGTGTAGCCTACAGTGCCCCTCTGAACTGCCCCAGCCCACGTGATAGGGAATGTTAGGGAATTAATATCCCAAGGATGCAACACGAAGTTTATAAAGATAGAAAATGTATAATAATAATAATAATATCTCAGAAGAAACTAACTATCCAAGAAGGATCAAAAGTAAAATAAGTAACTATATATATAAAATTAATTAAACTCAAATATAAAAAGTCGATATAGAAATGGAGAGGAGGATGAAATAAAAGAAATAATTAAATTATCATAAGAAATTATTTCATTCATAAACATGTCTGAAATAATTACTTCTGGAGGAGAGCATTCTGTAACGTGACAGATAAACGCATAATAATGAATGGCATTGAACATTAGAATAATAAGATTATAACATTTAAATCCGAAGAAAGCATTAAATTTAATATAAAGAATTAATTCATAGCAACTGTGCAGAACAATCATTGTTATTAAAAGAAGTATAAGTTCAAATAAAATAAGTTACTAGTGATGAATCATCGAAACCAGTGTAATAACCCAAGGTTTTAAAATCTAACCCAGGAAGGTAAGAAGTAAACAAAGAAACAACAGAATATTACTAAACCCACAACGAGGATAAATAGATGAAAAAGAAACCCTGAATAAGGCAAGATCCACCATAAAAGGTGAAGTATTTAAAATAAACTAGAAGAAGATGAAGAAATCCCAAGAAACCCGATGGCATCAAGAAGAAGATGGAGAAGATACCAGTCCAAGAAGACAGAAGAAAAGAAGACACCATTGAAGAAAGAAGAAGAAGACAGCATCCTGAAGAAGAAGGAATGCTCTTATAAAAAACACCCATATCCCCATATCCCAATCTAAATAAAAACCACAAATAATAAAAAGTATAACGAAATAGTCTTGAACAGTAACCACATGTACAATAAAATTAAGAGAAAAAAGTGTATAGAGTAAGAGTTGCCAGTGAACCACGATGAAATAATAATATAATACCCAAGAACAAATCTTCATTGTAACCCACAAACCAATTTATTGATGTTAATAAGACTAAACAACCATTTAGAAATAGCATCAAAAAGTGTAAAGTGAACCAGTGCTAGTTTGGGTATTATAAAAAATAAACCTTATGTTTCATCCTTGGCATCCACAAACTGTGTATATAATGAAATATACAACTTTAAGTGACTTATAATTTGTACCATGTGAATGTGATACATGTAGTAACATCAAGCTACAAATCTGTTTGAAGTAACATTTCTTTAAATAATGAATAAAAACGGATTTAAATATACAGTGACAGGGTACAATTACCCAATACCATATTTAAAAAACAGTTTAAGAACTGCATAATCAAACTTAGTATAAGAGATAGCAAATAAGAATATAGGTATAAGATTTTGTGAATATAGAATAAGGATTTAAAAAATGTATTAGTAGTAAGATCCTTTTAATAAGTTTGGAACAACTAACATCATAACTGTAAATATATTTATTACTTGTATTTATAGTAATAAGTAAATAAGATGTTGGTTGGGAAAAAACCTCCTTTCTAAATAATATTTCTATGTTAGTAATAAGTGTTGATTGTAAAAAATGTCTGAATGGTTGAAGACAACCATCATTTGAAAATATTTCTTATTTGTTTAACCGTTTATAGTATTGAAACCAATACTAATTATTGTTGTTTAATTTAAAAAAAAAATGTTTAGTTTATAATACCATGTTTAAAAAGTCAGAGAGGGTATAACACAGTATTTATTGTTTCCATAAAAATTTGTAAGAAAAAACTTGTTAAAAAATCTAGGCAAAATAATGAAAACCAAACTTCATCAAAACAGAGAAATTACTCACTTAAATACATTTGAACTAAAGGGATTTAGATAAAATAAGCCAGAGATGAAGCCATATAATTACAAATACCACTTAGAAAGATTTTGTAAAATTATAGACAGAATTATAAATAAAAATGGAAATGACAGAACTCAAAAATTTGGAGAGGGGAGTCATATATTCCAACATAATATTTTAAAAATTAACCATTTCAAATAATTGCAAGAAACTGAGGGAATATAAACCTTTTAATACAATATGAGATTATTAATCATAAATATAACTTAAAAATGGCAGAATTTGAATGATGACAGGAAGTTAACTTTGAATTTTTACCAAAGACAAAATGAAGGTAAAAATTACCAATTTTAGACGAAAAACATATAAAACGGCATTATTCAATATTAAAATACGCCGAATGAACTGAAGGATTAAATTAAGTAACATCTAGCAAATAAATTTGAATAATAACCAAAGTTTAAGCAGTTATATAATGTAATATAAAACATGCACAGGATGCAAAATTAAATTCAAACAATGTAAGGAATAATATTACATTGGCTAAGATTTTAGTCGAAAGTGAAGGAAGTAGAGAGTTGATTATTAAACATTGTACGGTGCACTTGACGAGCGTATTTTAAGCGAGTTAACCTAACTAATAGTACTGTAATGGCGAGTCAGTGAATGACACAATTTTGAAAATCGCGAGTGGCGAATAAAAACATTTTGTAACATCGACCGAGTGACATAAACAATTACCAGAGACGAAATAACATTGTACAGCACTAAACTACACCAAATAACATCATTAAACACCAGAAAACAGTATACATCTTAACCATAAATTAGTGCCCGAACGATAGAAAGTGAACTAACTTATACATACACCACTATACAAAATACAACACAGAAACTTCACCCAAGACACTACAACACATCAGAAGGAAGATTTGCTGACACCAGGACGTGAATACTACAAGAAAATCTCTTTACTGGAACGTCACATTTAACAGAGACATTTTACCAACTTGACGGCGGCCATTTGCAATTTCCGTTTTCACTCAAAATGAACGCAGCCTTCTAGTTCCGCCAGCAATACGGTTCGACAACAAATTATTTTATTTCAATCTCAATTAAATATATGTACCTAGTATTAAGAATTACTTGTTGTAACGTTATACTTTTTTAATATTGGCCCGATTTCTCTGACTTTAACCATAATTAGCTGTTAAAAGAACCTGACTGAATTTTATATATCAAAAACTTGTAACTTTTCGATACCCTGAGAGTCGATTTTATAATCGACAAGAGTCTTGTTAATCAATTATTCAATAAATTATTTATACTTTTCACATAAAAATAGTTCTTTCTTTACCAAACATAACAACTTACCATTAATATAATTTAAACGATAAACTACAAGAATTTCACCACATCAGAAGGAAGATAACCCCCAAAACGAAAAGTAAACAAATATCGATTGTACCTGGAGACAATGTAATAAGTGGTTGGAGTTTATTGAAAATACCAAAACATTAATAAAATTTCTTAGACAAGTGAGACACGTTTCAAAACTTCACGAAACACAATTAATTAATTGTTTTTAATTAATTAATCTACAAAAAAGGAAATTTTTTTTATTATAAAATTTTTTTTTAACAGGATTTTTATTTCTTCCTCAAGCAACATTTTTAAAACATTTTTTTGTAACACTACACCTTAACACTTTAACATTATTAACAGGTTTAGTTACAAATTGGATAGTTCAACAGTGAAACTAAAGGAAGAGTTTCAGACCAGAAAGACTTTGAGAACCACACCAATTAAACACCAGTCATCTGAGTTATTTTTATTACAAATTGGTGCACAACTGAGGGGCTTTAATTAGCGATTGAAAGGCCACTACAATCTGCCCAATCACTAATTGGAGTTCGGCAGCAGCTATAAAGCCAGAGAAAGACAGAAAAATGCAACGACGGGCAACTTCAAAGAAACGGGCGGCGGAGGCCGAAAAAGAAGTAGAGTTTGACATGGAGAATAAAGAGGCGATGCCAGTAGATGTGGAAAGTTCATTGCCACCGGTATTGTCGAAACAACCTGCACAACCCGGGGAACAACTTGAGATGCCCACACAGACAGGGGATGTCAATCTCCAAGAGGAACAACCTGAGAAATCCAAAACAACAGAAGATCCAATTTTAGAGAAAATGATGGAAATGTTCATGAAAATGGAGGAGAATAACAAGAAAATTGATGAGAACAGGAAGAAGGAAAACCAAACAACAAAAGAAGAAAATCGTAAAGAAAGGAAGGAAGACAAACTAGCATTAAATAAGCAATTGGAAGACTTGAGTAAGAAAATGGACGAAAGTAATAAGGAAAGGAAAGAAGATAGCCAGTCTTTGAAAGAAGATTTGGGAAATAAAATTGGAAGCACAAATAAGAGAATAGAAGAAAATAGTAAGAAGATGGGAGAGAAGATAGAAGAAAACAGTAAGAATATGGAAGAGAAGATAGAAGAAAACAGTAAGAAGATGGAAGAAAGGATGGGAGAAAAGTTAGAAGAATTGAAGGAAGACAACCAATCTTTCAAGGAAGAATTCAAGTCGACTAAAGAAGAATTGATTAATAAAATTGAAAACACCAATCAGAAAATCGATGAAACCAGGAAGAAGACACAAAAGAACAACCGACAGTTGAAGGAAGAGTTGAAGGAAGATAACAAGAAGTTGGAAGAGAAGATGGGGGGGAGAAGTTGGAAGAATTGAGAGAGGACAACCAAATTTTAAGAGAAGAATTAAGGGAAGTCAATCAGGAGAATTTGGACAAACTGGATGAAAGAATGGAATTGTTAAGAGAAGAACTGAATAAGGAAATCAATGTTAACAAGAAAGCGATGAATAAAAAGATGGAAGAAGAAAACATAATGGTGAATCGACAGATACGAGAGATTGATGGGAAGTGCAACCAGACCGAAAAGGAGGTACAAGAGTTTAAGGAAGTGGTAAACATCAAGTTTACAAATATAGAAGAACATAGCCGCAGGAAAGTAGAAGAACAGAGGAAGGAAACTCAAGAAGAATTCGGGAGAGTACGGAACCAAATCGCGGAACGGTGTGATGGGATGCAAGAGGTGATGACCAATATCACAGGTCAGGTCCGGCAAAGCAGAGAAGAGATGGAAGCGATAAGAAATAGACCGACTCATTTCACCGGATTGCCCATCAATGAAAGCCGAGAATGGCTCAACTTCCGGCAGTACAAGCGGAAACCGATGGAGTTCCTGGCTAGGGTAGATGAATACTTCGCCAAACATAAAATAACGCAATGGAGCCATAACAGGGAAATCTTGGATGAGTCATTCAGGGAGATGACGGATAATTGGTGGATGGCTAAACGGAGCGAGATTGACGACTACCAGCAGTTCCGGAGAATGTTTAAGTCGAAATACTGGTCTGAAACAACCCAGAACCTGATCCGTGATAACATATGCAACGGACGATACCGGGCACAGCTAGGCAGTAGCATGACGGCCTATTTCTTGGGGAAGGTGTGCATGGCGAAACACCTCGAGCCGGCTATACCCGAAGAGTGCCTGGTGAATAAAATCTCATACCACTATGACGAAGACATTGTCAGGGCCCGGAGAGGTAGCCAGATCAAGACGGTACAGGCAATGACAGAATTGTTAGAAGGGTATGAAAATGAAGAATATTATCGCCAGAGCAGGAGGAGGAATGAAAGACCAGAGGCGAGGCCGAATCAATACCCTAATGACGGCAATAACCATCCCGGAAACCGAAACCAGCCCAGTAATTACGACGGCCATAATAACCCGCCGCGTAATAACAATTTTAACGGCAATGCTAACGGTATTAGGAATAACAACCCCTATCCTAATAATAGGAACAATTACTATCAGCCCCCTAATAGCCCATACAGTCAGAGAAATCCATACCCCAGTAATAATGGTGATAGACATTACCCACCCAACCGAAATTATTACAACAATAATTATAGTAATAATAATAATAATAATAATAATAGAGTGTCGCGCCCTAGGGTTAATTTTATAAGAGCAGAAGATCGCGGTCCAAGGAGATATTATCAACCACGGAGGAACAGCTTCCACGGCGCAGACAGAAGATGGAGAAGTGCGGAACGGGACGGTCCACGACACGAACAAGGAAGAAGAAGTACCAGCCTGGAGGATCTTGGCCGACAACAGAACAGGGAGATAAACCTCGAACAGGGTACAGAGCATCAGAAAACGACCCAGAGTTTCCTGAACGATGCCTCGGTCAATCCAAGTACGAACGATGACCATAATGCTTTAAACGGGAGGAGGCAGTAATTAACGACAACGACCCGTTACTGCTTATACTTCCTGGGTTAGACAAGGATGAGTTGCAACAAGCAACCAATTGTAAAAACATCACGATAATTAGTAACCATTACCTGAAAGATATTCGAACTGAACTTTTGGAGGAGAACGAAAAGAGTCTCAACAACAATAATAACGAAATTCTATATATAACAGCGGAGGTGGAAGGAATTGCCGCTAAAATAATGATTGACACAGGTGCAAATATTTCAATAATAAACGCCAATGAACTGGAGAGGATACAGAGCGAATGTGGAAAAACTTTGCCAATGTTACCAGTAAACAACATGGTATTAATAGGTGCAACTGGCCGCCAGAATAAAACCATTAGGAAGCAAGTTTCATTGAGTGTCGTTAGCCGCGATATAGCTTTAGACATGGAATTTTTAATCGCCACCGGATTACCATTTGACATACTAGTCGGTTGCGATATTCTGAGAAGGTATTCCGCCATTATCGATTTTAACCTAGAGAGAGTATCACTTTTCCCAGACGGAATAACATGGACCGCAAATTTGGTAGGAGGCGCAAATATACTTCCCAGCCCTATACATCAACAACTTCGTAAAATTAATATCATTAGGAACAGCCCTCTTCATAAACCCATTATATACAACCATGAAGGAGAGGATTTATGGTCAGTAAAAATACAAGAAATACGGGACTTCCAGTGCGGAACCAATAACGACAAAATACCTGTACATCTGGCAGATCGTTTAGTCAGAATATATGAGAAGTACAAGGCCGTGTTTTCAGATGAACCAGGGAAGGTTAAGAACTATCAGTGCAAACTGAAATTCAAAGAAAACGTAGAGTTTAACCGGAGGTCATATCCAATAGCGCAGTCGCTTAAAGAGGCCGTGAGAACAGAAATAAATAAAATGATTGAAAATGACATAATTGAGATTAGTCAATCACCTTACACTAGTCCAATTATTGCCGTTCCAAAGAAAGACGGACAAGTCCGGCTCTGTTTAGATGCGCGCGAATTGAACAAAACGATTGTGAATGACAGAACCTCACCCGGTGAAATAGAGGAGATATTAAAACGTTTCCATGACACGAAGTTTATCAGTACCTGGGACACTGTATGTGGTTATTGGCAAGTGGAGCTGCATCCACAAAGCCGTCAGTACGTGGCGTTCATTTTCGAAGGGCGCAATTACCAGTTCAAGAGACTGCCCTTCGGACTTGTAAATTCTGTCGCCATCTTTGTGGCATGTATGGATCAAATTCTTGGACAAGAAGCGCTCCAATTTACCACTGTCTATGTAGACGACTTACTCATTACATCAGAAACCTGGGAGGAACACTGCTATAGAGTAGAATATGTACTAAGCAAGTTAGCGCAGAACAACATAACTCTGAAGTTGGAGAAATCCAAGTTCATTGCGCGCGAAGTACAATTCCTGGGTTTCAATCTAGACGATAGAGGTATTACCCCGTCAGCAGAGAAAGTGGAGGCAATTCAGAAGTTCCCGCAGCCAAGAAACAGGAAACAATTACAATCTTTCCTCGGACTATGTAACTATTACAGGAAGTTTCAGAACCGATATTCCGAGTTGACAGCCAAGTTTCAACCACAGTTATCTGCTAAGAACAAATGGACTTGGGGTGAGGAACAAGATCTTACTTTCCGCTTGATAAAAGAAAAGTTTCTGGAGAGTGTTATACTTCGTCACCCAGATTTTAAAAAACCATTCTTTTTAAACTGCGACGCTAGCGACCTAAGCTTAGGAACGACTTTATACCAGGAAGATGAGGAGGGTCAACATCTGGTAATAAGCTTCGCTAGTCGCACGCTGAATCAGTGCGAAAAGAACTACAGTGTAACAGAAAAGGAATTGCTTAGCGTGGTGTTCGCATGCAGCAAGTTCCGAACGTACATTCTCGGATATCAAGTCACTGTTCGTACTGATCATAAATCCATCTCGTTCCTACGTAGGTGCAAACTGAGTCACGGCCGATTGGCTAGGTGGGTACTCGCCCTACAAGAATATGATCTAAGATGGGAATATATTCCGGGAAAAAAGAACGTGGTAGCAGATGTATTATCGCGGATAAATCTGGAAGATCAGACTTTCGAGGGAGAGAAGGAGAGCTTGGTTAAAATTTATAACATCTTTAAGACCAGAGCCGATCTACAAGCTCTATTAATAAATATCCGAATCCACCAACAGTCTGATCCTAAACTGAAAAACATCATGAGTCGATTGGAAGCCAACGATGACACTGTTTCCAAATATTACCATCTAAACAAAGGGATATTATTCATAAAAACGGCTTTGGATGAAGAGACATGGAAGGTGATAATTCCACACCAAATCGAAAAGGAGGTCATCATCGATTATCATGTCAGGTATGGTCACATGGGAGCGCTAAAAGTGATACAGGCTTTAGAGGAAAACTGCAAGATAAAGAATATCAACCGAAAGGTGAGAACTTACATCAAGTCCTGTAATATCTGCCAATGAGTCAAGATAAACAATGAGAAGAAAGAGGGTATAATGATACCTATTACCTCAAATGCAAAACTGGAAAAAGTGTTCTTGGATATCTGCGGGCCATTTCCCCGTAGCGGTGGTCGACACAGGTATAAGTACCTGATAATAATAATGGACCACTATACCAAATATATAAAGCTATATCCGGTTAATCGGGCAACAACAGCGAAAGTTCTGGCGGTAATCATCGATTTGTATGTGCCGGAGATCGGTAGACCATCTTCCATTATTACCGACCATGGTACGCAATTTAAGGGGAGGAGGTGGCGAGACACATTATTAGCACTTGGGATCAAAACCTATAAGACGTCAGTCTACCACCCAAGTAGTAATCCGGCTGAGAGAGTACTGAGAGAAGTGGGTAGGATCTTGCGGACGTACTGTCACAACCAACAACGAAAGTGGCAAGAGTACTTAGCAGCAACAGAGACATTCCTAAATTTCGCCCACCATCCAGCTATAGGAATTACACCATACTCAGCCATGTATGAGAAGCCGACTCCCCGAGAAATTGAACAAATCATTGAATTTCCACCAAACAATGATCGTAAATTCAACCAATTGAGATTTTATAACAAGGTGGCGGAAGACCAAGAAAAACGGCAAGCCAAATACCAAAAGGCAATAGGGCGTATAATAACATACAAAGAGGGTGAGAAAGTTCTCCTAAAAAATCGAGAGCTGCCCAGCACCCTAGAAGGTATAACCAAAAAATTATTATTACTTTATACAGGACCATATGTTGTGGTAAAGGCTAAGCATAACAATACTTATGAACTGAGGGAAATAGTTTCCGCAAGAATTAAAGGTGTGTACAATCAAGCATCTATGAAAAAGTATTATGAAGAATGAGTTTGGAATTTAGAATTTAAAACAAATAAATTCTAAAATGATGTAAGCACAACTTACAACCTACATATTTTTTAGGAAACACTTTATGGAATTATAAAAGAAAGAATTTAACACCAACAAAATTTAAAAACAAATGTAAGCACATCTTACTACCTATGATTTAGAAGAAAAAACTTTATGGCAATTTAAAAGAAAGATTTTGGAATTTAATATACAACAAAATTCTAAAACAAAAGTAAGAACAACTTACAACTATATATTTTGAGAAAAACATTATGGAGAATTAAAAAGAAAGAATTTAATACCACAAAATTTAAAAACAATTGTAAGAACATCTTACTACCTAATATTTATGAGAAACACTTTATGGCAAAATAAAAGAAAGATTTTGGAATTTAATATACAAAAAATTTAAAAATGAAGTAAGACCAACTTACTATAACTAATTATGTGAAAAAACTTGATGGTAAATAATTAAGAAGAAGTTGAATTTAGAGGAATACCAAAAAATTCAGAAATAATTATAAGATCACCTTACTATACACCATTTTGAAGAGATACCATTTGGAATAATTAAAAAGGAAGAATTAGAATTTAGGATTATATATAACAAAAAATTAAGAATTAAGTAAGCACATCTTACTATAAACAATTTTGGGAATAAATGAATTAAACAGAACTGAACGTTGGTAAAACGTCAAAACTCTGAAACAAAATAAGATCAACTTATTACAATGATTTATGAGAAATGTTATGGAATTAAATAAGAAGAAGAGTTTGAATTTTGCATAAAACTAACAAAGTTCTAAAAATAAATATGTGCCAATTATAATTGAATTTAGAAGAAAATAAAATGGTTAATTCAGAAAAAAGAATTAACTTTAATCCAGAATAAATGTGAATATCTAGCATTTGAAGGAGTAGAGAAGAAAAACAAAAAAGAGTGTGATATACCAGAGAAGGCAAAAATTTGGAAGCAAAGAGAAGAATCTGTTATTATAATAAAATTATAAAAAATCCAAGAAAGAGAAACAATAAAATAATAATGGGAACAACCTATGACTAATTACTTATGAAACGATAAAGGAAACAGTTAATCAACAAAAAGGAATACGATATTACTCAGCTCTGAAGAAGCAAAGGAGGACAATTAATACCAAACATATGGAGAAGATGATTTTGAACAAATGATAATAATAAGACCTATATGAAATTCAAAGAGAAGAAGTACCATGAAATATAATATAAATGAATTAATGTTAATGAATGCGAAGGCGGATTAATAACTTTCTAAGAGAAAGGAAAGAACAAAATGTTTAAATAAAATGATCAAAATAACAAAATGAATATCTAATATAAAGATACAAATTTAAAAATTAAATATATTATATTAAGACCATTCAAATAATGAATAAGAAAATGCTATATGTAAAGACCATGCTAACACTGTAAGTAACCAGAAGGAAGTATAAAGAGAATTCAGATGGAGAAGAAAAAGAGTTACACTATAACCAGTAACAAGAATTATTAAGAAGAGTTTTCACCCATAATTAAAATAAATATATCAGACAAGTTAAGAGTTCAGAAAAATATATATATAATGAGTAAAATAATAATTATGAAGATTTATTAAGATAGAAAATGTGAGATAATCTGAGAAACTACGAAGTGAAGAATCCAAAGATATTTTTATTAGTCGAAAATGAGACTACTTTTTATTTATTTATTCGATGACTGACTGAAGATAATTCCAGCAGCATTATGTTTTTTTGAGCAGAGATGAATGTGCCTCTGGACTCAAATTGTAGAAGTGGTGTATGACCAGCAGAGATTGTGTAGCCTACAGTGCCCCTCTGAACTGCCCCAGCCCACGTGATAGGGAATGTTAGGGAATTAATATCCCAAGGATGCAACACGAAGTTTATAAAGATAGAAAATGTATAATAATAATAATAATATCTCAGAAGACACTAACTATCCAAGAAGGATCAAAAGTAAAATAAGTAACTATATATATAAAATTAATTAAACTCAAATATAAAAAGTCGATATAGAAATGGAGAGGAGGATGAAATAAAAGAAATAATTAAATTATCATAAGAAATTATTTCATTCATAAACATGTCTGAAATAATTACTTCTGGAGGAAAGCATTCTGTAACGTGACAGATAAACGCATAATAATGAATGGCATTGATCATTAGAATAATAAGATTATAACATTTAAATCCGAAGAAAGCATTAAATTTAATATAAAGAATTAATTCATAGCAACTGTGCAGAACAATCATTGTTATTAAAAGAAGTATAAGTTCAAATAAAATAAGTTACTAGTGATGAATCATCGAAACCAGTGTAATAACCCAAGGTTTTAAAATCTAACCCAGGAAGGTAAGAAGTAAACAAAGAAACAACAGAATATTACTAAACCCACAACGAGGATAAATAGATGAAAAAGAAACCCTGAATAAGGCAAGATCCACCATAAAAGGTGAAGTATTTAAAATAAACTAGAAGAAGATGAAGAAATCCCAAGAAACCCGATGGCATCAAGAAGAAGATGGAGAAGATACCAGTCCAAGAAGACAGAAGAAAAGAAGACACCATTGAAGAAAGAAGAAGAAGACAGCATCCTGAAGAAGAAGGAATGCTCTTATAAAAAACACCCATATCCCCATATCCCAATCTAAATAAAAACCACAAATAATAAAAAGTATAAAGAAATAGTCTTGAACAGTAACCACATGTACAATAAAATTAAGAGAAAAAAGTGTATAGAGTAAGAGTTGCCAGTGAACCACGATGAAATAATAATATAATACCCAAAGAACAAATCTTCATTGTAACCCACAAACCAATTTATTGATGTTAATAAGACTAAACAACCATTTAGAAATAGCATCAAAAAGTGTAAAGTGAACCAGTGCTAGTTTGGGTATTATAAAAAATAAACCTTATGTTTCATCCTTGGCATCCACAAACTGTGTATATAATGAAATATACAACTTTAAGTGACTTATAATTTGTACCATGTGAATGTGATACATGTAGTAACATCAAGCTATAAATCTGTTTGAAGTAACATTTCTTTAAATAATGAATAAAAACGGATTTAAATATACAGTGACAGGGTACAATTACCCAATACCATATTTAAAAAACAGTTTAAGGACTGCATAATCAAACTTAGTATAAGAGATAGCAAATAAGAATATAGGTATAAGATTTTGTGAATATAGAATAAGGATTTAAAAAATGTATTAGTAGTAAGATCCTTTTAATAAGTTTGGAACAACTAACATCATAACTGTAAATATATTTATTACTTGTATTTATAGTAATAAGTAAATAAGATGTTGGTTGGGAAAAAACCTCCTTTCTAAATAATATTTCTATGTTAGTAATAAGTGTTGATTGTAAAAAATGTCTGAATGGTTGAAGACAACCATCATTTGAAAATATTTCTTATTTGTTTAACCGTTTATAGTATTGAAACCAATACTAATTATTGTTGTTTAATTTAAAAAAAAAATGTTTAGTTTATAATACCATGTTTAAAAAGTCAGAGAGGGTATAACACAGTATTTATTGTTTCCATAAAAATTTGTAAGAAAAAACTTGTTAAAAAATCTAGGCAAAATAATGAAAACCAAACTTCATCAA
Source organism: Magicicada septendecula (assembly GCA_034769895.1). Taxonomy (NCBI): domain Eukaryota; kingdom Metazoa; phylum Arthropoda; class Insecta; order Hemiptera; family Cicadidae; genus Magicicada; species Magicicada septendecula. The sequence continues at coordinate 630,404,875 of CM068368.1, read as the reverse complement.
AACAGAGAAATTACTCACTTAAATACATTTAAACTAAAGGGATTTAGATAAAATAAGCCAGAGATGAAGCCATATAATTACAAATACCACTTAGAAAGATTTTGTAAAATTATAGACAGAATTATAAATAAAAATGGAAATGACAGAACTCAAAAATTTGGAGAGGGGAGTCATATATTCCAACATAATGTTTTAAAAATTAACCATTTCAAATAATTGCAAGAAACTGAGGGAATATAAACCTTTTAATACAATATGAGATTATTAATCATAAATATAACTTAAAAATGGCAGAATTTGAATGATGACAGGAAGTTAACTTTGAATTTTTACCAAAGACAAAATGAAGGTAAAAATTACCAATTTTAGACGAAAAACATATAAAACGGCATTATTCAATATTAAAATACGCCGAATGAACTGAAGGATTAAATTAAGTAACATCTAGCAAATAAATTTGAATAATAACCAAAGTTTAAGCAGTTATATAATGTAATATAAAACATGCACAGGATGCAAAATTAAATTCAAACAATGTAAGGAATAATATTACATTGGCTAAGATTTTAGTCGAAAGTGAAGGAAGTAGAGAGTTGATTATTAAACATTGTACGGTGCACTTGACGAGCGTATTTTAAGCGAGTTAACCTAACTAATAGTACTGTAATGGCGAGTCAGTGAATGACACAATTTTGAAAATCGCGAGTGGCGAATAAAAACATTTTGTAACATCGACCGAGTGACATAAACAATTACCAGAGACGAAATAACATTGTACAGCACTAAACTACACCAAATAACATCATTAAACACCAGAAAACAGTATACATCTTAACCATAAATTAGTGCCCGAACGATAGAAAGTGAACTAACTTATACATACACCACTATACAAAATACAACACAGAAACTTCACCCAAGACACTACAACACATCAGAAGGAAGATTTGCTGACACCAGGACGTGAATACTACAAGAAAATCTCTTTATTGGAACGTCACATTTAACAGAGACATTTTACCAACTTGACGGTGGCCATTTGCAATTTCCGTTTTCACTCAAAATGAACGCAGCCTTCTAGTTCCGCCAGCAATACGGTTCGACAACAAATTATTTTATTTCAATCTCAATTAAATATATGTACCTAGTATTAAGAATTACTTGTTGTAACGTTATACTTTTTTAATATTGGCCCGATTTCTCTGACTTTAACCATAATTAGCTGTTAAAAGAACCTGACTGAATTTTATATATCAAAAACTTGTAACTTTTCGATACCCTGAGAGTCGATTTTATAATCGACAAGAGTCTTGTTAATCAATTATTCAATAAATTATTTATACTTTTCACATAAAAATAGTTCTTTCTTTACCAAACATAACAACTTACCATTAATATAATTTAAACGATAAACTACAAGAATTTCACCACATCAGAAGGAAGATAACCCCCAAAACGAAAAGTAAACAAATATCGATTGTACCTGGAGACAATCTAATAAGTAGTTGGAGTTTATTGAAAATACCAAAACATTAATAAAATTTCTTAGACAAGTGAGACACGTTTCAAAACTTCCCGAAACACAATTAATTAATTGTTTTTAATTAATTAATCTACAAAAAAGGAAATTTTTTTTATTATAAAATTTTTTTTAACAGGATTTTTATTTCTTCCTCAAGCAACATTTTTAAAACATTTTTTTGTAACACTACACCTTAACACTTTAACATTATTAACAGGTTTAGTTACAAATTGGATAGTTCAACAGTGAAACTAAAGGAAGAGTTTCAGACCAGAAAGACTTTGAGAACCACACCAATTAAACACCAGTCATCTGAGTTATTTTTATTACAAATTGGTGCACAACTGAGGGGCTTTAATTAGCGATTGAAAGGCCACTACAATCTGCCCAATCACTAATTGGAGTTCGGCAGCAGCTATAAAGCCAGAGAAAGACAGAAAAATGCAAAGACGGGCAACTTCAAAGAAACGGGCGGCGGAGGCCGAAAAAGAAGTAGAGTTTGACATGGAGAATAAAGAGGCGATGCCAGTAGATGTGGAAAGTTCATTGCCACCGGTATTGTCGAAACAACCTGCACAACCCGGGGAACAACTTGAGATGCCCACACAGACAGGGGATGTCAATCTCCAAGAGGAACAACCTGAGAAATCCAAAACAACAGAAGATCCAATTTTAGAGAAAATGATGGAAATGTTCATGAAAATGGAGGAGAATAACAAGAAAATTGATGAGAACAGGAAGAAGGAAAACCAAACAACAAAAGAAGAAAATCGTAAAGAAAGGAAGGAAGACAAACTAGCATTAAATAAGCAATTGGAAGACTTGAGTAAGAAAATGGGCGAAAGTAATAAGGAAAGGAAAGAAGATAGCCAGTCTTTGAAAGAAGATTTGGGAAATAAAATTGGAAGCACAAATAAGAGAATAGAAGAAAATAGTAAGAAGATGGGAGAGAAGATAGAAGAAAACAGTAAGAATATGGAAGAGAAGATAGAAGAAAACAGTAAGAAGATGGAAGAAAGGATGGGAGAAAAGTTAGAAGAATTGAAGGAAGACAACCAATCTTTCAAGGAAGAATTCAAGTCGACTAAAGAAGAATTGATTAATAAAATTGAAAACACCAATCAGAAAATCGATGAAACCAGGAAGAAGATACAAAAGAACAACCGACAGTTGAAGGAAGAGTTGAAGGAAGATAACAAGAAGTTGGAAGAGAAGATGGGGGGGAGAAGTTGGAAGAATTGAGAGAGGACAACCAAATTTTAAGAGAAGAATTAAGGGAAGTCAATCAGGAGAATTTGGACAAACTGGATGAAAGAATGGAATTGTTAAGAGAAGAACTGAATAAGGAAATCAATGTTAACAAGAAAGCGATGAATAAAAAGATGGAAGAAGAAAACATAATGGTGAATCGACAGATACGAGAGATTGATGGGAAGTGCAACCAGACCGAAAAGGAGGTACAAGAGTTTAAGGAAGTGGTAAACATCAAGTTTACAAATATAGAAGAACATAGCCGCAGGAAAGTAGAAGAACAGAGGAAGGAAACTCAAGAAGAATTCGGGAGAGTACGGAACCAAATCGCGGAACGGTGTGATGGGATGCAAGAGGTGATGACCAATATCACAGGTCAGGTCCGGCAAAGCAGAGAAGAGATGGAAGCGATAAGAAATAGACCGACTCATTTCACCGGATTGCCCATCAATGAAAGCCGAGAATGGCTCAACTTCCGGCAGTACAAGCGGAAACCGATGGAGTTCCTGGCTAGGGTAGATGAATACTTCGCCAAACATAAAATAACGCAATGGAGCCATAACAGGGAAATCTTGGATGAGTCATTCAGGGAGATGACGGATAATTGGTGGATGGCTAAACGGAGCGAGATTGACGACTACCAGCAGTTCCGGAGAATGTTTAAGTCGAAATACTGGTCTGAAACAACCCAGAACCTGATCCGTGATAACATATGCAACGGACGATACCGGGCACAGCTAGGCAGTAGCATGACGGCCTATTTCTTGGGGAAGGTGTGCATGGCGAAACACCTCGAGCCGGCTATACCCGAAGAGTGCCTGGTGAATAAAATCTCATACCACTATGACGAAGACATTGTCAGGGCCCGGAGAGGTAGCCAGATCAAGACGGTACAGGCAATGACAGAATTGTTAGAAGGGTATGAAAATGAAGAATATTATCGCCAGAGCAGGAGGAGGAACGAAAGACCAGAGGCGAGGCCGAATCAATACCCTAATGACGGCAATAACCATCCCGGAAACCGAAACCAGCCCAGTAATTACGACGGCCATAATAACCCGCCGCGTAATAACAATTTTAACGGCAATGCTAACGGTATTAGGAATAACAACCCCTATCCTAATAATAGGAACAATTACTATCAGCCCCCTAATAGCCCATACAGTCAGAGAAATCCATACCCCAGTAATAATGGTGATAGACATTACCCACCCAACCGAAATTATTACAACAATAATTATAGTAGTAATAATAATAATAATAATAATAATAGTAATAGAGTGTCGCGCCCTAGGGTTAATTTTATAAGAGCAGAAGATCGCGGTCCAAGGAGATATTATCAACCACGGAGGAACAGCTTCCACGGCGCAGACAGAAGATGGAGAAGTGCGGAACGGGACGGTCCACGACACGAACAAGGAAGAAGAAGTACCAGCCTGGAGGATCTTGGCCGACAACAGAACAGGGAGATAAACCTCGAACAGGGTACAGAGCGTCAGGAAACGACCCAGAGTTTCCTGAACGATGCCTCGGTCAATCCAAGTACGAACGATGACCATAATGCTTTAAACGGGAGGAGGCAGTAATTAACGACAACGACCCGTTACTGCTTATACTTCCTGGGTTAGACAAGGATGAGTTGCAACAAGCAACCAATTGTAAAAACATCACGATAATTAGTAACCATTACCTGAAAGATATTCGAACTGAACTTTTGGAGGAGAACGAAAAGAGTCTCAACAACAATAATAACGACATTCTATATATAACAGCGGAGGTGGAAGGAATTGCCGCTAAAATAATGATTGACACAGGTGCAAATATTTCAATAATAAACGCCAATGAACTGGAGAGGATACAGAGCGAAGGTGGAAAAACTTTGCCAATGTTACCAGTAAACAACATGGTATTAATAGGTGCAACTGGCCGCCAGAATAAAACCATTAGGAAGCAAGTTTCATTGAGTGTCGTTAGCCGCGATATAGCTTTAGACATGGAATTTTTAATCGCCACCGGATTACCATTTGACATACTAGTCGGTTGCGATATTCTGAGAAGGTATTCCGCCATTATCGATCTTAACCTAGAGAGAGTATCACTTTTCCCAGACGGAATAACATGGACCGCAAATTTGGTAGGAGGCGCAAATATACTTCCCAGCCCTATACATCAACAACTTCGTAAAATTAATATCATTAGGAACAGCCCTCTTCATAAACCCATTATATACAACCATGGAGGAGAGGATTTATGGTCAGTAAAAATACAAGAAATACGGGACTTCCAGTGCGGAACCAATAACGACAAAATACCTGTACATCTGGCAGATCGTTTAGTCAGAATATATGAGAAGTACAAGGCCGTGTTTTCAGATGAACCAGGGAAGGTTAAGAACTATCAGTGCAAACTGAAATTCAAAGAAAACGTAGAGTTTAACCGGAGGTCATATCCAATAGCGCAGTCGCTTAAAGAGGCCGTGAGAACAGAAATAAATAAAATGATTGAAAATGACATAATTGAGATTAGTCAATCACCTTACACTAGTCCAATTATTGCCGTTCCAAAGAAAGACGGACAAGTCCGGCTCTGTTTAGATGCGCGCGAATTGAACAAAACGATTGTGAATGACAGAACCTCACCCGGTGAAATAGAGGAGATATTAAAACGTTTCCATGGCACGAAGTTTATCAGTACCTGGGACACTGTATGTGGTTATTGGCAAGTGGAGCTGCATCCACAAAGCCGTCAGTACGTGGCGTTCATTTTCGAAGGGCGCAATTACCAGTTCAAGAGACTGCCCTTCGGACTTGTAAATTCTGTCGCCATCTTTGTGGCATGTATGGATCAAATTCTTGGACAAGAAGCGCTCCAATTTACCACTGTCTATGTAGACGACTTACTCATTACATCAGAAACCTGGGAGGAACACTGCTATAGAGTAGAATATGTACTAAGCAAGTTAGCGCAGAACAACATAACTCTGAAGTTGGAGAAATCCAAGTTCATTGCGCGCGAAGTACAATTCCTGGGTTTCAATCTAGACGATAGAGGTATTACCCCGTCAGCAGAGAAAGTGGAGGCAATTCAGAAGTTCCCGCAGCCAAGAAACAGGAAACAATTACAATCTTTCCTCGGACTATGTAACTATTACAGGAAGTTTCAGAACCGATATTCTGAGTTGACAGCCAAGTTTCAACCACAGTTATCTGCTAAGAACAAATGGACTTGGGGTGAGGAACAAGATCTTACTTTCCGCTTGATAAAAGAAAAGTTTCTGGAGAGTGTTATACTTCGTCACCCAGATTTTAAAAAACCATTCTTTTTAAACTGCGACGCTAGCGACCTAAGCTTAGGAACGACTTTATACCAGGAAGATGAGGAGGGTCAACATCTGGTAATAAGCTTCGCTAGTCGCACGCTGAATCAGTGCGAAAAGAACTACAGTGTAACAGAAAAGGAATTGCTTAGCGTGGTGTTCGCATGCAGCAAGTTCCGAACGTACATTCTCGGATATCAAGTCACTGTTCGTACTGATCATAAATCCATCTCGTTCCTACGTAGGTGCAAACTGAGTCACGGCCGATTGGCTAGGTGGGTACTCGCCCTACAAGAATATGATCTAAGATGGGAATATATTCCGGGAAAAAAGAACGTGGTAGCAGATGTATTATCGCGGATAAATCTGGAAGATCAGACTTTCGAGGGAGAGAAGGAGAGCTTGGTTAAAATTTATAACATCTTTAAGACCAGAGCCGATCTACAAGCTCTATTAATAAATATCCGAATCCACCAACAGTCTGATCCTAAACTGAAAAACATCATGAGTCGATTGGAAGCCAACGATGACACTGTTTCCAAATATTACCATCTAAACAAAGGGATATTATTCATAAAAACGGCTTTGGATGAAGAGACATGGAAGGTGATAATTCCACACCAAATCGAAAAGGAGGTCATCATCGATTATCATGTCAGGTATGGTCACATGGGAGCGCTAAAAGTGATACAGGCTTTAGAGGAAAACTGCAAGATAAAGAATATCAACCGAAAGGTGAGAACTTACATCAAGTCCTGTAATATCTGCCAATGAGTCAAGATAAACAATGAGAAGAAAGAGGGTATAATGATACCTATTACCTCAAATGCAAAACTGGAAAAAGTGTTCTTGGATATCTGCGGGCCATTTCCCCGTAGCGGTGGTCGACACAGGTATAAGTACCTGATAATAATAATGGACCACTATACCAAATATATAAAGCTATATCCGGTTAATCGGGCAACAACAGCGAAAGTTCTGGCGGTAATCATCGATTTGTATGTGCCGGAGATCGGTAGACCATCTTCCATTATTACCGACCATGGTACGCAATTTAAGGGGAGGAGGTGGCGAGACACATTATTAGCACTTGGGATCAAAACCTATAAGACGTCAGTCTACCACCCAAGTAGTAATCCGGCTGAGAGAGTACTGAGAGAAGTGGGTAGGATCTTGCGGACGTACTGTCACAACCAACAACGAAAGTGGCAAGAGTACTTAGCAGCAACAGAGACATTCCTAAATTTCGCCCACCATCCAGCTATAGGAATTACACCATACTCAGCCATGTATGAGAAGCCGACTCCCCGAGAAATTGAACAAATCATTGAATTTCCACCAAACAATGATCGTAAATTCAACCAATTGAGATTTTATAACAAGGTGGCGGAAGACCAAGAAAAACGGCAAGCCAAATACCAAAAGGCAATAGGGCGTATAATAACATACAAAGAGGGTGAGAAAGTTCTCCTAAAAAATCGAGAGCTGCCCAGCACCCTAGAAGGTATAACCAAAAAATTATTATTACTTTATACAGGACCATATGTTGTGGTAAAGGCTAAGCATAACAATACTTATGAACTGAGGGAAATAGTTTCCGCAAGAATTAAAGGTGTGTACAATCAAGCATCTATGAAAAAGTATTATGAAGAATGAGTTTGGAATTTAGAATTTAAAACAAATAAATTCTAAAATGATGTAAGCACAACTTACAACCTACATATTTTTTAGGAAACACTTTATGGAATTATAAAAGAAAGAATTTAACACCAACAAAATTTAAAAACAAATGTAAGCACATCTTACTACCTATGATTTAGAAGAAAAAACTTTATGGCAATTTAAAAGAAAGATTTTGGAATTTAATATACAACAAAATTCTAAAACAAAAGTAAGAACAACTTACAACTATATATTTTGAGAAAAACATTATGGAGAATTAAAAAGAAAGAATTTAATACCACAAAATTTAAAAACAATTGTAAGAACATCTTACTACCTAATATTTATGAGAAACACTTTATGGCAAAATAAAAGAAAGATTTTGGAATTTAATATACAAAAAATTTAAAAATGAAGTAAGACCAACTTACTATAACTAATTATGTGAAAAAACTTGATGGTAAATAATTAAGAAGAAGTTGAATTTAGAGGAATACCAAAAAATTCAGAAATAATTATAAGATCACCTTACTATACACCATTTTGAAGAGATACCATTTGGAATAATTAAAAAGGAAGAATTAGAATTTAGGATTATATATAACAAAAAATTAAGAATTAAGTAAGCACATCTTACTATAAACAATTTTGGGAATAAATGAATTAAACAGAACTGAACGTTGGTAAAACGTCAAAACTCTGAAACAAAATAAGATCAACTTATTACAATGATTTATGAGAAATGTTATGGAATTAAATAAGAAGAAGAGTTTGAATTTTGCATAAAACTAACAAAGTTCTAAAAATAAATATGTGCCAATTATAATTGAATTTAGAAGAAAATAAAATGGTTAATTCAGAAAAAAGAATTAACTTTAATCCAGAATAAATGTGAATATCTAGCATTTGAAGGAGTCGAGAAGAAAAACAAAAAAGAGTGTGATATACCAGAGAAGGCAAAAATTTGGAAGCAAAGAGAAGAATCTGTTATTATAATAAAATTATAAAAAATCCAAGAAAGAGAAACAATAAAATAATAATGGGAACAACCTATGACTAATTACTTATGAAACGATAAAGGAAACAGTTAATCAACAAAAAGGAATACGATATTACTCAGCTCTGAAGAAGCAAAGGAGGACAATTAATACCAAACATATGGAGAAGATGATTTTGAACAAATGATAATAATAAGACCTATATGAAATTCAAAGAGAAGAAGTACCATGAAATATAATATAAATGAATTAATGTTAATGAATGCGAAGGCGGATTAATAACTTTCTAAGAGAAAGGAAAGAACAAAATGTTTAAATAAAATGATCAAAATAACAAAATGAATATCTAATATAAAGATACAAATTTAAAAATTAAATATATTATATTAAGACCATTCAAATAATGAATAAGAAAATGCTATATGTAAAGACCATGCTAACACTGTAAGTAACCAGAAGGAAGTATAAAGAGAATTCAGATGGAGAAGAAAAAGAGTTACACTATAACCAGTAACAAGAATTATTAAGAAGAGTTTTCACCCATAATTAAAATAAATATATCAGACAAGTTAAGAGTTCAGAAAAATATATATATAATGAGTAAAATAATAATTATGAAGATTTATTAAGATAGAAAATGTGAGATAATCTGAGAAACTACGAAGTGAAGAATCCAAAGATATTTTTATTAGTCGAAAATGAGACTACTTTTTATTTATTTATTCGATGACTGACTGAAGATAATTCCAGCAGCATTATGTTTTTTTGAGCAGAGATGAATGTGCCTCTGGACTCAAATTGTAGAAGTGGTGTATGACCAGCAGAGATTGTGTAGACTACAATGCCCCTCTGAACTGCCCCAGCCCACGTGATAGGGAATGTTAGGGAATTAATATCCCAAGGATGCAACACGAAGTTTATAAAGACAGAAAATGTATAATAATAATAATAATATCTCAGAAGACACTAACTATCCAAGAAGGACCAAAAGTAAAATAAGTAACTATATATATAAAATTAATTAAACTCAAATATAAAAAGTCGATATAGAAATGGAGAGGAGGATGAAATAAAAGAAATAATTAAATTATCATAAGAAATTATTTCATTCATAAACATGTCTGAAATAATTACTTCTGGAGGAAAGCATTCTGTAACGTGACAGATAAACGCATAATAATGAATGGCATTGATCATTAGAATAATAAGATTATAACATTTAAATCCGAAGAAAGCATTAAATTTAATATAAAGAATTAATTCATAGCAACTGTGCAGAACAATCATTGTTATTAAAAGAAGTATAAGTTCAAATAAAATAAGTTACTAGTGATGAATCATCGAAACCAGTGTAATAACCCAAGGTTTTAAAATCTAACCCAGGAAGGTAAGAAGTAAACAAAGAAACAACAGAATATTACTAAACCCACAACGAGGATAAATAGATGAAAAAGAAACCCTGAATAAGGCAAGATCCACCATAAAAGGTGAAGTATTTAAAATAAACTAGAAGAAGATGAAGAAATCCCAAGAAACCCGATGGCATCAAGAAGAAGATGGAGAAGATACCAGTCCAAGAAGACAGAAGAAAAGAAGACACCATTGAAGAAAGAAGAAGAAGACAGCATCCTGAAGAAGAAGGAATACTCTTATAAAAAACACCCATATCCCCATATCCCAATCTAAATAAAAACCACAAATAATAAAAAGTATAAAGAAATAGTCTTGAACAGTAACCACATGTACAATAAAATTAAGAGAAAAAAGTGTATAGAGTAAGAGTTGCCAGTGAACCACGATGAAATAATAATATAATACCCAAAGAACAAATCTTCATTGTAACCCACAAACCAATTTATTGATGTTAATAAGACTAAACAACCATTTAGAAATAGCATCAAAAAGTGTAAAGTGAACCAGTGCTAGTTTGGGTATTATAAAAAATAAACCTTATGTTTCATCCTTGGCATCCACAAACTGTGTATATAATGAAATATACAACTTTAAGTGACTTATAATTTGTACCATGTGAATGTGATACATGTAGTAACATCAAGCTATAAATCTGTTTGAAGTAACATTTCTTTAAATAATGAATAAAAACGGATTTAAATATACAGTGACAGGGTACAATTACCCAATACCATATTTAAAAAACAGTTTAAGAACTGCATAATCAAACTTAGTATAAGAGATAGCAAATAAGAATATAGGTATAAGATTTTGTGAATATAGAATAAGGATTTAAAAAATGTATTAGTAGTAAGATCCTTTTAATAAGTTTGGAACAACTAACATCATAACTGTAAATATATTTATTACTTGTATTTATAGTAATAAGTAAATAAGATGTTGGTTGGGAAAAAACCTCCTTTCTAAATAATATTTCTATGTTAGTAATAAGTGTTGATTGTAAAAAATGTCTGAATGGTTGAAGACAACCATCATTTGAAAATATTTCTTATTTGTTTAACCGTTTATAGTATTGAAACCAATACTAATTATTGTTGTTTAATTTAAAAAAAAAATGTTTAGTTTATAATACCATGTTTAAAAAGTCAGAGAGGGTATAACACAGTATTTATTGTTTCCATAAAAATTTGTAAGAAAAAACTTGTTAAAAAATCTAGGCAAAATAATGAAAACCAAACTTCATCAAAACAGAGAAATTACTCACTTAAATACATTTAAACTAAAGGGATTTAGATAAAATAAGCCAGAGATGAAGCCATATAATTACAAATACCACTTAGAAAGATTTTGTAAAATTATAGACAGAATTATAAATAAAAATGGAAATGACAGAACTCAAAAATTTGGAGAGGGGAGTCATATATTCCAACATAATATTTTAAAAATTAACCATTTCAAATAATTGCAAGAAACTGAGGGAATATAAACCTTTTAATACAATATGAGATTATTAATCATAAATATAACTTAAAAATGGCAGAATTTGAATGATGACAGGAAGTTATCTTTGAATTTTTACCAAAGACAAAATGAAGGTAAAAATTACCAATTTTAGACGAAAAACATAAAACGGCATTATTCAATATTAAAATACGCCGAATGAACTGAAGGATTAAATTAAGTAACATCTAGCAAATAAATTTGAATAATAACCAAAGTTTAAGCAGTTATATAATGTAATATAAAACATGCACAGGATGCAAAATTAAATTCAAACAATGTAAGGAATAATATTACATTGGCTAAGATTTTAGTCGAAAGTGAAGGAAGTAGAGAGTTGATTATTAAACATTGTACGGTGCACTTGACAAGCGTATTTTAAGCGAGTTAACCTAACTAATAGTACTGTAATGGCGAGTCAGTGAATGACACAATTTTGAAAATCGCGAGTGGCGAATAAAAACATTTTGTAACATCGACCGAGTGACATAAACAATTACCAGAGACGAAATAACATTGTACAGCACTAAACTACACCAAATAACATCATTAAACACCAGAAAACAGTATACATCTTAACCATAAATTAGTGCCCGAACGATAGAAAGTGAACTAACTTATACATACACCACTATACAAAATACAGCACAGAAACTTCACCCAAGACACTACAACACATCAGAAGGAAGATTTGCTGACACCAGGACGTGAATACTACAAGAAAATCTCTTTATTGGAACGTCACATTTAACAGAGACATTTTACCAACTTGACGGTGGCCATTTGCAATTTCCGTTTTCACTCAAAATGAACGCAGCCTTCTAGTTCCGCCAGCAATACGGTTCGACAACAAATTATTTTATTTCAATCTCAATTAAATATATGTACCTAGTATTAAGAATTACTTGTTGTAACGTTATACTTTTTTAATATTGGCCCGATTTCTCTGACTTTAACCATAATTAGCTGTTAAAAGAACCTGACTGAATTTTATATATCAAAAACTTGTAACTTTTCGATACCCTGAGAGTCGATTTTATAATCGACAAGAGTCTTGTTAATCAATTATTCAATAAATTATTTATACTTTTCACATAAAAATAGTTCTTTCTTTACCAAACATAACAACTTACCATTAATATAATTTAAACGATAAACTACAAGAATTTCACCACATCAGAAGGAAGATAACCCCCAAAACGAAAAGTAAACAAATATCGATTGTACCTGGAGACAATCTAATAAGTAGTTGGAGTTTATTGAAAATACCAAAACATTAATAAAATTTCTTAGACAAGTGAGACACGTTTCAAAACTTCACGAAACACAATTAATTAATTGTTTTTAATTAATTAATCTACAAAAAAGGAAATTTTTTTTATTATAAAATTTTTTTTTAACAGGATTTTTATTTCTTCCTCAAGCAACATTTTTAAAACATTTTTTTGTAACACTACACCTTAACACTTTAACATTATTAACAGGTTTAGTTACAAATTGGATAGTTCAACAGTGAAACTAAAGGAAGAGTTTCAGACCAGAAAGACTTTGAGAACCACACCAATTAAACACCAGTCATCTGAGTTATTTTTATTACAAATTGGTGCACAACTGAGGGGCTTTAATTAGTGATTGAAAGGCCACTACAATCTGCCCAATCACTAATTGGAGTTCGGCAGCAGCTATAAAGCCAGAGAAAGACAGAAAAATGCAAAGACGGGCAACTTCAAAGAAACGGGCGGCGGAGGCCGAAAAAGAAGTAGAGTTTGACATGGAGAATAAAGAGGCGATGCCAGTAGATGTGGAAAGTTCATTGCCACCGGTATTGTCGAAACAACCTGCACAACCCGGGGAACAACTTGAGATGCCCACACAGACAGGGGATGTCAATCTCCAAGAGGAACAACCTGAGAAATCCAAAACAACAGAAGATCCAATTTTAGAGAAAATGATGGAAATGTTCATGAAAATGGAGGAGAATAACAAGAAAATTGATGAGAACAGGAAGAAGGAAAACCAAACAACAAAAGAAGAAAATCGTAAAGAAAGGAAGGAAGACAAACTAGCATTAAATAAGCAATTGGAAGACTTGAGTAAGAAAATGGGCGAAAGTAATAAGGAAAGGAAAGAAGATAGCCAGTCTTTGAAAGAAGATTTGGGAAATAAAATTGGAAGCACAAATAAGAGAATAGAAGAAAATAGTAAGAAGATGGGAGAGAAGATAGAAGAAAACAGTAAGAATATGGAAGAGAAGATAGAAGAAAACAGTAAGAAGATGGAAGAAAGGATGGGAGAAAAGTTAGAAGAATTGAAGGAAGACAACCAATCTTTCAAGGAAGAATTCAAGTCGACTAAAGAAGAATTGATTAATAAAATTGAAAACACCAATCAGAAAATCGATGAAACCAGGAAGAAGATACAAAAGAACAACCGACAGTTGAAGGAAGAGTTGAAGGAAGATAACAAGAAGTTGGAAGAGAAGATGGGGGGGAGAAGTTGGAAGAATTGAGAGAGGACAACCAAATTTTAAGAGAAGAATTAAGGGAAGTCAATCAGGAGAATTTGGACAAACTGGATGAAAGAATGGAATTGTTAAGAGAAGAACTGAATAAGGAAATCAATGTTAACAAGAAAGCGATGAATAAAAAGATGGAAGAAGAAAACATAATGGTGAATCGACAGATACGAGAGATTGATGGGAAGTGCAACCAGACCGAAAAGGAGGTACAAGAGTTTAAGGAAGTGGTAAACATCAAGTTTACAAATATAGAAGAACATAGCCGCAGGAAAGTAGAAGAACAGAGGAAGGAAACTCAAGAAGAATTCGGGAGAGTACGGAACCAAATCGCGGAACGGTGTGATGGGATGCAAGAGGTGATGACCAATATCACAGGTCAGGTCCGGCAAAGCAGAGAAGAGATGGAAGCGATAAGAAATAGACCGACTCATTTCACCGGATTGCCCATCAATGAAAGCCGAGAATGGCTCAACTTCCGGCAGTACAAGCGGAAACCGATGGAGTTCCTGGCTAGGGTAGATGAATACTTCGCCAAACATAAAATAACGCAATGGAGCCATAACAGGGAAATCTTGGATGAGTCATTCAGGGAGATGACGGATAATTGGTGGATGGCTAACCGGAGCGAGATTGACGACTACCAGCAGTTCCGGAGAATGTTTAAGTCGAAATACTGGTCTGAAACAACCCAGAACCTGATCCGTGATAACATATGCAACGGACGATACCGGGCACAGCTAGGCAGTAGCATGACGGCCTATTTCTTGGGGAAGGTGTGCATGGCGAAACACCTCGAGCCGGCTATACCCGAAGAGTGCCTGGTGAATAAAATCTCATACCACTATGACGAAGACATTGTCAGGGCCCGGAGAGGTAGCCAGATCAAGACGGTACAGGCAATGACAGAATTGTTAGAAGGGTATGAAAATGAAGAATATTATCGCCAGAGCAGGAGGAGGAACGAAAGACCAGAGGCGAGGCCGAATCAATACCCTAATGACGGCAATAACCATCCCGGAAACCGAAACCAGCCCAGTAATTACGACGGCCATAATAACCCGCCGCGTAATAACAATTTTAACGGCAATGCTAACGGTATTAGGAATAACAACCCCTATCCTAATAATAGGAACAATTACTATCAGCCCCCTAATAGCCCATACAGTCAGAGAAATCCATACCCCAGTAATAATGGTGATAGACATTACCCACCCAACCGAAATTATTACAACAATAATTATAGTAGTAATAATAATAATAATAATAATAATAGTAATAGAGTGTCGCGCCCTAGGGTTAATTTTATAAGAGCAGAAGATCGCGGTCCAAGGAGATATTATCAACCACGGAGGAACAGCTTCCACGGCGCAGACAGAAGATGGAGAAGTGCGGAACGGGACGGTCCACGACACGAACAAGGAAGAAGAAGTACCAGCCTGGAGGATCTTGGCCGACAACAGAACAGGGAGATAAACCTCGAACAGGGTACAGAGCGTCAGGAAACGACCCAGAGTTTCCTGAACGATGCCTCGGTCAATCCAAGTACGAACGATGACCATAATGCTTTAAACGGGAGGAGGCAGTAATTAACGACAACGACCCGTTACTGCTTATACTTCCTGGGTTAGACAAGGATGAGTTGCAACAAGCAACCAATTGTAAAAACATCACGATAATTAGTAACCATTACCTGAAAGATATTCGAACTGAACTTTTGGAGGAGAACGAAAAGAGTCTCAACAACAATAATAACGACATTCTATATATAACAGCGGAGGTGGAAGGAATTGCCGCTAAAATAATGATTGACACAGGTGCAAATATTTCAATAATAAACGCCAATGAACTGGAGAGGATACAGAGCGAAGGTGGAAAAACTTTGCCAATGTTACCAGTAAACAACATGGTATTAATAGGTGCAACTGGCCGCCAGAATAAAACCATTAGGAAGCAAGTTTCATTGAGTGTCGTTAGCCGCGATATAGCTTTAGACATGGAATTTTTAATCGCCACCGGATTACCATTTGACATACTAGTCGGTTGCGATATTCTGAGAAGGTATTCCGCCATTATCGATCTTAACCTAGAGAGAGTATCACTTTTCCCAGACGGAATAACATGGACCGCAAATTTGGTAGGAGGCGCAAATATACTTCCCAGCCCTATACATCAACAACTTCGTAAAATTAATATCATTAGGAACAGCCCTCTTCATAAACCCATTATATACAACCATGGAGGAGAGGATTTATGGTCAGTAAAAATACAAGAAATACGGGACTTCCAGTGCGGAACCAATAACGACAAAATACCTGTACATCTGGCAGATCGTTTAGTCAGAATATATGAGAAGTACAAGGCCGTGTTTTCAGATGAACCAGGGAAGGTTAAGAACTATCAGTGCAAACTGAAATTCAAAGAAAACGTAGAGTTTAACCGGAGGTCATATCCAATAGCGCAGTCGCTTAAAGAGGCCGTGAGAACAGAAATAAATAAAATGATTGAAAATGACATAATTGGGATTAGTCAATCACCTTACACTAGTCCAATTATTGCCGTTCCAAAGAAAGACGGACAAGTCCGGCTCTGTTTAGATGCGCGCGAATTGAACAAAACGATTGTGAATGACAGAACCTCACCCGGTGAAATAGAGGAGATATTAAAACGTTTCCATGGCACGAAGTTTATCAGTACCTGGGACACTGTATGTGGTTATTGGCAAGTGGAGCTGCATCCACAAAGCCGTCAGTACGTGGCGTTCATTTTCGAAGGGCGCAATTACCAGTTCAAGAGACTGCCCTTCGGACTTGTAAATTCTGTCGCCATCTTTGTGGCATGTATGGATCAAATTCTTGGACAAGAAGCGCTCCAATTTACCACTGTCTATGTAGACGACTTACTCATTACATCAGAAACCTGGGAGGAACACTGCTATAGAGTAGAATATGTACTAAGCAAGTTAGCGCAGAACAACATAACTCTGAAGTTGGAGAAATCCAAGTTCATTGCGCGCGAAGTACAATTCCTGGGTTTCAATCTAGACGATAGAGGTATTACCCCGTCAGCAGAGAAAGTGGAGGCAATTCAGAAGTTCCCGCAGCCAAGAAACAGGAAACAATTACAATCTTTCCTCGGACTATGTAACTATTACAGGAAGTTTCAGAACCGATATTCTGAGTTGACAGCCAAGTTTCAACCACAGTTATCTGCTAAGAACAAATGGACTTGGGGTGAGGAACAAGATCTTACTTTCCGCTTGATAAAAGAAAAGTTTCTGGAGAGTGTTATACTTCGTCACCCAGATTTTAAAAAACCATTCTTTTTAAACTGCGACGCTAGCGACCTAAGCTTAGGAACGACTTTATACCAGGAAGATGAGGAGGGTCAACATCTGGTAATAAGCTTCGCTAGTCGCACGCTGAATCAGTGCGAAAAGAACTACAGTGTAACAGAAAAGGAATTGCTTAGCGTGGTGTTCGCATGCAGCAAGTTCCGAACGTACATTCTCGGATATCAAGTCACTGTTCGTACTGATCATAAATCCATCTCGTTCCTACGTAGGTGCAAACTGAGTCACGGCCGATTGGCTAGGTGGGTACTCGCCCTACAAGAATATGATCTAAGATGGGAATATATTCCGGGAAAAAAGAACGTGGTAGCAGATGTATTATCGCGGATAAATCTAGAAGATCAGACTTTCGAGGGAGAGAAGGAGAGCTTGGTTAAAATTTATAACATCTTTAAGACCAGAGCCGATCTACAAGCTCTATTAATAAATATCCGAATCCACCAACAGTCTGATCCTAAACTGAAAAACATCATGAGTCGATTGGAAGCCAACGATGACACTGTTTCCAAATATTACCATCTAAACAAAGGGATATTATTCATAAAAATGGCTTTGGATGAAGAGACATGGAAGGTGATAATTCCACACCAAATCGAAAAGGAGGTCATCATCGATTATCATGTCAGGTATGGTCACATGGGAGCGCTAAAAGTGATACAGGCTTTAGAGGAAAACTGCAAGATAAAGAATATCAACCGAAAGGTGAGAACTTACATCAAGTCCTGTAATATCTGCCAATGAGTCAAGATAAACAATGAGAAGAAAGAGGGTATAATGATACCTATTACCTCAAATGCAAAACTGGAAAAAGTGTTCTTGGATATCTGCGGGCCATTTCCCCGTAGCGGTGGTCGACACAGGTATAAGTACCTGATAATAATAATGGACCACTATACCAAATATATAAAGCTATATCCGGTTAATCGGGCAACAACAGCGAAAGTTCTGGCGGTAATCATCGATTTGTATGTGCCGGAGATCGGTAGACCATCTTCCATTATTACCGACCATGGTACGCAATTTAAGGGGAGGAGGTGGCGAGACACATTATTAGCACTTGGGATCAAAACCTATAAGACGTCAGTCTACCACCCAAGTAGTAATCCGGCTGAGAGAGTACTGAGAGAAGTGGGTAGGATCTTGCGGACGTACTGTCACAACCAACAACGAAAGTGGCAAGAGTACTTAGCAGCAACAGAGACATTCCTAAATTTCGCCCACCATCCAGCTATAGGAATTACACCATACTCAGCCATGTATGAGAAGCCGACTCCCCGAGAAATTGAACAAATCATTGAATTTCCACCAAACAATGATCGTAAATTCAACCAATTGAGATTTTATAACAAGGTGGCGGAAGACCAAGAAAAACGGCAAGCCAAATACCAAAAGGCAATAGGGCGTATAATAACATACAAAGAGGGTGAGAAAGTTCTCCTAAAAAATCGAGAGCTGCCCAGCACCCTAGAAGGTATAACCAAAAAATTATTATTACTTTATACAGGACCATATGTTGTGGTAAAGGCTAAGCATAACAATACTTATGAACTGAGGGAAATAGTTTCCGCAAGAATTAAAGGTGTGTACAATCAAGCATCTATGAAAAAGTATTATGAAGAATGAGTTTGGAATTTAGAATTTAAAACAAATAAATTCTAAAATGATGTAAGCACAACTTACAACCTACATATTTTTTAGGAAACACTTTATGGAATTATAAAAGAAAGAATTTAACACCAACAAAATTTAAAAACAAATGTAAGCACATCTTACTACCTATGATTTAGAAGAAAAAACTTTATGGCAATTTAAAAGAAAGATTTTGGAATTTAATATACAACAAAATTCTAAAACAAAAGTAAGAACAACTTACAACTATATATTTTGAGAAAAACATTATGGAGAATTAAAAAGAAAGAATTTAATACCACAAAATTTAAAAACAATTGTAAGAACATCTTACTACCTAATATTTATGAGAAACACTTTATGGCAAAATAAAAGAAAGATTTTGGAATTTAATATACAAAAAATTTAAAAATGAAGTAAGACCAACTTACTATAACTAATTATGTGAAAAAACTTGATGGTAAATAATTAAGAAGAAGTTGAATTTAGAGGAATACCAAAAAATTCAGAAATAATTATAAGATCACCTTACTATACACCATTTTGAAGAGATACCATTTGGAATAATTAAAAAGGAAGAATTAGAATTTAGGATTATATATAACAAAAAATTAAGAATTAAGTAAGCACATCTTACTATAAACAATTTTGGGAATAAATGAATTAAACAGAACTGAACGTTGGTAAAACGTCAAAACTCTGAAACAAAATAAGATCAACTTATTACAATGATTTATGAGAAATGTTATGGAATTAAATAAGAAGAAGAGTTTGAATTTTGCATAAAACTAACAAAGTTCTAAAAATAAATATGTGCCAATTATAATTGAATTTAGAAGAAAATAAAATGGTTAATTCAGAAAAAAGAATTAACTTTAATCCAGAATAAATGTGAATATCTAGCATTTGAAGGAGTCGAGAAGAAAAACAAAAAAGAGTGTGATATACCAGAGAAGGCAAAAATTTGGAAGCAAAGAGAAGAATCTGTTATTATAATAAAATTATAAAAAATCCAAGAAAGAGAAACAATAAAATAATAATGGGAACAACCTATGACTAATTACTTATGAAACGATAAAGGAAACAGTTAATCAACAAAAAGGAATACGATATTACTCAGCTCTGAAGAAGCAAAGGAGGACAATTAATACCAAACATATGGAGAAGATGATTTTGAACAAATGATAATAATAAGACCTATATGAAATTCAAAGAGAAGAAGTACCATGAAATATAATATAAATGAATTAATGTTAATGAATGCGAAGGCGGATTAATAACTTTCTAAGAGAAAGGAAAGAACAAAATGTTTAAATAAAATGATCAAAATAACAAAATGAATATCTAATATAAAGATACAAATTTAAAAATTAAATATATTATATTAAGACCATTCAAATAATGAATAAGAAAATGCTATATGTAAAGACCATGCTAACACTGTAAGTAACCAGAAGGAAGTATAAAGAGAATTCAGATGGAGAAGAAAAAGAGTTACACTATAACCAGTAACAAGAATTATTAAGAAGAGTTTTCACCCATAATTAAAATAAATATATCAGACAAGTTAAGAGTTCAGAAAAATATATATATAATGAGTAAAATAATAATTATGAAGATTTATTAAGATAGAAAATGTGAGATAATCTGAGAAACTACGAAGTGAAGAATCCAAAGATATTTTTATTAGTCGAAAATGAGACTACTTTTTATTTATTTATTCGATGACTGACTGAAGATAATTCCAGCAGCATTATGTTTTTTTGAGCAGAGATGAATGTGCCTCTGGACTCAAATTGTAGAAGTGGTGTATGACCAGCAGAGATTGTGTAGACTACAATGCCCCTCTGAACTGCCCCAGCCCACGTGATAGGGAATGTTAGGGAATTAATATCCCAAGGATGCAACACGAAGTTTATAAAGACAGAAAATGTATAATAATAATAATAATATCTCAGAAGACACTAACTATCCAAGAAGGATCAAAAGTAAAATAAGTAACTATATATATAAAATTAATTAAACTCAAATATAAAAAGTCGATATAGAAATGGAGAGGAGGATGAAATAAAAGAAATAATTAAATTATCATAAGAAATTATTTCATTCATAAACATGTCTGAAATAATTACTTCTGGAGGAAAGCATTCTGTAACGTGACAGATAAACGCATAATAATGAATGGCATTGATCATTAGAATAATAAGATTATAACATTTAAATCCGAAGAAAGCATTAAATTTAATATAAAGAATTAATTCATAGCAACTGTGCAGAACAATCATTGTTATTAAAAGAAGTATAAGTTCAAATAAAATAAGTTACTAGTGATGAATCATCGAAACCAGTGTAATAACCCAAGGTTTTAAAATCTAACCCAGGAAGGTAAGAAGTAAACAAAGAAACAACAGAATATTACTAAACCCACAACGAGGATAAATAGATGAAAAAGAAACCCTGAATAAGGCAAGATCCACCATAAAAGGTGAAGTATTTAAAATAAACTAGAAGAAGATGAAGAAATCCCAAGAAACCCGATGGCATCAAGAAGAAGATGGAGAAGATACCAGTCCAAGAAGACAGAAGAAAAGAAGACACCATTGAAGAAAGAAGAAGAAGACAGCATCCTGAAGAAGAAGGAATACTCTTATAAAAAACACCCATATCCCCATATCCCAATCTAAATAAAAACCACAAATAATAAAAAGTATAAAGAAATAGTCTTGAACAGTAACCACATGTACAATAAAATTAAGAGAAAAAAGTGTATAGAGTAAGAGTTGCCAGTGAACCACGATGAAATAATAATATAATACCCAAAGAACAAATCTTCATTGTAACCCACAAACCAATTTATTGATGTTAATAAGACTAAACAACCATTTAGAAATAGCATCAAAAAGTGTAAAGTGAACCAGTGCTAGTTTGGGTATTATAAAAAATAAACCTTATGTTTCATCCTTGGCATCCACAAACTGTGTATATAATGAAATATACAACTTTAAGTGACTTATAATTTGTACCATGTGAATGTGATACATGTAGTAACATCAAGCTATAAATCTGTTTGAAGTAACATTTCTTTAAATAATGAATAAAAACGGATTTAAATATACAGTGACAGGGTACAATTACCCAATACCATATTTAAAAAACAGTTTAAGAACTGCATAATCAAACTTAGTATAAGAGATAGCAAATAAGAATATAGGTATAAGATTTTGTGAATATAGAATAAGGATTTAAAAAATGTATTAGTAGTAAGATCCTTTTAATAAGTTTGGAACAACTAACATCATAACTGTAAATATATTTATTACTTGTATTTATAGTAATAAGTAAATAAGATGTTGGTTGGGAAAAAACCTCCTTTCTAAATAATATTTCTATGTTAGTAATAAGTGTTGATTGTAAAAAATGTCTGAATGGTTGAAGACAACCATCATTTGAAAATATTTCTTATTTGTTTAACCGTTTATAGTATTGAAACCAATACTAATTATTGTTGTTTAATTTAAAAAAAAAATGTTTAGTTTATAATACCATGTTTAAAAAGTCAGAGAGGGTATAACACAGTATTTATTGTTTCCATAAAAATTTGTAAGAAAAAACTTGTTAAAAAATCTAGGCAAAATAATGAAAACCAAACTTCATCAAAACAGAGAAATTACTCACTTAAATACATTTAAACTAAAGGGATTTAGATAAAATAAGCCAGAGATGAAGCCATATAATTACAAATACCACTTAGAAAGATTTTGTAAAATTATAGACAGAATTATAAATAAAAATGGAAATGACAGAACTCAAAAATTTGGAGAGGGGAGTCATATATTCCAACATAATATTTTAAAAATTAACCATTTCAAATAATTGCAAGAAACTGAGGGAATATAAACCTTTTAATACAATATGAGATTATTAATCATAAATATAACTTAAAAATGGCAGAATTTGAATGATGACAGGAAGTTAACTTTGAATTTTTACCAAAGACAAAATGAAGGTAAAAATTACCAATTTTAGACGAAAAACATAAAACGGCATTATTCAATATTAAAATACGCCGAATGAACTGAAGGATTAAATTAAGTAACATCTAGCAAATAAATTTGAATAATAACCAAAGTTTAAGCAGTTATATAATGTAATATAAAACATGCACAGGATGCAAAATTAAATTCAAACAATGTAAGGAATAATATTACATTGGCTAAGATTTTAGTCGAAAGTGAAGGAAGTAGAGAGTTGATTATTAAACATTGTACGGTGCACTTGACAAGCGTATTTTAAGCGAGTTAACCTAACTAATAGTACTGTAATGGCGAGTCAGTGAATGACACAATTTTGAAAATCGCGAGTGGCGAATAAAAACATTTTGTAACATCGACCGAGTGACATAAACAATTACCAGAGACGAAATAACATTGTACAGCACTAAACTACACCAAATAACATCATTAAACACCAGAAAACAGTATACATCTTAACCATAAATTAGTGCCCGAACGATAGAAAGTGAACTAACTTATACATACACCACTATACAAAATACAACACAGAAACTTCACCCAAGACACTACAACACATCAGAAGGAAGATTTGCTGACACCAGGACGTGAATACTACAAGAAAATCTCTTTATTGGAACGTCACATTTAACAGAGACATTTTACCAACTTGACGGTGGCCATTTGCAATTTCCGTTTTCACTCAAAATGAACGCAGCCTTCTAGTTCCGCCAGCAATACGGTTCGACAACAAATTATTTTATTTCAATCTCAATTAAATATATGTACCTAGTATTAAGAATTACTTGTTGTAACGTTATACTTTTTTAATATTGGCCCGATTTCTCTGACTTTAACCATAATTAGCTGTTAAAAGAACCTGACTGAATTTTATATATCAAAAACTTGTAACTTTTCGATACCCTGAGAGTCGATTTTATAATCGACAAGAGTCTTGTTAATCAATTATTCAATAAATTATTTATACTTTTCACATAAAAATAGTTCTTTCTTTACCAAACATAACAACTTACCATTAATATAATTTAAACGATAAACTACAAGAATTTCACCACATCAGAAGGAAGATAACCCCCAAAACGAAAAGTAAACAAATATCGATTGTACCTGGAGACAATCTAATAAGTAGTTGGAGTTTATTGAAAATACCAAAACATTAATAAAATTTCTTAGACAAGTGAGACACGTTTCAAAACTTCACGAAACACAATTAATTAATTGTTTTTAATTAATTAATCTACAAAAAAGGAAATTTTTTTTATTATAAAATTTTTTTTTAACAGGATTTTTATTTCTTCCTCAAGCAACATTTTTAAAACATTTTTTTGTAACACTACACCTTAACACTTTAACATTATTAACAGGTTTAGTTACAAATTGGATAGTTCAACAGTGAAACTAAAGGGAAGAGTTTCAGACCAGAAAGACTTTGAGAACCACACCAATTAAACACCAGTCATCTGAGTTATTTTTATTACAAATTGGTGCACAACTGAGGGGCTTTAATTAGCGATTGAAAGGCCACTACAATCTGCCCAATCACTAATTGGAGTTCGGCAGCAGCTATAAAGCCAGAGAAAGACAGAAAAATGCAACGACGGGCAACTTCAAAGAAACGGGCGGCGGAGGCCGAAAAAGAAGTAGAGTTTGACATGGAGAATAAAGAGGCGATGCCAGTAGATGTGGAAAGTTCATTGCCACCGGTATTGTCGAAACAACCTGCACAACCCGGGGAACAACTTGAGATGCCCACACAGACAGGGGCTGTCAATCTCCAAGAGGAACAACCTGAGAAATCCAAAACAACAGAAGATCCAATTTTAGAGAAAATGATGGAAATGTTCATGAAAATGGAGGAGAATAACAAGAAAATTGATGAGAACAGGAAGAAGGAAAACCAAACAACAAAAGAAGAAAATCGTAAAGAAAGGAAGGAAGACAAACTAGCATTAAATAAGCAATTGGAAGACTTGAGTAAGAAAATGGGCGAAAGTAATAAGGAAAGGAAAGAAGATAGCCAGTCTTTGAAAGAAGATTTGGGAAATAAAATTGGAAGCACAAATAAGAGAATAGAAGAAAATAGTAAGAAGATGGGAGAGAAGATAGAAGAAAACAGTAAGAATATGGAAGAGAAGATAGAAGAAAACAGTAAGAAGATGGAAGAAAGGATGGGAGAAAAGTTAGAAGAATTGAAGGAAGACAACCAATCTTTCAAGGAAGAATTCAAGTCGACTAAAGAAGAATTGATTAATAAAATTGAAAACACCAATCAGAAAATCGAT
Source organism: Magicicada septendecula (assembly GCA_034769895.1). Taxonomy (NCBI): domain Eukaryota; kingdom Metazoa; phylum Arthropoda; class Insecta; order Hemiptera; family Cicadidae; genus Magicicada; species Magicicada septendecula. The sequence goes on along the minus strand of CM068368.1, from coordinate 630,379,404 downwards.
GAAACCAGGAAGAAGATACAAAAGAACAACTGACAGTTGAAGGAAGAGTTGAAGGAAGATAACAAGAAGTTGGAAGAGAAGATGGGGGGGAGAAGTTGGAAGAATTGAGAGAGGACAACCAAATTTTAAGAGAAGAATTAAGGGAAGTCAATCAGGAGAATTTGGACAAACTGGATGAAAGAATGGAATTGTTAAGAGAAGAACTGAATAAGGAAATCAATGTTAACAAGAAAGCGATGAATAAAAAGATGGAAGAAGAAAACATAATGGTGAATCGACAGATACGAGAGATTGATGGGAAGTGCAACCAGACCGAAAAGGAGGTACAAGAGTTTAAGGAAGTGGTAAACATCAAGTTTACAAATATAGAAGAACATAGCCGCAGGAAAGTAGAAGAACAGAGGAAGGAAACTCAAGAAGAATTCGGGAGAGTACGGAACCAAATCGCGGAACGGTGTGATGGGATGCAAGAGGTGATGACCAATATCACAGGTCAGGTCCGGCAAAGCAGAGAAGAGATGGAAGCGATAAGAAATAGACCGACTCATTTCACCGGATTGCCCATCAATGAAAGCCGAGAATGGCTCAACTTCCGGCAGTACAAGCGGAAACCGATGGAGTTCCTGGCTAGGGTAGATGAATACTTCGCCAAACATAAAATAACGCAATGGAGCCATAACAGGGAAATCTTGGATGAGTCATTCAGGGAGATGACGGATAATTGGTGGTTGGCTAACCGGAGCGAGATTGACGACTACCAGCAGTTCCGGAGAATGTTTAAGTCGAAATACTGGTCTGAAACAACCCAGAACCTGATCCGTGATAACATATGCAACGGACGATACCGGGCACAGCTAGGCAGTAGCATGACGGCCTATTTCTTGGGGAAGGTGTGCATGGCGAAACACCTCGAGCCGGCTATACCCGAAGAGTGCCTGGTGAATAAAATCTCATACCACTATGACGAAGACATTGTCAGGGCCCGGAGAGGTAGCCAGATCAAGACGGTACAGGCAATGACAGAATTGTTAGAAGGGTATGAAAATGAAGAATATTATCGCCAGAGCAGGAGGAGGAACGAAAGACCAGAGGCGAGGCCGAATCAATACCCTAATGACGGCAATAACCATCCCGGAAACCGAAACCAGCCCAGTAATTACGACGGCCATAATAACCCGCCGCGTAATAACAATTTTAACGGCAATGCTAACGGTATTAGGAATAACAACCCCTATCCTAATAATAGGAACAATTACTATCAGCCCCCTAATAGCCCATACAGTCAGAGAAATCCATACCCCAGTAATAATGGTGATAGACATTACCCACCCAACCGAAATTATTACAACAATAATTATAGTAATAATAATAATAATAATAGTAATAGAGTGTCGCGCCCTAGGGTTAATTTTATAAGAGCAGAAGATCGCGGTCCAAGGAGATATTATCAACCACGGAGGAACAGCTTCCACGGCGCAGACAGAAGATGGAGAAGTGCGGAACGGGACGGACCACGACACGAACAAGGAAGAAGAAGTACCAGCCTGGAGGATCTTGGCCGACAACAGAACAGGGAGATAAACCTCGAACAGGGTACAGAGCGTCAGGAAACGACCCAGAGTTTCCTGAACGATGCCTCGGTCAATCCAAGTACGAACGATGACCATAACGCTTTAAACGGGAGGAGGCAGTAATTAACGACAACGACCCGTTACTGCTTATACTTCCTGGGTTAGACAAGGATGAGTTGCAACAAGCAACCAATTGTAAAAACATCACGATAATTAGTAACCATTACCTGAAAGATATTCGAACTGAACTTTTGGAGGAGAACGAAAAGAGTCTCAACAACAATAATAACGACATTCTATATATAACAGCGGAGGTGGAAGGAATTGCCGCTAAAATAATGATTGACACAGGTGCAAATATTTCAATAATAAACGCCAATGAACTGGAGAGGATACAGAGCGAAGGTGGAAAAACTTTGCCAATGTTACCAGTAAACAACATGGTATTAATAGGTGCAACTGGCCGCCAGAATAAAACCATTAGGAAGCAAGTTTCATTGAGTGTCGTTAGCCGCGATATAGCTTTAGACATGGAATTTTTAATCGCCACCGGATTACCATTTGACATACTAGTCGGTTGCGATATTCTGAGAAGGTATTCCGCCATTATCGATCTTAACCTAGAGAGAGTATCACTTTTCCCAGACGGAATAACATGGACCGCAAATTTGGTAGGAGGCGCAAATATACTTCCCAGCCCTATACATCAACAACTTCGTAAAATTAATATCATTAGGAACAGCCCTCTTCATAAACCCATTATATACAACCATGGAGGAGAGGATTTATGGTCAGTAAAAATACAAGAAATACGGGACTTCCAGTGCGGAACCAATAACGACAAAATACCTGTACATCTGGCAGATCGTTTAGTCAGAATATATGAGAAGTACAAGGCCGTGTTTTCAGATGAACCAGGGAAGGTTAAGAACTATCAGTGCAAACTGAAATTCAAAGAAAACGTAGAGTTTAACCGGAGGTCATATCCAATAGCGCAGTCGCTTAAAGAGGCCGTGAGAACAGAAATAAATAAAATGATTGAAAATGACATAATTGAGATTAGTCAATCACCTTACACTAGTCCAATTATTGCCGTTCCAAAGAAAGACGGACAAGTCCGGCTCTGTTTAGATGCGCGCGAATTGAACAAAACGATTGTGAATGACAGAACCTCACCCGGTGAAATAGAGGAGATATTAAAACGTTTCCATGGCACGAAGTTTATCAGTACCTGGGACACTGTATGTGGTTATTGGCAAGTGGAGCTGCATCCACAAAGCCGTCAGTACGTGGCGTTCATTTTCGAAGGGCGCAATTACCAGTTCAAGAGACTGCCCTTCGGACTTGTAAATTCTGTCGCCATCTTTGTGGCATGTATGGATCAAATTCTTGGACAAGAAGCGCTCCAATTTACCACTGTCTATGTAGACGACTTACTCATTACATCAGAAACCTGGGAGGAACACTGCTATAGAGTAGAATATGTACTAAGCAAGTTAGCGCAGAACAACATAACTCTGAAGTTGGAGAAATCCAAGTTCATTGCGCGCGAAGTACAATTCCTGGGTTTCAATCTAGACGATAGAGGTATTACCCCGTCAGCAGAGAAAGTGGAGGCAATTCAGAAGTTCCCGCAGCCAAGAAACAGGAAACAATTACAATCTTTCCTCGGACTATGTAACTATTACAGGAAGTTTCAGAACCGATATTTCGAGTTGACAGCCAAGTTTCAACCACAGTTATCTGCTAAGAACAAATGGACTTGGGGTGAGGAACAAGATCTTACTTTCCGCTTGATAAAAGAAAAGTTTCTGGAGAGTGTTATACTTCGTCACCCAGATTTTAAAAAACCATTCTTTTTAAACTGCGACGCTAGCGACCTAAGCTTAGGAACGACTTTATACCAGGAAGATGAGGAGGGTCAACATCTGGTAATAAGCTTCGCTAATCGCACGCTGAATCAGTGCGGAAAGAACTACAGTGTAACAGAAAAGGAATTGCTTAGCGTGGTGTTCGCATGCAGCAAGTTCCGAACGTACATTCTCGGATATCAAGTCACTGTTCGTACTGATCATAAATCCATCTCGTTCCTACGTAGGTGCAAACTGAGTCACGGCCGATTGGCTAGGTGGGTACTCGCCCTACAAGAATATGATCTAAGATGGGAATATATTCCGGGAAAAAAGAACGTGGTAGCAGATGTATTATCGCGGATAAATCTGGAAGATCAGACTTTCGAGGGAGAGAAGGAGAGCTTGGTTAAAATTTATAACATCTTTAAGACCAGAGCCGATCTACAAGCTCTATTAATAAATATCCGAATCCACCAACAGTCTGATCCTAAACTGAAAAACATCATGAGTCGATTGGAAGCCAACGATGACACTGTTTCCAAATATTACCATCTAAACAAAGGGATATTATTCATAAAAACGGCTTTGGATGAAGAGACATGGAAGGTGATAATTCCACACCAAATCGAAAAGGAGGTCATCATCGATTATCATGTCAGGTATGGTCACATGGGAGCGCTAAAAGTGATACAGGCTTTAGAGGAAAACTGCAAGATAAAGAATATCAACCGAAAGGTGAGAACTTACATCAAGTCCTGTAATATCTGCCAATGAGTCAAGATAAACAATGAGAAGAAAGAGGGTATAATGATACCTATTACCTCAAATGCAAAACTGGAAAAAGTGTTCTTGGATATCTGCGGGCCATTTCCCCGTAGCGGTGGTCGACACAGGTATAAGTACCTGATAATAATAATGGACCACTATACCAAATATATAAAGCTATATCCGGTTAATCGGGCAACAACAGCGAAAGTTCTGGCGGTAATCATCGATTTGTATGTGCCGGAGATCGGTAGACCATCTTCCATTATTACCGACCATGGTACGCAATTTAAGGGGAGGAGGTGGCGAGACACATTATTAGCACTTGGGATCAAAACCTATAAGACATCAGTCTACCACCCAAGTAGTAATCCGGCTGAGAGAGTACTGAGAGAAGTGGGTAGGATCTTGCGGACGTACTGTCACAACCAACAACGAAAGTGGCAAGAGTACTTAGCAGCAACAGAGACATTCCTAAATTTCGCCCACCATCCAGCTATAGGAATTACACCATACTCAGCCATGTATGAGAAGCCGACTCCCCGAGAAATTGAACAAATCATTGAATTTCCACCAAACAATGATCGTAAATTCAACCAATTGAGATTTTATAACAAGGTGGCGGAAGACCAAGAAAAACGGCAAGCCAAATACCAAAAGGCAATAGGGCGTATAATAACATACAAAGAGGGTGAGAAAGTTCTCCTAAAAAATCGAGAGCTGCCCAGCACCCTAGAAGGTATAACCAAAAAATTATTATTACTTTATACAGGACCATATGTTGTGGTAAAGGCTAAGCATAACAATACTTATGAACTGAGGGAAATAGTTTCCGCAAGAATTAAAGGTGTGTACAATCAAGCATCTATGAAAAAGTATTATGAAGAATGAGTTTGGAATTTAGAATTTAAAACAAATAAATTCTAAAATGATGTAAGCACAACTTACAACCTACATATTTTTTAGGAAACACTTTATGGAATTATAAAAGAAAGAATTTAACACCAACAAAATTTAAAAACAAATGTAAGCACATCTTACTACCTATGATTTAGAAGAAAAAACTTTATGGCAATTTAAAAGAAAGATTTTGGAATTTAATATACAACAAAATTCTAAAACAAAAGTAAGAACAACTTACAACTATATATTTTGAGAAAAACATTATGGAGAATTAAAAAGAAAGAATTTAATACCACAAAATTTAAAAACAATTGTAAGAACATCTTACTACCTAATATTTATGAGAAACACTTTATGGCAAAATAAAAGAAAGATTTTGGAATTTAATATACAAAAAATTTAAAAATGAAGTAAGACCAACTTACTATAACTAATTATGTGAAAAAACTTGATGGTAAATAATTAAGAAGAAGTTGAATTTAGAGGAATACCAAAAAATTCAGAAATAATTATAAGATCACCTTACTATACACCATTTTGAAGAGATACCATTTGGAATAATTAAAAAGGAAGAATTAGAATTTAGGATTATATATAACAAAAAATTAAGAATTAAGTAAGCACATCTTACTATAAACAATTTTGGGAATAAATGAATTAAACAGAACTGAACGTTGGTAAAACGTCAAAACTCTGAAACAAAATAAGATCAACTTATTACAATGATTTATGAGAAATGTTATGGAATTAAATAAGAAGAAGAGTTTGAATTTTGCATAAAACTAACAAAGTTCTAAAAATAAATATGTGCCAATTATAATTGAATTTAGAAGAAAATAAAATGGTTAATTCAGAAAAAAGAATTAACTTTAATCCAGAATAAATGTGAATATCTAGCATTTGAAGGAGTAGAGAAGAAAAACAAAAAAGAGTGTGATATACCAGAGAAGGCAAAAATTTGGAAGCAAAGAGAAGAATCTGTTATTATAATAAAATTATAAAAAATCCAAGAAAGAGAAACAATAAAATAATAATGGGAACAACCTATGACTAATTACTTATGAAACGATAAAGGAAACAGTTAATCAACAAAAAGGAATACGATATTACTCAGCTCTGAAGAAGCAAAGGAGGACAATTAATACCAAACATATGGAGAAGATGATTTTGAACAAATGATAATAATAAGACCTATATGAAATTCAAAGAGAAGAAGTACCATGAAATATAATATAAATGAATTAATGTTAATGAATGCGAAGGCGGATTAATAACTTTCTAAGAGAAAGGAAAGAACAAAATGTTTAAATAAAATGATCAAAATAACAACATGAATATCTAATATAAAGATACAAATTTAAAAATTAAATATATTATATTAAGACCATTCAAATAATGAATAAGAAAATGCTATATGTAAAGACCATGCTAACACTGTAAGTAACCAGAAGGAAGTATAAAGAGAATTCAGATGGAGAAGAAAAAGAGTTACACTATAACCAGTAACAAGAATTATTAAGAAGAGTTTTCACCCATAATTAAAATAAATATATCAGACAAGTTAAGAGTTCAGAAAAATATATATATAATGAGTAAAATAATAATTATGAAGATTTATTAAGATAGAAAATGTGAGATAATCTGAGAAACTACGAAGTGAAGAATCCAAAGATATTTTTATTAGTCGAAAATGAGACTACTTTTTATTTATTTATTCGATGACTGACTGAAGATAATTCCAGCAGCATTATGTTTTTTTGAGCAGAGATGAATGTGCCTCTGGACTCAAATTGTAGAAGTGGTGTATGACCAGCAGAGATTGTGTAGCCTACAGTGCCCCTCTGAACTGCCCCAGCCCACGTGATAGGGAATGTTAGGGAATTAATATCCCAAGGATGCAACACGAAGTTTATAAAGACAGAAAATGTATAATAATAATAATAATATCTCAGAAGACACTAACTATCCAAGAAAAATCAAAAGTAAAATAAGTAACTATATATATATAATTAATTAAACTCAAATATAAAAAGTCGATATAGAAATGGAGAGGAGGATGAAATAAAAGAAATAATTAAATTATCATAAGAAATTATTTCATTCATAAACATGTCTGAAATAATTACTTCTGGAGGAGAGCATTCTGTAACGTGACAGATAAACGCATAATAATGAATGGCATTGATCATTAGAATAATAAGATTATAACATTTAAATCCGAAGAAAGCATTAAATTTAATATAAAGAATTAATTCATAGCAACTGTGCAGAACAATCATTGTTATTAAAAGAAGTATAAGTTCAAATAAAATAAGTTACTAGTGATGAATCATCGAAACCAGTGTAATAACCCAAGGTTTTAAAATCTAACCCAGGAAGGTAAGAAGTAAACAAAGAAACAACAGAATATTACTAAACCCACAACGAGGATAAATAGATGAAAAAGAAACCCTGAATAAGGCAAGATCCACCATAAAAGGTGAAGTATTTAAAATAAACTAGAAGAAGATGAAGAAATCCCAAGAAACCCGATGGCATCAAGAAGAAGATGGAGAAGATACCAGTCCAAGAAGACAGAAGAAAAGAAGACACCATTGAAGAAAGAAGAAGAAGACAGCATCCTGAAGAAGAAGGAATGCTCTTATAAAAAACACCCATATCCCCATATCCCAATCTAAATAAAAACCACAAATAATAAAAAGTATAAAGAAATAGTCTTGAACAGTAACCACATGTACAATAAAATTAAGAGAAAAAAGTGTATAGAGTAAGAGTTGCCAGTGAACCACGATGAAATAATAATATAATACCCAAAGAACAAATCTTCATTGTAACCCACAAACCAATTTATTGATGTTAATAAGACTAAACAACCATTTAGAAATAGCATCAAAAAGTGTAAAGTGAACCAGTGCTAGTTTGGGTATTATAAAAAATAAACCTTATGTTTCATCCTTGGCATCCACAAACTGTGTATATAATGAAATATACAACTTTAAGTGACTTATAATTTGTACCATGTGAATGTGATACATGTAGTAACATCAAGCTATAAATCTGTTTGAAGTAACATTTCTTTAAATAATGAATAAAAACGGATTTAAATATACAGTGACAGGGTACAATTACCCAATACCATATTTAAAAAACAGTTTAAGAACTGCATAATCAAACTTAGTATAAGAGATAGCAAATAAGAATATAGGTATAAGATTTTGTGAATATAGAATAAGGATTTAAAAAATGTATTAGTAGTAAGATCCTTTTAATAAGTTTGGAACAACTAACATCATAACTGTAAATATATTTATTACTTGTATTTATAGTAATAAGTAAATAAGATGTTGGTTGGGAAAAAACCTCCTTTCTAAATAATATTTCTATGTTAGTAATAAGTGTTGATTGTAAAAAATGTCTGAATGGTTGAAGACAACCATCATTTGAAAATATTTCTTATTTGTTTAACCGTTTATAGTATTGAAACCAATACTAATTATTGTTGTTTAATTTAAAAAAAAAATGTTTAGTTTATAATACCATGTTTAAAAAGTCAGAGAGGGTATAACACAGTATTTATTGTTTCCATAAAAATTTGTAAGAAAAAACTTGTTAAAAAATCTAGGCAAAATAATGAAAACCAAACTTCATCAAAACAGAGAAATTACTCACTTAAACACATTTAAACTAAAGGGATTTAGATAAAATAAGCCAGAGATGAAGCCATATAATTACAAATACCACTTAGAAAGATTTTGTAAAATTATAGACAGAATTATAAATAAAAATGGAAATGACAGAACTCAAAAATTTGGAGAGGGGAGTCATATATTCCAACATAATATTTTAAAAATTAACCATTTCAAATAATTGCAAGAAACTGAGGGAATATAAACCTTTTAATACAATATGAGATTATTAATCATAAATATAACTTAAAAATGGCAGAATTTGAATGATGACAGGAAGTTAACTTTGAATTTTTACCAAAGACAAAATGAAGGTAAAAATTACCATTTTTAGACGAAAAACATATAAAACGGCATTATTCAATATTAAAATACGCCGAATGAACTGAAGGATTAAATTAAGTAACATCTAGCAAATAAATTTGAATAATAACCAAAGTTTAAGCAGTTATATAATGTAATATAAAACATGCACAGGATGCAAAATTAAATTCAAACAATGTAAGGAATAATATTACATTGGCTAAGATTTTAGTCGAAAGTGAAGGAAGTAGAGAGTTGATTATTAAACATTGTACGGTGCACTTGACGAGCGTATTTTAAGCGAGTTAACCTAACTAATAGTACTGTAATGGCGAGTCAGTGAATGACACAATTTTGAAAATCGCGAGTGGCGAATAAAAACATTTTGTAACATCGACCGAGTGACATAAACAATTACCAGAGACGAAATAACATTGTACAGCACTAAACTACACCAAATAACATCATTAAACACCAGAAAACAGTATACATCTTAACCATAAATTAGTGCCCGAACGATAGAAAGTGAACTAACTTATACATACACCACTATACAAAATACAACACAGAAACTTCACCCAAGACACTACAACACATCAGAAGGAAGATTTGCTGACACCAGGACGTGAATACTACAAGAAAATCTCTTTATTGGAACGTCACATTTAACAGAGACATTTTACCAACTTGACGGCGGCCATTTGCAATTTCCGTTTTCACTCAAAATGAACGCAGCCTTCTAGTTCCGCCAGCAATACGGTTCGACAACAAATTATTTTATTTCAATCTCAATTAAATATATGTACCTAGTATTAAGAATTACTTGTTGTAACGTTATACTTTTTTAATATTGGCCCGATTTCTCTGACTTTAACCATAATTAGCTGTTAAAAGAACCTGACTGAATTTTATATATCAAAAACTTGTAACTTTTCGATACCCTGAGAGTCGATTTTATAATCGACAAGAGTCTTGTTAATCAATTATTCAATAAATTATTTATACTTTTCACATAAAAATAGTTCTTTCTTTACCAAACATAACAACTTACCATTAATATAATTTAAACGATAAACTACAAGAATTTCACCACATCAGAAGGAAGATAACCCCCAAAACGAAAAGTAAACAAATATCGATTGTACCTGGAGACAATCTAATAAGTGGTTGGAGTTTATTGAAAATACCAAAACATTAATAAAATTTCTTAGACAAGTGAGACACGTTTCAAAACTTCACGAAACACAATTAATTAATTGTTTTTAATTAATTAATCTACAAAAAAGGAAATTTTTTTTATTATAATATTTTTTTTTAACAGGATTTTTATTTCTTCCTCAAGCAACATTTTTAAAACATTTTTTTGTAACACTACACCTTAACACTTTAACATTATTAACAGGTTTAGTTACAAATTCGATAGTTCAACAGTGAAACTAAAGGAAGAGTTTCAGACCAGAAAGACTTTGAGAACCACACCAATTAAACACCAGTCATCTGAGTTATTTTTATTACAAATTGGTGCACAACTGAGGGGCTTTAATTAGCGATTGAAAGGCCACTACAATCTGCCCAATCACTAATTGGAGTTCGGCAGCAGCTATAAAGCCAGAGAAAGACAGAAAAATGCAACGACGGGCAACTTCAAAGAAACGGGCGGCGGAGGCCGAAAAAGAAGTAGAGTTTGACATGGAGAATAAAGAGGCGATGCCAGTACATGTGGAAAGTTCATTGCCACTGGTATTGTCGAAACAACCTGCACAACCCGGGGAACAACTTGAGATGCCCACACAGATAGGGGATGTCAATCTCCAAGAGGAACAACCTGAGAAATCCAAAACAACAGAAGATCCAATTTTAGAGAAAATGATGGAAATGTTCATGAAAATGGAGGAGAATAACAAGAAAATTGATGAGAACAGGAAGAAGGAAAACCAAACAACAAAAGAAGAAAATCGTAAAGAAAGGAAGGAAGACAAACTAGCATTAAATAAGCAATTGGAAGACTTGAGTAAGAAAATGGACGAAAGTAATAAGGAAAGGAAAGAAGATAGCCAGTCTTTGAAAGAAGATTTGGGAAATAAAATTGAAAGCACAAATAAGAGAATAGAAGAAAATAGTAAGAAGATGGGAGAGAAGATAGAAGAAAACAGTAAGAATATGGAAGAGAAGATAGAAGAAAACAGTAAGAAGATGGAAGAGAGGATGGGAGAAAAGTTAGAAGAATTGAAGGAAGACAACCAATCTTTCAAGGAAGAATTCAAGTCGACTAAAGAAGAATTGATTAATAAAATTGAAAACACCAATCAGAAAATCGATGAAACCAGGAAGAAGATACAAAAGAACAACCGACAGTTGAAGGAAGAGTTGAAGGAAGATAACAAGAAGTTGGAAGAGAAGATGGGGGGGGGGAGAAGTTGGAAGAATTGAGAGAGGACAACCAAATTTTAAGAGAAGAATTAAGGGAAGTCAATCAGGAGAATTTGGACAAACTGGATGAAAGAATGGAATTGTTAAGAGAAGAACTGAATAAGGAAATCAATGTTAACAAGAAAGCGATGAATAAAAAGATGGAAGAAGAAAACATAATGGTGAATCGACAGATACGAGAGATTGATGGGAAGTGCAACCAGACCGAAAAGGAGGTACAAGAGTTTAAGGAAGTGGTAAACATCAAGTTTACAAATATAGAAGAACATAGCCGCAGGAAAGTAGAAGAACAGAGGAAGGAAACTCAAGAAGAATTCGGGAGAGTACGGAACCAAATCGCGGAACGGTGTGATGGGATGCAAGAGGCGATGAACAATATCACAGGTCAGGTCCGGCAAAGCAGAGAAGAGATGGAAGCGATAAGAAATAGACCGACTCATTTCACCGGATTGCCCATCAATGAAAGCCGAGAATGGCTCAACTTCCGGCAGTACAAGCGGAAACCGATGGAGTTCCTGGCTAGGGTAGATGAATACTTCGCCAAACATAAAATAACGCAATGGAGCCATAACAGGGAAATCTTGGATGAGTCATTCAGGGAGATGACGGATAATTGGTGGTTGGCTAACCGGAGCGAGATTGACGACTACCAGCAGTTCCGGAGAATGTTTAAGTCGAAATACTGGTCTGAAACAACCCAGAACCTGATCCGTGATAACATATGCAACGGACGATACCGGGCACAGCTAGGCAGTAGCATGACGGCCTATTTCTTGGGGAAGGTGTGCATGGCGAAACACCTTGACCCGGCTATACCCGAAGAGTGCCTGGTGAATAAAATCTCATACCACTATGACGAAGACATTGTCAGGGCCCGGAGAGGTAGCCAGATCAAGACGGTACAGGCAATGACAGAATTGTTAGAAGGGTATGAAAATGAAGAATATTATCGCCAGAGCAGGAGGAGGAACGAAAGACCAGAGGCGAGGCCGAACCAATACCCTAATGACGGCAATAACCATCCCGGAAACCGAAACCAGCCCAGTAATTACGACGGCCATAATAACCCGCCGCGTAATAACAATTTTAACGGCAATGCTAACGGTATTAGGAATAACAACCCCTATCCTAATAATAGGAACAATTACTATCAGCCCCCTAATAGCCCATACAGTCAGAGAAATCCATACCCCAGTAATAATGGTGATAGACATTACCCACCCAACCGAAATTATTACAACAATAATTATAGTAATAATAATAATAATAATAATAATAATAGTAATAGTGTCGCGCCCTAGGGTTAATTTTATAAGAGCAGAAGATCGCGGTCCAAGGAGATATTATCAACCACGGAGGAACAGCTTCCACGGCGCAGACAGAAGATGGAGAAGTGTGGAACGGGACGGTCCACGACACGAACAAGGAAGAAGAAGTACCAGCCTGGAGGATCTTGGCCGACAACAGAACAGGGAGATAAACCTCAAACAGGGTACAGAGCGTCAGGAAACGACCCAGAGTTTCCTGAACGATGCCTCGGTCAATCCAAGTACGAACGATGACCATAATGCTTTAAACGGGAGGAGGCAGTAATTAACGACAACGACCCGTTACTGCTTATACTTCCTGGGTTAGACAAGGATGAGTTGCAACAAGCAACCAATTGTAAAAACATCACGATAATTAGTAACCATTACCTGAAAGATATTCGAACTGAACTTTTGGAGGAGAACGAAAAGAGTCTCAACAACAATAATAACGAAATTCTATATATAACAGCGGAGGTGGAAGGAATTGCCGCTAAAATAATGATTGACACAGGTGCAAATATTTCAATAATAAACGCCAATGAACTGGAGAGGATACAGAGCGAATGTGGAAAAACTTTGCCAATGTTACCAGTAAACAACATGGTATTAATAGGTGCAACTGGCCGCCAGAATAAAACCATTAGGAAGCAAGTTTCATTGAGTGTCGTTAGCCGCGATATAGCTTTAGACATGGAATTTTTAATCGCCACCGGATTACCATTTGACATACTAGTCGGTTGCGATATTCTGAGAAGGTATTCCGCCATTATCGATCTTAACCTAGAGAGAGTATCACTTTTCCCAGACGGAATAACATGGACCGCAAATTTGGTAGGAGGCGCAAATATACTTCCCAGCCCTATACATCAACAACTTCGTAAAATTAATATCATTAGGAACAGCCCTCTTCATAAACCCATTATATACAACCATGGAGGAGAGGATTTATGGTCAGTAAAAATACAAGAAATACGGGACTTCCAGTGCGGAACCAATAACGACAAAATACCTGTACATCTGGCAGATCGTTTAGTCAGAATATATGAGAAGTACAAGGCCGTGTTTTCAGATGAACCAGGGAAGGTTAAGAACTATCAGTGCAAACTGAAATTCAAAGAAAACGTAGAGTTTAACCGGAGGTCATATCCAATAGCGCAGTCGCTTAAAGAGGCCGTGAGAACAGAAATAAATAAAATGATTGAAAATGACATAATTGAGATTAGTCAATCACCTTACACTAGTCCAATTATTGCCGTTCCAAAGAAAGACGGACAAGTCCGGCTCTGTTTAGATGCGCGCGAATTGAACAAAACGATTGTGAATGACAGAACCTCACCCGGTGAAATAGAGGAGATATTAAAACGTTTCCATGGCACGAAGTTTATCAGTACCTGGGACACTGTATGTGGTTATTGGCAAGTGGAGCTGCATCCACAAAGCCGTCAGTACGTGGCGTTCATTTTCGAAGGGCGCAATTACCAGTTCAAGAGACTGCCCTTCGGACTTGTAAATTCTGTCGCCATCTTTGTGGCATGTATGGATCAAATTCTTGGACAAGAAGCGCTCCAATTTACCACTGTCTATGTAGACGACTTACTCATTACATCAGAAACCTGGGAGGAACACTGCTATAGAGTAGAATATGTACTAAGCAAGTTAGCGCAGAACAACATAACTCTGAAGTTGGAGAAATCCAAGTTCATTGCGCGCGAAGTACAATTCCTGGGTTTCAATCTAGACGATAGAGGTATTACCCCGTCAGCAGAGAAAGTGGAGGCAATTCAGAAGTTCCCGCAGCCAAGAAACAGGAAACAATTACAATCTTTCCTCGGACTATGTAACTATTACAGGAAGTTTCAGAACCGATATTCCGAGTTGACAGCCAAGTTTCAACCACAGTTATCTGCTAAGAACAAATGGACTTGGGGTGAGGAACAAGATCTTACTTTCCGCTTGATAAAAGAAAAGTTTCTGGAGAGTGTTATACTTCGTCACCCAGATTTTAAAAAACCATTCTTTTTAAACTGCGACGCTAGCGACCTAAGCTTAGGAACGACTTTATACCAGGAAGATGAGGAGGGTCAACATCTGGTAATAAGCTTCGCTAGTCGCACGCTGAATCAGTGCGAAAAGAACTACAGTGTAACAGAAAAGGAATTGCTTAGCGTGGTGTTCGCATGCAGCAAGTTCCGAACGTACATTCTCGGATATCAAGTCACTGTTCGTACTGATCATAAATCCATCTCGTTCCTACGTAGGTGCAAACTGAGTCACGGCCGATTGGCTAGGTGGGTACTCGCCCTACAAGAATATGATCTAAGATGGGAATATATTCCGGGAAAAAAGAACGTGGTAGCAGATGTATTATCGCGGATAAATCTGGAAGATCAGACTTTCGAGGGAGAGAAGGAGAGCTTGGTTAAAATTTATAACATCTTTAAGACCAGAGCCGATCTACAAGCTCTATTAATAAATATCCGAATCCACCAACAGTCTGATCCTAAACTGAAAAACATCATGAGTCGATTGGAAGCCAACGATGACACTGTTTCCAAATATTACCATCTAAACAAAGGGATATTATTCATAAAAACGGCTTTGGATGAAGAGACATGGAAGGTGATAATTCCACACCAAATCGAAAAGGAGGTCATCATCGATTATCATGTCAGGTATGGTCACATGGGAGCGCTAAAAGTGATACAGGCTTTAGAGGAAAACTGCAAGATAAAGAATATCAACCGAAAGGTGAGAACTTACATCAAGTCCTGTAATATCTGCCAATGAGTCAAGATAAACAATGAGAAGAAAGAGGGTATAATGATACCTATTACCTCAAATGCAAAACTGGAAAAAGTGTTCTTGGATATCTGCGGGCCATTTCCCCGTAGCGGTGGTCGACACAGGTATAAGTACCTGATAATAATAATGGACCACTATACCAAATATATAAAGCTATATCCGGTTAATCGGGCAACAACAGCGAAAGTTCTGGCGGTAATCATCGATTTGTATGTGCCGGAGATCGGTAGACCATCTTCCATTATTACCGACCATGGTACGCAATTTAAGGGGAGGAGGTGGCGAGACACATTATTAGCACTTGGGATCAAAACCTATAAGACGTCAGTCTACCACCCAAGTAGTAATCCGGCTGAGAGAGTACTGAGAGAAGTGGGTAGGATCTTGCGGACGTACTGTCACAACCAACAACGAAAGTGGCAAGAGTACTTAGCAGCAACAGAGACATTCCTAAATTTCGCCCACCATCCAGCTATAGGAATTACACCATACTCAGCCATGTATGAGAAGCCGACTCCCCGAGAAATTGAACAAATCATTGAATTTCCACCAAACAATGATCGTAAATTCAACCAATTGAGATTTTATAACAAGGTGGCGGAAGACCAAGAAAAACGGCAAGCCAAATACCAAAAGGCAATAGGGCGTATAATAACATACAAAGAGGGTGAGAAAGTTCTCCTAAAAAATCGAGAGCTGCCCAGCACCCTAGAAGGTATAACCAAAAAATTATTATTACTTTATACAGGACCATATGTTGTGGTAAAGGCTAAGCATAACAATACTTATGAACTGAGGGAAATAGTTTCCGCAAGAATTAAAGGTGTGTACAATCAAGCATCTATGAAAAAGTATTATGAAGAATGAGTTTGGAATTTAGAATTTAAAACAAATAAATTCTAAAATGATGTAAGCACAACTTACAACCTACATATTTTTTAGGAAACACTTTATGGAATTATAAAAGAAAGAATTTAACACCAACAAAATTTAAAAACAAATGTAAGCACATCTTACTACCTATGATTTAGAAGAAAAAACTTTATGGCAATTTAAAAGAAAGATTTTGGAATTTAATATACAACAAAATTCTAAAACAAAAGTAAGAACAACTTACAACTATATATTTTGAGAAAAACATTATGGAGAATTAAAAAGAAAGAATTTAATACCACAAAATTTAAAAACAATTGTAAGAACATCTTACTACCTAATATTTATGAGAAACACTTTATGGCAAAATAAAAGAAAGATTTTGGAATTTAATATACAAAAAATTTAAAAATGAAGTAAGACCAACTTACTATAACTAATTATGTGAAAAAACTTGATGGTAAATAATTAAGAAGAAGTTGAATTTAGAGGAATACCAAAAAATTCAGAAATAATTATAAGATCACCTTACTATACACCATTTTGAAGAGATACCATTTGGAATAATTAAAAAGGAAGAATTAGAATTTAGGATTATATATAACAAAAAATTAAGAATTAAGTAAGCACATCTTACTATAAACAATTTTGGGAATAAATGAATTAAACAGAACTGAACGTTGGTAAAACGTCAAAACTCTGAAACAAAATAAGATCAACTTATTACAATGATTTATGAGAAATGTTATGGAATTAAATAAGAAGAAGAGTTTGAATTTTGCATAAAACTAACAAAGTTCTAAAAATAAATATGTGCCAATTATAATTGAATTTAGAAGAAAATAAAATGGTTAATTCAGAAAAAAGAATTAACTTTAATCCAGAATAAATGTGAATATCTAGCATTTGAAGGAGTAGAGAAGAAAAACTAAAAAGAGTGTGATATACCAGAGAAGGCAAAAATTTGGAAGCAAAGAGAAGAATCTGTTATTATACTAAAATTATAAAAAATCCAAGAAAGAGAAACAATAAAATAATAATGGGAACAACCTATGACTAATTACTTATGAAACGATAAAGGAAACAGTTAATCAACAAAAAGGAATACGATATTACTCAGCTCTGAAGAAGCAAAGGAGGACAATTAATACCAAACATATGGAGAAGATGATTTTGAACAAATGATAATAATAAGACCTATATGAAATGCAAAGAGAAGAAGTACCATGAAATATAATATAAATGAATTAATGTTAATGAATGCGAAGGCGGATTAATAACTTTCTAAGAGAAAGGAAAGAACAAAATGTTTAAATAAAATGATCAAAATAACAACATGAATATCTAATATAAAGATACAAAATTAAAAATTAAATATATTATATTAAGACCATTCAAATAATGAATAAGAAAATGCTATATGTAAAGACCATGCTAACACTGTAAGTAACCAGAAGGAAGTATAAAGAGAATTCAGATGGAGAAGAAAAAGAGTTACACTATAACCAGTAACAAGAATTATTAAGAAGAGTTTTCACCCATAATTAAAATAAATATATCAGACAAGTTAAGAGTTCAGAAAAATATATATATAATGAGTATAATAATAATTATGAAGATTTATTAAGATAGAAAATGTGAGATAATCTGAGAAACTACGAAGTGAAGAATCCAAAGATATTTTTATTAGTCGAAAATGATACTACTTTTTATTTATTTATTCGATGACTGACTGAAGATAATTCCAGCAGCATTATGTTTTTTTGAGCAGAGATGAATGTGCCTCTGGACTCAAATTGTAGAAGTGGTGTATGACCAGCAGAGATTGTGTAGCCTACAGTGCCCCTCTGAACTGCCCCAGCCCACGTGATAGGGAATGTTAGGGAATTAATATCCCAAGGATGCAACACGAAGTTTATAAAGACAGAAAATGTATAATAATAATAATAATAATATCTCAGAAGACACTAACTATCCAAGAAGGATCAAAAGTAAAATAAGTAACTATATATATATAAAATTAATTAAACTCAAATATAAAAAGTCGATATAGAAATGGAGAGGAGGATGAAATAAAAGAAATAATTAAATTATCATAAGAAATTATTTCATTCATAAACATGTCTGAAATAATTACTTCTGGAGGAGAGCATTCTGTAACGTGACAGATAAACGCATAATAATGAATGGCATTGATCATTAGAATAATAAGATTATAACATTTAAATCCGAAGAAAGCATTAAATTTAATATAAAGAATTAATTCATAGCAACTGTGCAGAACAATCATTGTTATTAAAAGAAGTATAAGTTCAAATAAAATAAGTTACTAGTGATGAATCATCGAAACCAGTGTAATAACCCAAGGTTTTAAAATCTAACCCAGGAAGGTAAGAAGTAAACAAAGAAACAACAGAATATTACTAAACCCACAACGAGGATAAATAGATGAAAAAGAAACCCTGAATAAGGCAAGATCCACCATAAAAGGTGAAGTATTTAAAATAAACTAGAAGAAGATGAAGAAATCCCAAGAAACCCGATGGCATCAAGAAGAAGATGGAGAAGATACCAGTCCAAGAAGACAGAAGAAAAGAAGACACCATTGAAGAAAGAAGAAGAAGACAGCATCCTGAAGAAGAAGGAATGCTCTTATAAAAAACACCCATATCCCCATATCCCAATCTAAATAAAAACCACAAATAATAAAAAGTATAACGAAATAGTCTTGAACAGTAACCACATGTACAATAAAATTAAGAGAAAAAGTGTATAGAGTAAGAGTTGCCAGTGAACCACGATGAAATAATAATATAATACCCAAAGAACAAATCTTCATTGTAACCCACAAACCAATTTATTGATGTTAATAAGACTAAACAATCATTTAGAAATAGCATCAAAAAGTGTAAAGTGAACCAGTGCTAGTTTGGGTATTATAAAAAATAAACCTTATGTTTCATCCTTGGCATCCACAAACTGTGTATATAATGAAATATACAACTTTAAGTGACTTATAATTTGTACCATGTGAATGTGATACATGTAGTAACATCAAGCTATAAATCTGTTTGAAGTAACATTTCTTTAAATAATGAATAAAAACGGATTTAAATATACAGTGACAGGGTACAATTACCCAATACCATATTTAAAAAACAGTTTAAGAACTGCATAATCAAACTTAGTATAAGAGATAGCAAATAAGAATATAGGTATAAGATTTTGTGAATATAGAATAAGGATTTAAAAAATGTATTAGTAGTAAGATCCTTTTAATAAGTTTGGAACAACTAACATCATAACTGTAAATATATTTATTACTTGTATTTATAGTACTAAGTAAATAAGATGTTGGTTGGGAAAAAACCTCCTTTGTAAATAATATTTCTATGTTAGTAATAAGTGTTGATTATAAAAAATGTCTGAATGGTTGAAGACAACCATCATTTGAAAATATTTCTTATTTGTTTAACCGTTTATAGTATTGAAACCAATACTAATTATTTTTGTTTAATTTAAAAAAAAAATGTTTAGTTTATAATACCATGATTAAAAAGTCAGAGAGGGTATAACACAGTATTTATTGTTTGCATAGAAATTTGTAAGAAAAAACTTGGTAAAAAATCTACGCATAATAATGAAAACCAAACTTCATCAAAACAGAGAAATTACTCACTTAAATACATTTAAACTAAAGGGATTTAGATAAAATAAGCCAGAGATGAAGCCATATAATTACAAATACCACTTAGAAAGATTTTGTAAAATTATAGACAGAATTATAAATAAAAATGGAAATGACAGAACTCAAAAATTTGGAGAGGGGAGTCATATATTCCAACATAATATTTTAAAAATTAACCATTTCAAATAATTGCAAGAAACTGAGGGAATATAAACCTTTTAATACAATATGAGATTATTAATCATAAATATAACTTAAAAATGGCAGAATTTGCATGATGACAGGAAGTTAACTTTGAATTTTTACCAAAGACAAAATGAAGGTAAAAATTACCAATTTTAGACAAAAAACATAGTAAAACGGCATTATTCAATATTAAAATACGCCGAATGAACTGAAGGATTAAATTAAGTAACATCTAGCAAATAAGTTTGAATAATAACCAAAGTTTAAGCAGTTATATAATGTAATATAAAACATGCACAGGATGCAAAATTAAATTCAAACAATGTAAGGAATAATATTACATTGGCTAAGATTTTAGTCGAAAGTGAAGGAAGTAGAGAGTTGATTATTAAACATTGTACGGTGCACTTGACGAGCGTATTTTAAGCGAGTTAACCTAACTAATAGTACCGTAATGGCGAGTCAGTGAATGACACAATTTTGAAAATCGCGAGTGGCGAATAAAAACATTTTGTAACATCGACCGAGTGACATAAACAATTACCAGAGACGAAATAACATTGTACAGCACTAAACTACACCAAATAACATCATTAAACACCAGAAAACAGTATACATCTTAACCATAAATTAGTGCCCGAACGATAGAAAGTGAACTAACTTATACATACACCACTATACAAAATACAACACAGAAACTTCACCCAAGACACTACAACACATCAGAAGGAAGATTTGCTGACACCAGGACGTGAATACTACAAGAAAATCTCTTTATTGGAACGTCACATTTAACAGAGACATTTTACCAACTTGACGGCGGCCATTTGCAATTTCCGTTTTCACTCAAAATGAACGCAGCCTTCTAGTTCCGCCAGCAATACGGTTCGACAACAAATTATTTTATTTCAATCTCAATTAAATATATGTACCTAGTATTAAGAATTACTTGTTGTAACGTTATACTTTTTTAATATTGGCCCGATTTCTCTGACTTTAACCATAATTAGCTGTTAAAAGAACCTGATTGAATTTTATATATCAAAAACTTGTAACTTTTCGATACCCTGAGAGTCGATTTTATAATCGACAAGAGTCTTGTTAATCAATTATTCAATAAATTATTTATACTTTTCACATAAAAATAGTTCTTTCTTTACCAAACATAACAACTTACCATTAATATAATTTAAACGATAAACTACAAGAATTTCACCACATCAGAAGGAAGATAACCTCCAAAATGAAAAGTAAACAAATATCGATTGTACCTGGAGACAATCTAATAAGTGGTTGGAGTTTATTGAAAATACCAAAACATTAATAAAATTTCTTAGACAAGTGAGACACGTTTCAAAACTTCACGAAACACAATTAATTAATTGTTTTTAGTTAATTAATCTATAAAAAAGGAATTTTTTTTTATTATACAATTTTTTTTTAACACGATTTTTATTTCTTCCTCAAGCAACATTTGTAAAACATTTTTTTGTAACACTACACCTTAACACTTTAACATTATTAACAGGTTTAGTTACAAATTGGATAGTTCAACAGTGAAACTAAAGGAAGAGTTTCAGACCAGAAAGACTTTGAGAACCACACCAATTAAACACCAGTCATCTGAGTTATTTTTATTACACCAAATATATTAAAAACTCTTAAAACTGACATATCTTCCTTATGCTACTAACAATTAAAAATATATTAATACCATTAATCAGCATTTTTTATGCTGATCATTTTGAAACCTCATTAGACATGGTTCGGTTCAGTAATAATAAAATAACAATTTTCATAAATTGATTTAGTCCAGTATTCTTTATAAAATATTAATTTTCTGTTCTATTATTGACTTCTTAGTTGTAGAATTGGTTTTACTTTAACATTATATGGTTTAATAATAGTAATAATAATGATTAACATCTATTTATTATAAAAACATAGTATTGCCATCTAGGCCTAATCAAGTCCATGCTCATTGGGACCTTATTTCTTTTCTCAAACTAAAATGACTTAATTCTACTACAAAGTAATAACTCTTAATTATCACTTATGATCTAATTGAACTTTTATAACATGTCTTATTCTTCAATACAAGCTTTTTTCCTTGTACTGTCCATTATAAACTTCCACATTAGCTGTACGAAGTTTTTTGTCAAAGTTTACAATTTACTGTTTACCTTATTTATTATATTATTCCTGGTCAATTCTTGACATTTCTCATTATTACCTTCTTACTCCACTAACATACATTGTTTTATTATCTATACTATGATATTACAGGTTTTATTTACATAAATGTTCATCATTTGTTCTACACTGTACATGTAGGCTTTAGTTTCATCAGTTTCTTACTATTGTAACGCATCAAAAATATCGTTACATAAAAATAATCACAAATACCCAAATGGAGATCTACCATGAACATATCTAAGCAAATATAGCCAAACACACCAACAAGAGGAAAGACAACACTAAAATGACAAAGCCAAACTTGTATATCCAGGAAGAAATAATGTTAAAGAAAGTAAGCACCCAAAGGAAGGAGTTGTAATTAAATGAAACATCAATGTTATAACAAAAGGAAAAGTGAACCAAGCAACTACATTAGCAACCAGGACCCAATAGATCCAATAAGTGAGGGAAAAATATATAAGAAGAGGGAAAATATATAATAAACAAATAAAATAATATTACCAGTGTGAAGAGTACACAACAAGTGAGGAAAATATATTATAAATGAAGAAAATATATGACAAATAAGGAAATAATATTACCAGTATGAAGAGTACCAAGTAAGTGAGGAATAATACCACAACAAGGAAGAACTTGAAAGAAAACAAAGTGACCACGAACAAAACTATGGACAGTATGATAATTCAATAAGCAACCACAGACAATAATAGTGTGCTACTTACAGTGAATTAATTAATACTAATATACCACGAGCTGAAACAAACTAACACAAGCAATGAAAGTGTAGTGTTTATAGAAAGTGAAATAATAAGTGATAACAGTTGTATAAAACAATCTCAAATAAAATAACACAGACAATAAGTGTATTACCTATGAGACCAAAAGCATAATAAAACATAATAAAGACCACAGGTGAAGTGAAAATAAATAAAGAAATAATTGCTCAATTATAAAAGTAAATGGAACTGCTTACCAGTAACTACCATGACTGACATTAAATATAAAATCATTACAAAATATACATTTAAATATCAGGAGAGTGGAAAAAAAGTCAATACAGAATGTAATTATTAGTATATCAGAGATAAGATAACATGTATTAGATTAAAAACAGTCAACCCAAACCAAATGTAAACACCCAATATGTATGCCAATAACCAATCAAAATTAGATAATAATATGTAAACAAATAGTATATAATAGAATTAAAATAAAGAAAACCATTGTACTAGATAATAGTAATAATAATCATGGTAAATATATAAGAAAATATGCAAGAAACTAAGCTAATGCATATAGGCATTGTTGTCATTCAGTAGTATACACATAACCTCAACTGAACAGAATTTGCAACAAAGAATCATAACTAACAATTAGAAAAACATTTGATAAAAGTATTTACATGATGCAACAACCAAACCAGAATAAATAAATAATGAACAGAATAAACCCAATATGAACTAAGAAACACAAATATATACTTTAAATTTTATAAACAAATAATAGCCAAAATACCAAACCACAGAGTGAATGACAGAATTAAATAAAAAACTCAATCAAACTTAATCAGAAAGAGAAAAATAGTATAACAGTAGTTTCAAGAATACTCAATACCTCTTTGAGAACCATTACAAAACAATAAATGCATACATTTATGTAATAATAATGAAAACCAATAATACATGTCACATGAAACTAGATGTAAGTAACAGTCCAAATAACAAAATTGTGAGCAATTAGCACAGCAGGAAATATTAAATACCCAAGATAAGATGCAGACAAACACTAAATACAAATTAATGGATGAAAATACATCCCTGATACAGAACTATTAATAAAATAAGAGTGTCAAAATGACAGGACACCTAACATGGTGGGATAAAACCATTCAATGTAAATAAACGAAGCTATGTTAATAAATACAAAGCTGCACAAAAGGTGTAGTATCATTTGATGTACAAACCAAACACAATAGAATTGTGTTAGAATAATATATATGTTAGAACTAATAAGAAATAATGCATGGACATTTAAGGCCTACTCGCCTGAAAATGCATTATGGAATATTGTAAATATTTAGTATTTAAGGAATAATTGATAAGAAATAATCACTTGAACCTATCAGTGAGTGATATAAGTATCATGTGATAGTATAAAGTGGAAAAAACTTATATTTAAATAAGAACCACTAAAAGTGCATTGACAAAAGGGTAAATAAGTTAATCATGAACGGAATTAGTGCTTGTGTGGACTCAAAATAAAGAGCAGAGCATCCGAAATAACGTGATACCTTTAGTTTCCAAATCGGAGACGTATTAACAAAGTTATAAACAATCATAATTTTTCAATCAATTCCAAAAGAATTGATAGCGTCACTTTTAGACTCTCCAACCCAAATCCAAACGCTGAGAAATAAAATTTAATAATTTCTTATGGCGTATGGGTATGAGATTAATCGATTTCCAGCCAATAAGAAACGCTGATTTCAGCAGACGCCAGTCGAAGTAGCTAAGGAGAGCGACATTAAGAAACTGATCGTCAACGCCGACAGAACGCCTCTTCGACGAGAGTATTTTTATCAAAATGTGCGTGTTCCCCAGTTAATAAACAATTGTATCTAACCTAACTTATGTGTATTAATAACCTTAAACGTGTGAAGTGTAAACAGTGATATGACATAATGAAATATACCATTGCCCGTGTATAATATCGGCAATGATGAGTGAAATAATAAGGGAGTATTTAGAATTAATAACATTTGAATGAATTTTAAACAATTATCAAATAATAATTTTTGTGTTGATACCACGTTAGTCAAGTACATTCATACGTGATTAACCTCAATAATGATTATGAATTAACACATTATTGAACAAAAGTTCTGTTTTATTTTTTAAATAAAATACTATTAATTTTAAAGAAGAATTGCAAATCAAATTATTACTTAACCAATACTAACACTTCGCTGGCGAAAGACGTATATGTACGGCTTACGTAACTTCCGAGTTTTGTCGAGAGACGTACATGTACGTCTTCGCATATAGGATTGTTTTACACGGCGAAAGCCATTGATTTATGCTTTTCGACGATGTGTAATCATGTAACTATACAGACTGACATTAGTAGTTCACAGTTTTGCAACTAGATCGCAGGAATATATACATTTCTATTCACGTATGCTTTGTGTTGTACCACAGTTCTGCACCTAGATCGCAGGAGTATATACATTTCTATTCGCGTATGCTTTGTGTTCTACCACATGACTTTTTTAGTTAAATGTGTAAGTGTTATCGTTAGAATGATGTCTGTAAACAAGAAATATCTGAGTGAAAATGAGATTGTGGAGTTACTAAACGTTGATAGTGATAGTATTTGTTCTGAAAATACAACTGTTCAGAATTTATTCCCGATTGTAACGAAACACCAGGTAAGTTTTTGTTTACACTTTCTAACCTCTTCATTCACTTTATGAACCAAGAAAACAAAGAAAATGTGTTGTCTGCTCACAACAAATAAAAGACCCAACTACAGGGAAAGCTGAAAGAAAAGACACTCTTTATCAATGTGGGAAATGTGATGTTGGCCTCTGTGTTGATAAGTGCTTCGAAACATACCATATCAAAAAAAATTTTTAGTCAATGTAAACAAAGTTGTGTATATAGTGTATAAACAATATTAGTGAATATTCAGAAGACAAGTTTCAGTAGTTTTGTGACAATATGTTGTGTTATAGCATAATTTAGATGATATTTAAACTTTTTTTATTTGCAAAAACATGGCAAATTTGTAATGATATAGAAAAAATTTTATTTAAAATATAAGTTTCACTTTTATATAGTGTTTTAGAGAATAGTTGAATTAACAAAAAAAATAAAGCTTGAATTACCTATAAGTATATTGTTGATTATGTACTATGTCAAAAAGTGTGAAAAATGGCCAGACGTGACGGATTGACAGACCCAGAATCGCTCAGCCAGGTAAGTGCTAATGTACTCGCACATAGATGCTGATTTGACTAAACCCATAACGAAAGACAATTCGATTATCAATAATAATTGAGAACTGTCAATAAGGTTAATGATTAATAAATGTGTCATTAGCTAATATTATGTGTAACTATAAGATTTTATGAAGTTAATTTAAATATTTTTAACAATTCACATAGAGGAATTCTCACTCTAACCTACCTGTTATTGAAAGGTACACAGATAATGCAGTGCTATGCTTTCAATTCAAGAAAGCCTAAATATTCTTAATTACACTGAGATTATAAATTAATCATTATATTTTAATTGTTATAACCATTAAAGGAATTTTATTCCGATATACAACAATATTAATCGTATTGCACATACTGTACCATAACCTGCAAAGTTGAAAGCAGGCGTGCCTGATACGATAGTTTCCAATATTATAATTAAAGTTTTTTCTAATTTTGTAATCACTCTCCATAATACGTCATTATCGTATTTAAGCATTTTTTGTAGTAAGTATCTTGTATACTGTAACAAATTAAAAAATTCTTGTATACTGTTAATAAAAAATAATTCTTGTTGTTTGGTTTAAAAAAAATTTTTTAAATATTTACTATATTATTTTTTTTCTTGTTTTATTTTTTATTAATTTAGTATTAAATATTTTAAACTGTTTCTTTGAAATTTGAACTTCTTATTAATTGTTTTTGTCGAATTATATCCTTTGGTGCTTTTAGGATTCTTGTATTATGTTAATAGGATTGTCTCCAGGAACAATCGATTGGTGATCTTTCCTTATTTGCAGTTTATCTTCCTTTAAAGTTGTTAAATTCTGGTAGTTGTGTCTCAACTAAGGTGTTATATTATTCTATTTATAATTTAGGAATAAATAGGATTCAAATTATAATATTCAATGATTTTTATTAACAATTAGTAAAGTAATCAATTTTATATCGATTGATGAATCGACTCTCTCAGGGCAAATCAATAGATTATATAAATTATTTATTCTCAGGTTCTTTGAACAGTTATTTTATATATAGTCAGAGAAAAGGGCATAGTATAGAAAGTATAACATTAAAATTACAAACTTATTAATTAAAATACAAACATATCATTCAATATATAATGGTTAATAAAGAACTTGTTCGAACCATTCGAAGGTATACTGGCCGTGGTGCTTGGAATTGTGGGAACTCAAAGATGGCCGCTCCGTACTCAGATGTAGTTGACGAATGCACCTCGAAGAATCTGCTTCAAATAAATGTTGCTTTTCCAATGGTTTCTCGTTCCTGCAGTTCTGATTATTCCTTCTGGTGTTAGTGGAGTGGTCCTGGTTCAGTGTTTGTGATTCACTTCGATAAAATGTGTTGGATACTGTTAATTCACTTTTGTCAATAAGGTCGACAATTGCACCATTCGTTTCTTTATTCTGAATTATTGGTTTTAAAAGGTTTTAATTATGAATTCACTTAGTTTCTGTTCTGTGTTAATCTAGTTTAATGTTTGTATGTTTTAATTCCACTGAATTTAAAGTTTAAATGAAATTTTTCGAAACTCGCGATTTTCACAGAAGACATCTTATTTGTCGAATGAACGCCATACTTGTCTTCGCTATTAGGTTAATATTTAGCCAAAATCACGTTCAAGTGTGCTCCACAAAGTCTAATAATCAACTGTTCTAACTTCCTTCGTTATCTAAAAACGTCTTAGCCAATTTAATATTAGCAATACATTGTTTCCAATCTTTTTTGCTTCCGTTACATGTATGAAAATTACATTATATTACTAAATATATTTTTGTTATTATTTAAATTTATTAACTACTAAATACATAATCTCCTTCTTTAGTTCATTCTGCTTGATTTGATACCAAATAAGATAGTTTTACTAAGTTTTTTATCTAAAATGCTATATTTACTTCATTTTGAAATTGTAGGCCTTAAAATTCACTTCCTGTCCTTCTCAAAATGTTTGCCATTTTATATGTTATATTTATGATTGTACTAAATCTCAGATTGACATAAAAGGTTTTATCTTCCCTTAATTTCTTGTAATTTAATTAACTGGTTATCACTAACCAGTGGTATAAATTTATTTATAGAGGATAATGAAGGTTTGTTTTTTCCATTATATAATTAATTCACATTGGTTCACTTTTAATTCTACTTTATACACTTTTGTTTATATCTATTTTACATGGTTTTCTAAATTTGGGTTTTTTTGTTATACTTTCATTGGTTAGTTTTTACTTTCTTTTGGGGTTTCATTTTTGTTTCTTATAAGAGCATTCCTTCTGATTGTGGATGTTGTCCTGTTCTGGTTTCTTCCTTAATTACTCCTATCCTACTTGTTTCTTATAAAAGTATTCCTTCTTATTGTGGATGTTGTCTTGTTCTGGTTTCTTCCTTACTTATTCCTATCCTACGTGTTTCTTATAAAAGTATTCCTTCTCATTGTGGATGTTGTCTTGTTCTGGTTTCTTCCTTACTTACTCCTATCCTACCTGGGTATCTCCTTACTTTATTTTTAGCCTTTTGGTTTATTTTGATTACTCATCATTGATTGTATATCTGGTTTTAATGAAATTCTTACTTCAAACTATGATTGTGCTTTACGGTGGTTCTTAATTAATTTTTAATGTTGCTTTCTTGGATTTAAATTTGTTTTTATTTTATTTTATGATCTTTCTTTCCATTCAGAACTATGGGCATTATCTGTCATGCTACAGAGTGCTCTCCTCCAGAAGTGATTATTTCAGACTTGAGTATGGATGAAATAATTGCTTATGATAGCTTTTTATTTATTATTCTTTGTCTTCCTCCCCAATTCTATATCGGCTTCTTCATCCTTGAGCTTAATAAACTTTATAGTCTTTTATCTGACTTTGATTCTTCCTGGATAGTTAGTGTTTTCTGAGATTTATTATTATTATTATATTTTTCCTTTTCTTAACTTTGTATTTTATCCATGGGATATTGATTCCCTAACATTCCCTAATACGTGAGGTGGAACAGTTCAGAGGCACTGTTGGCTACTTACTCTGCTGGCCATACTACACTTCTCATTGAGATCAGAGGCAATTCATCTCTGCTCAAAACATAATGCTGCTGGAATTATCTACAGACAGTCTTCAAATAAAAAAAATATATAGAATAGTCTAATTTTCGACTCATAAAAATATCTTTGGATACTTCACTTTTGTTGTTTCTCAGATTTTGTCACATTTTCTATCTCATTTATTCTTCTTAGTATTTATTATTCTCATTATTTATTCTTCTAACTTTCTAGCTCGGCTGATATATTCATTTTTATCATGGTTGGAAACTTTGTTAATATTTTTATTACTAGTTATGGTGTAACTTTTTCCTTTTTCATCTGAATTCTCTTTAATTCTTCTTCTGGTTATTGATATTACAATAGCTTTTTTTTTTTTTTTTTTTTTTTTTTTTTTTTTTTTTTTTTTTTTTTTTTTTTGACAGTCCGTTTTTTCAATGGGTTTTATTATAATTACATATTTTTCTTTCTCAGAAAGTTATTATTCCACTTTTATCTTCATTAAAATTAATTCATTAATATTAGATTTTTTATGTGGTCCTTATTTCTCTTTGCTTTTCATAAATGTTTTATTATTTTCTTGCCAAGACTATTTTCTTCATATGATTGGTATGAGTTGTTCTTTGTTTTTTTTTTTTAGAACTGAGTAATATCATAATCATCCTTCTTGACTATTCGTTTCCATAATCGTTTAATAAATAATTAGTCATAGGTTGACCTTATTTTTTTTCTTTTTAAATTTTAATGATTTTGCTATAATAACAAATTCTTCTCTTTTTCTTTCATTATTATTGCCTTCTCTTGTATATCACACTCTTTTTTGTTTTTCTTCTCTACTCCTTCAAATGTTTGATATTCACATTTATTCTGGATTCTTTCTAATTTTCCTTCTTAATTAATCACATTATTTTCTTCAAATCATTTATAAGGTGATCTCATCATTTATAAGGTGATCTCATCATTTTTTTGAATTTAGACAATTTTTTATAATAATAAATTCTATTCTTCTTCTAATTCCAAATTATTTTCTTTCAAATTACTTGTGTAAGTTGGTCTTACTATTTTTTAGATTTTGATAATTTTATTAAATTCTAATTCTTTTCTTCTTCTAATTCCAAATTATTTTCAAATTATTTGTGTAAGTTGGTCTTACTTATTTTTTAAATTTTTACCTTTTTTTTTTCCTAAAGTCAATTTTCATAATATTTTTTTATGGAGGCTTGGTTGTATATGCCTTTGATTTTTCCAGAAACTATTTCTTTCAGTTCATATGTGTTGTTGTTATTATTTTTGGTAACGAGATATGGTCCAGTATAGAGTAATAATAATTTCTTCGTTATCCCTTCTAGGGTGCTGGGTAGTTCGCGTACTTTTCCTCCCCAGTACTTTTTCTCCCTCTTTATAAGTTATTACTCGTCCAATCGCCTTCTGATATTTGGTGTGCCGTTTCTCCTGGTCTTCTCGGCCACCTTGTTATAAAACTTCACCTTGTCAAACTTACGACCCTCATTCATCGGGAACTCTATTATTTCTTCAAGCTCTCGGGGTGTTGGTTTCTCGTACATGGCGGAGTAAGGGGTAATTCCTATAGCTGGATGGTGAGCGAAATTTAGGAACTTCTCTGTGGCTGCTAAGTATTCTTGCCACTTTTTCTGTTGGTGGTGACAGTACGTTCTCAATATTCTCCCCACTTCTCTTAATACCCTTTCTGCCGGGTTACTACTTGGGTGGTAGACTGACGTCTTGTATGTTTTAATCCCAAGTGATAATAATGTATCCCGCCATCTTTTCCCCTTAGACTGTGTACCATGGTCAGTGATGATTGAAGTTGGTTTTCCTATTTCTGGCACATATAATTCCGTTATTACTGCAAGAACTTTTATAGTGGTTGCCCGATTAACCGGGTATCAATCATGATCTTGGCGGGGATTCCTTCTACTTCCGCTTTTATATATATTATTTCATTATTCTGACTATTGAGGCTAGTGTCGTTCTCCTGCAATAGTTCAGTTCTTATGTTTTTTAGATAATTATTTCTAATGATGGTAATGTTATTCGATTCAGTTGCACCTTGGAACTCTTGTTTATACCCAGGAGATAGGAGCAGTGAAGGGTCGTGATAATTCATCACTGCCTCCTCCCGTTTAAATTATCGTGTTCGCTGTTGTTATTAGGGCAGACCGAGGTGTCGGTCTGGAAACCTTGCGTCGGTTCCTGCCGCTCTGTACTATGTTCAAATGTTTGTTCTCGGTTTGGTTGCCGGCCAGGATCATCTAGACTGGTACTTCGTCTATTTTGTTCGTACCTCGGACCATCACATTCTTCGCTCCTCCGCCGACGATCTCCATCGTGGAAACTGTTCCTTCGCTGACGGTTATACCTTCTTGGCCCATTATCTTCAGCTCTTATGAAATTTACCCGTGGTCGGGAAACCCTGTTGTTATTATTGTAGTTGTTGGAATTGTAATTCCTATTATTTTGGTAATAACGTTCAGTATTACTGGGGTGGGGGTTTCTCTGACTATAGGAATTATTAGGGTGCTGATAATAGTTATTTCGGTTATTTGGGTAGTGGTTGTTATTCCTATTATTATTCAGATTATTGTTGAAGTTATTATTATTGTTATTTGGAGGGTTATTATTACCATTATAATTATTTTGATGGTTACGGTTCCCTTGGTAGTTGTTACCATAGTGGTTGTTATTGTTACTGGGGTACTGATTACTTCTTATTTCCGGCCGATCGTTCCTCCTTCTACTCTGACAGTAGTATTCCTCGTTCTCGTAACTCTCCAGTAATTCGGTCATGGCTTGCACTGTCTTTATCTGGCTACTCCTTCTGGCTCTGATTATGTCTTCATCACAGTGGTAAGACAACTTGTTCACCAGGCATTCCTCGGGTATTGCCGGTTCTAAATGTTTCGCCAGACACACCTTTCCTAAGAAATAGGCCATCATGGTGTTACCTAGTTGGGCCTTATATCGTCCATGGCAGATATTGTTCCGTATCAAGTTCTGCGTGGTTTCTGACCAGTACTTCGCTTTGAATAGGTTTTTGAACTGTTGGTAGTCCGCGATCTCACTTCGATTTGCCATCCACCAATTGTCGGTCATTTACCTGAACGACTCGTCCAATATCTCCCGGTTGTTATTCCATCTATTCCCTCTATCTTTGGCAAAGTATTCCTCAATCCGGGCCAGGAACTCCATCGGTTTTCTTTTGTATTGTCGGAAATTTAACCATTCCCGATTTTCATTCATCGGTATCCCAGTAAAGTTAGTGGGTCGATTTCTAATGACTTCCATTTCTTCTTGGCTCTGCCGTACTTGATCCGTTATATTCGTCATAGCCTCTTCCATTCCGTCACACCTTTCCGCGACTTGGTTACACACCTTCCCGAATTCTTCCTGGGTTTCTCTTCGGTTTTCTTCCATCTTCCTTCTACTGTACTCTTCGATATTAGTGAATTTGGTGTTTACCTCCTCTTTGAAACCCTGTACTTCTCTCTCCGTCTGGCTACACCTTTCGTCCACTTCCTTAATTTGTTGTTTGATTCCCATGGTTTCTTCTTCTAATTTCTTAGTTGTGGATTCATTATTATCGTTGATTTCCTTGCTCAACTCTTCCTTTAACAACTCTATCCTCTCGTCTAATTTGTTCAGATTTTCTTGGTTAACCTCCCTTAATTCTTCTCTTAATAGTTGGTTATCCTCCTTCAATTCTTCCAACTTCTCCTCCATTTTCTCTTCCATCTTCTTGTTATCTTCCTTCAACTGTTGGTTGTCACTCTCCACCTTCCTGCTATTCTCCCTTAATTCTTCCCTTAACTGTTGGTAGTCACCTTCCATCTTCTTACTGTTTTCTTCCATCTTCTTAGTGTTTTCTTCAATTTTATTACCCAATTCTTCCTTGGTTGTTTTGAACTCTTCCTTTAAAGACTGGTTGTCATCCTTCCTTTCCTTACTCAATTCTTCCTTTGTGGAATCCATTCTCTTACTCATTTCCATCATCAGCCTGAACATTTCTTGCATGTCCCCATTCTCTGTTCGTGTGGACTTTTCTACCTGTTTCTCTGGGATATTTACATCCCCTGTTTGCGTTGGTACCTCGGGTTGTTCTTTTTGTAACATCGGTTTGGTTGGTTCGATCGGAGGTAGCATCATTTCCACATCTTCCACCGGCGTAGCCTCTTTGTCTTCCATATTGATTTCCTTTTCGGCCTCCGCCGCCGTTTCTTCGATGTTGCTCGACGTTGCATTTTCCTTTTTTTCTAACTTGATAACTGCTGCCAAGCTTAAATTAGGAATAGGGCAAATTATAGTGGCCTATCAATCACTAATTAAAGCCCCTTAGTTGGTCGCCAATTCGTAACAAATTAAAAAAATTCTTGTCGTATACTGTTAATAAAAAATAATTCTTGTTGTTTGGTTTTAAAAAAAAATTTTTAATATTTATTATATTATTTTTTCTTGTTTTATTTTTTATTAATTTAGTATTAAATATTTTAAACTTATCACGGAAAATTGTATTCTTAACAATTTTATGGGGACAAAGTCATATGGTACCCAGGGAGAAATGTAAATTTATAGAAAGCGGTGGTTTTCTTTAGAAGTAAGAAAACATTAAAATATGTAGTAAAGGGCGATAGCTATTCAAAAGACGACCTTGCGTTGACGCCAGTAAGTCGGCTAAGAATTTATATTTTGTCACGGACGGGTCGGACCGTCATAAAACTGTATTGTTTGCTTGGGTGTAAGAAACATTTACTAAGGTTGTAAAAGTTAAGTGCGCCTAACAAAAGAGAGCGTATGTGTGAAATGGAAGGTGACGTGAAGTTTCATACCATGTGTTCACGCGCATTTTGTGGACGAATAGCGGATAGCGTCATTTTTTGCGCGGGCTGTTTCGTTAAACAGATTGGGTAGTTTTGAATTTAGCGGTAAGTCAGACCAATAGGCGTGTAGTTTGTCGATATTGAGTGAGGGTAGTTTTAGCGAAATATAAAAATACGGAGTGTAAGAAGTTAGGGTAGTCAACGGAGAGATTACAGATATTAGACTCGTATTAGTTGCAATAATAATTTCTCAGTAATTTGATTAAATATACTTCAATCGCCACTTAAGTCAGTCACGGTAACGCGATATTAAGTATTGTGAAAGCTACATATTATAAACATTTAATAATCGTTTACAAGAATAACGTGCAGAGAAATTAGAGAAGATAAGTTAAAATCGGGTAACATATCCAAGTTTTACTTAACACAGCATCAATCGTTAAATCGAAATACATTGCGATTTAAATGTGTCAACGTCATGGTGCGGGACGGTCGATCAATAAGCAGTTATTAATCTGGTGTTAGACGCACTTAGCTTTGTAAAAGAATATACTGTGTATTCAACAAGTGTATTAGCATACGGCACATGTGTAGTTATCACTAAGTTGTCAAAGTGAATGGTGTTTAATACCTGTGAAACAAGTGTATCAATTAGTGCAAAACTAACAAGGATAAGGGCTCAACGATTAACGTCGGCTACCCGCCTGGAACGTGTAGAATTGATTACATCGCGGCGCAGAGTGGATTCAACATGCAAGTAAATAATAAAATGAACACTTATTGTACTATTGTCTATTAAATTTAAATGCATGTAACTCATATTTGGTGACTCAATTAGTCAAAGAATTCATAGCCAAGAAATAAGCACAAACAAAAACTGTTTCACTGAATTTGTTGAACTTCTTATTAATTGTTTTTGTCGAATTATATCCTTTGGTGTATTTAGGATTCTTGTATTATGTTAATAGGATTGTCTCCAGGAACAATCGATTGGTGATCTTTCCTTATTTGCAGTTTATCTTCCTTTAAAGTTGTTAAATTCTGGTAGTTGTGTCTCAACTAAGGTGTTATATTATTCTATTCATACTTTAGGAATAAATAGGATTCAAATTATAATATTCAATGATTTTTATGAACAATTAGTAAAGTAATCAATTTTATATCGATTGATGAATCGACTCTCTCAGGGCAAATCAATAGATTATACAAATTATTTATTCTCGGGTTCTTTGAACAGTTATTTTATATATAGTCAGAGAAAAGGGCATAGTATAGAAAGTATAACATTACAAATTACAAACTTATTAATTAAAATACAAAAATATCATTCAATATATAATGGTTAATAAAGAAATTGTTAGAACCATTTGAAGGTATACTGGCCGTGGCGCTTGGAATTGTGGGAACTCAAAGATGGCCGCTCCGTACTCAGATGTAGTTGACAAATGCACCTCGAAGAATCTGCTTCAAATAAATGTTGCTTTTCCAATGGTTTCTCGTTCCTGCAGTTGTGATTATTCCTTCTGATGTTAGTGGAGTGGTCCTGGTTCAGTGTTTGTGATTCACTTCGATAAAATGTGTTGGATAATGTTATAATTCACTTTTGTCAATAAGGTCGACAATTGCACCGTTCGTTTCTTTATTCTGAATTATTGGTTTTAAAAGGTTTAAATTATGAATTCACTTAGTTTCTGTTCTGTGTTAATCTAGTTTAATGTCTGTATGTTTTAATTCCACTGAATTTAAAGTTTAA
This sequence comes from Magicicada septendecula, assembly GCA_034769895.1. Classification (NCBI taxonomy): domain Eukaryota; kingdom Metazoa; phylum Arthropoda; class Insecta; order Hemiptera; family Cicadidae; genus Magicicada; species Magicicada septendecula. The sequence continues at coordinate 630,343,216 of CM068368.1, read as the reverse complement.
ATGAAATTTTTCGAAACTCGCGATTTTCACAGAAGACATCTTATTTGTCGAATGAACGCCATACTTGTCTTCGCTATTAGGTCAATATTTAGCCAAAATCACGTTCAAGTGTGCTCCACAAAGTCTAATAATCAACTGTTCTAACTTCCTTCATCATCTAAAAACGTCTTAGCCAATTTAATATTAGCAATACATTGTTTCCAATCTTTTTTGCTTCCGTTACATGTATGAAAATTACATTATATTACTGAATATATTTTTGCTATTATTTAAATTTATTAACTACTAAATACATAATCTCCTTCTTTAGTTCATTCTGCTTGATTTGATACCAAATAAGATAGTTTTAATAAGTTTTTTTATCTAAAATGCTATATTTACTTCATTTTGAAATTGTAGACCTTAAAATTTACTTCCTGTCCTTCTCAAAATGTTTGCCATTTTATATGTTATATTTATGATTGTACTAAATCTCAGATTGACATAAAAGGTTCATCTCCCCTTAATTTCTTGTAATTTAATTAATTGGTTATCTTTTTAAATATTATTCGTTAATTTGTGACTCCCCACTTTGAATTTTTTGTTATTACATTTGCATTTTTTCCAATAATTCTTACTATCTTTTTACAATATCTTTCTTAATTATAGTTCCAGTTATATGACTCTGTGACTGATTTACCTTATATAAATTTCATCAGTTTAAAACTATTTTACTGTACTTAATTCATCAATTATAATGTTGTTTAGATTTACCATTTGGCCTAGATTTTATCTGTTTTTACATACAAAGTTTTTTGAATAATACATCTTGTTTATACCCCTTCTGACTTTCTATTCTAATATAATATTAATTAACATTTCCTTACTTTAACAACTGAACATTTAGTATATAATTCATACTTTTTATTCATAAAAAATATTTGAAATTAACAATGGTATTTAAACTCAGACATTTTAATCTTGATTATTACTATTAACACATAATAAATATTTTATAATAAAAGTTTTATATTAAAAGAATTGTACTCTCAGACATTTCAGTCTTGAGTTATCTGAACTTATTTTAAACAAAACATATCTGTCCTTCCATCACTTACCTATTTCTTATAACTAATTTTATTTTCAGTCTTAGCTGTTTTTGTTTGGTTTTTGGGTATTTATTTGGTCACTTCACTTTTTTATTGGCCTGCTCTTGTTTTATTACTGTCATTCTAATGAATGTTGTATATAAAGAGTGGCAGTTATTTAGAAACACTTGTATCTTATTTGTCATTATAATACTCTATTAAATATTATTCCTTGACACAATATAAAAATTTTAAAGTTGTATAATTGCACAATTTACTCAGTTTATGAACTCCAACATTGACACATTAAGTTTATTTAATATAATATAAAAACTTGCACTGGTCCCCTTTTATTCTTTGATTTTATTTCTAATCAGTTTTATAGTCTTATTAAAATCAAGAAATTTATTTATAGAGGATAATGAAGGTTTGTTTTTTCCATTATCTAATTAATTCACATTGGTTCACTTTTAATTCTACTTTATACACTATTGTTTATATCTATTTTACATGGTTTTCTAAATTTGGGTTTTTTGTTATACTTTCATTGGTTAGTTTTTACTTTCTTTTGGGGTTTCGTTTTTGTTTCTTACAAGAGCATTCCTTCTGACCGTGGATGTTGTCCTGTTCTGGTTTCCTCCTTAATTACTCCTATCCTACTTGTTTCTTATAAAAGTATTCCTTCTTATTGTGGATGTTGTCTTGTTCTGGTTTCTTCCTTACTTATTCCTATCCTACTTGTTTCTTATAAAAGTATTCCTTCTTATTGTGGATGTTGTCTTGTTCTGGTTTCTTCCTTACTTACTCCTACCCTACCTGGGTATCTCCTTACTTTATTTTTAGTCTTTTGGTTTATTTTGATTACTCATCATTGATTGTATATCTGGTTTTAATGAAATTCTTACTTCAAACTATGATTGTGCTTTACGGTGGTTCTTAATTAATTTTTAATGTTGCTTTCTTGGATTTAAATTTGTTTTTATTTTATTTTATTATCTTTCTTTCCATTCAGAACTATGGGCATTATCTGTCATGCTACAATACTAAAAGAATTCACGATTTTTATTAACTATAAATAAGAAAACTAAACAAATCAGGTTAGCAAAGTACAATATAAAAAACCAGTGTTACCAACCCTGAGTTTTAAGAATCTCTGTAACGAGTTAAATTGTTTTTAATGTTTTATGAAATGTTTTAAAAGGTTTTAAATGAACTTTAATTATTGTTAATAAATTACCATTTTTCATATAATCGAGTCAGTCCGTCATTTCAAGGTAGATTATAATAACAACAGCAACAGAGCATTTATTTTACAAATTGGCAGTAAGGCAAATAAGCGGCCAAGATTTTGAATAATTTCAAAACAGTCTCATATACAGAACAACTTTATTTACTTTATATCCACATACACACTAGTGCTAAATATTGTATGAACAGTGTTGTGTTATTTTCAGTATATTACAGGAAGAAAGGATCTACTTTGGAAGGTTGACACCAGTAAGTAAGTGGTAAGTGACAGCTAAACTGACCAGTGATTCGAAAAGAGAATTTGAACATTTTTTCAGCTTTCTAAACCTTTTTGAAACAAACAAATCATAAATAATAATAATTTTATACCTACATATTTGAATCAAAATACACCTAAACTCGTCTAGTCATTGAGTGACATCAACAACGTGTGACTTATTACACAATTGAATAGAGGACATCTATACACCTCTATCTATCAAATTAAAGAGTGGCGCCCAACCTTCGAGCATTGAATTAGGTCAATCATACCCAACCAAGCGACTAAATAAATAAATATTAAATATTTATTTTAAACTTATTTCGAGCGGTAGTTACAATACTGTACTACAAAAATGATAAGGGGAACGACTTCCAAGAAGAGAGCGGCGGAAGCCGAAAAAGAGACTAGAATGGAGGAAAAAGAAACAACATCAGCCGAAGATATAGAAGAAATTCTAACCGTGAGGGAACCTAGACAACCCGAACAGGTGGACGAACTCCAGCAACTGGAAAAATTAGTACAGCTTGAAGAACCGACACGACTGGAAGAATCAGTACAACCGGAGGTACACGCATAATCAGAGAATGTGAGCTTACAGGATATAAGAAGGCTCGTAACGAGTTCAGCAAGACTGTTGAAGAATCAATAAAAGGAACCAATAAGAAAATGGAAGACGGCCAGAAAAAAATTGGAAGACACTTTAGACAAAACCAATAAGAAAATTGAGGAAGGCCAAAAAGATAAACCAGAAGAACATGGAATCGTTGAATAAGAAAATGGAAGAAACTTTAGACAAAACCAATAAGAAAATTGATGAATTAAAAGAAAATAGTAATCAGACCAATAAGAGTATTGAGAATCTCAATAAACAAATTGACGAGAAAATCGAAGCAATCCAACTCGATAACCAAAAAATATGGTAACAAATAGCCGATAATAACAAACGGACGGAAGAGATCGCCAAAACAACCATAGAAACAATGAATAAAAAGATGGAAGAAAATAAGGAGGCGACGGAAGAAAAGGTGGAGACAGCTGTGACAGAAATCAGGAAAGAAATTTCTGAAATACGAAAAAATTGTGAACAAAATAAACAAGAAATAACACAGACTAAGGAGGACATCAACGCAAGAATAAACACAATCGAGGAAGTTCGAATGAAACAAATGGAATCAGTCGAAACCAGACACGCAGACCTGGCACTAACACATACAACCCTGGGAGAGAAATGCGAAGCATTGAACATAACCGTGAATGCAGTAAAAGACCAAGTAAACACTGATAAAGAACGGATGACTGAGCAACAGCAACGAGAGTTTAACAACCTCCGGGAGGAAATAAACACAATGAGAACGTACCCGATTACGATGGCAGGAATACCACACTAGACAGCCAGGAAAGCATCGACTTCCGAACATATAAGAAGAATCCGATACAACTCCTGGAGAGGGTCCACGAAGCATTAGCCAGAAATCGAGAAAATCGGTGGACAATAATAAAGGGGATGCTGGACGAGTATTTCAAGAACGTCCACGATAACTGGTGGACGGCGACCATACATGAAGTACAGAACTATGCAGCGTTCAAGGCGGCATTCAAAACCAAATACTGGTCTGAATCCACGCAAAATATTGTCCGGGATAACATTAGTAATGGGAAGTACGACTACAATAACGGATTATCAATGACCGTATACTTTCTAGGTAAAATATGAAAATATGCCTTGCGAGAAATCTCGAGCCCATCATACCGGAAGAGTGCCTAGTAACCAAGTTGGCATACCATTTCAATGAGGGGGTCTCACAAGCTAGGACTGGACTGGACAAATCAAAATGATTCAAGCAATGTCTGCACTCCTAGAAAATCACGAGCAGGAGAGATACTATCAAAGAAACTGATACAGAGCAGGACCCTATTATGACCGGAGTGGACCCGGTAATACTTACAATAACCCTAACAATGACCAACCAAACTACCGGGGAAATTTTAACCACCCGAACAGATATAATAACGACCAGAATCCACAGCCGAATAATACTAATAACAATAATAACAGTGGCAGTGACAACAATACTCCAAGGCCAAATAACTATAACAATAATAATAACAATTACCGGCCAAATAACAACAACAATAATAACTACAGGCCAAACAATAATTATTATCGGCCTAATAATAGCGGCAATTACCGGCCAAATAATGGCAATAATAACAGCAACAATAATTATCGAAGGGTACATTATGCCCACACTAGTCATAATAACAATGGAAGACAATATTACCAAGGTCGCCAGAGTTACAATGGACGTAACAGCCAAAGCAGCAGCGACGGTGAGAGGCGAGAATCCGGATACAATACAAGTAGGAGTAGAAGCTGTGAAGACGCTCAGCGGAGACCAGACCATGGGAAGGACTATCATTCTGGAAACCAGCCAGAGTCACGAGAGCAGAACGCATCCAACACGACAGAAAGGAACACCGAAGATGGTGACCTACATTTAAACGGACAACGGCAGTGAAAACCTTAAGAACACCCTTACTGAACCGATCTATTGGGTCTAACGTAGCGAAAAAAAAAACCCCAATTACAATCATTCGAACTAATTACTTAAAGGATATCAGAAAAGATTTTTAGAAGAAAAGCACAATAGTATCACCGAAACAATTAATAATGAAATCGCCTATGTAGCAGTAAAAGCCAACGGAATACCTACCACTGTAATGATTGACACCGGAGCGAACGTCTCGCTGATAGACAAGGTCGAACTAAATCGCATCCAGGCGGAAAATAAAACCACCATACCAACATTGCCAATTAACAATATAATATTTGGAGAAACAGGTCGACAGAACAAGACCATACGGAACCAAGTTCAACTAGAAATATCCAGCAATGGTGAAACAATCCCTATGATCTTTTTGGTAGCAAGCGGGCTACCTTTCAACTTATTAATTGGCTGTGACATATTGAGAAGATATGCAGCCGTAATTGACACGAGCAGAGGCAAAGTATCTCTAAGCTCAAGTGATATTAAATGGACGGCAGAATTGATTGGAAGGAGAGAAGCCCATCCCGACCGTGTAATATATTGTATAAGAGAAAATTATGATCATAGGAGACAAACAGCAATAGATAGAATACATCACCAAGACGAGGGAGACACCTTGTGGACAGAAAAAAATAGATGAAATAAAAAAGTTCCAGTCAGCCAGGGTCGACAGAAATTTAACAGATGACCAGATAGCAGAATTGATCAACATATATAATCAGTATAGACATGTGTTTTCAGACACACCAGGGAAAGTGAAGAACTTCCAGTGTGAAATCAAATTCAAAGATCAAGCAGAATTCAAGAGAAAATCATACCCCATAGCCTTTTCTTTAAAAGAAGCAGTACGTCAGGAAATACAATGGTTAATTGAAGACGACATTATTGAACTTAGTAACTCCCCATACACAAATCCAATCGTGGCGGTACCAAAAAAGAATGGCACAGTAAGGATATGCCTAGACGCCAGGGAGATTAATAAAACCATAATCAATGACAGGACATCGCCTGGAGAAATCGATGAAATCCTCAAGAGATTTCATGAGATAAAATATGTCAGTATATGGGACACCGTATGTGGATATTGGCAGGTGGAATTACACCCCAATAGCAGAAAGTATATGGACTTTATCTTTGAAGGACGTAACTATCAATTCAAAAGGTTACCCTTCGGCCTAGTAAATTCCGTAGCTGTATTTGTTAAATGTATGGATGATATTTTAGGACAAAATACACTTCAATTTACAACAGTGTATGTTGATGATCTGCTCATCACTTCTGACAATTGGGAGAAACACTGCACCAGAGTGGAACAAGTATTGAGGAAACTAGATGAAAATAACGTCACACTCAAACTAGAAAAATCCAAACTGATAGCTGATGAGGTACAATTTCTTGGATTTAATCTATCTGAAACAGGCATAACACCATCCCAAGAAAAAATGGAAGCTATACAGCATTTTCCCACACCCAAGAACAAGAAACAATTACAATCGTTTCTTGGTATATGTAATTACTACAGAAATTTCCAATGTAATTACTCAGAACTAACTTCCAAATTCTCACAACAGCTTTTGTCTAAAGATAAGTGGAAATGGGGACCCTAACAGGACATCACCTTCCAAATGATCAAGGAAAATTTTTTAAACACTGTAATGCTACACCACCCAAACTTTAACAAAGCCTTTTTTATGAATTGTGATGCCAGCGATGTAAGTCTTGGATCCATCTTATACCAAGAAGATGAGGAAGGCAATCACCTTGTAATCAGTTTTGCCAGTAGAACACTAAATAAATGCGAACGTAATTACCATACAACAGAGAAGGAACTCCTCAGCATAGTGTTTGCATGTGAGAAATTCCGAACACATATCCTAGGATACCAGCTGACAGTAAGAATGGACCACAAATCAATTTCATTTTTAAAGAACTGTCGATTGAAACATGGAAGACTAACAAAATGGACATTGACACTACAAGAATATAACATCCAATGGGAATATGTTCCTCGAAAAAGCAACACTGCAGCAGATATATTATCCCGGGTAAACATCCAGGACCAAACGTTTGAAGGAGAGAAGGAGACCGTTGCCAAGGTATACCATATATTGAAGGACAAGACATAATTAGCAAACATCATAGCTGACCTTAAACTGCAACAACAAAATGATCTCAAAATTAAGAACATATTGCAGAGATTAGTGGAACAAGATGATAAAATTACTCCTTATTATTGTGTGCATGACAACTTACTATTCATAAAAACCAGACAATCAAATAACCAGTGGAAGATCCTAGTACCAAGAAACATAGAGAAGGAAATTACCATGGACTATCACATCAGATATGGACACATGGGAGCCCTAAAAGTGGTTAAAGCATTGGAAGGACATGTGTATTTCAGAGACATGAATCGAAGAGTAAGAAACCATATCAAGCACTGTCATCTATGCCAACTGGTAAAATGTAATAATGAGAAAAAAGAGGGAGTCATGATACCTATTACCTCTGCTGAGAAATTGGAGAAAGTGTTTGTAGACATTTGCGGACCATTTCCGCGAAGTGGCGGAAGGCATCAATATAAATTTATAATAATAATTTTTGACCACTACACCAAATTTACCAAGCTCTACGCAATAAATAGAGCCACCACAAACAAACTATTGGAAGTAACAATACAAAAATATATCCCAGAAGTTGGAAAACCTAAGTCCATAATCACTGATCATGGGACACAGTTCAGAGGAAGAAAATGGAAGGATACATTGCTAAATCATGGTATCAAAACATACAAAACCTCTGTATACCATCCAAACAGCAATCCCGCTGAAAGAGTTAAAAGAAGTGGGAAGAATATTTATCTCCAGCTGAAGATTTTATCAACTTAGCATATCATCAGTCAACAAATGAAACACCATACACAGTTATGTTTGAAAAGAGACCACCCAGAGAAATAGTCGAGATGGTCAACTTTCATCAAGGAAATGAGTACAAGTTTAATCAAGTAAAATTCTACAATAATGCAGTGGAACGAGCAGAAAAGCTCAGAATTAAATATAAAAAATTACAACCTAAAATCATCACATACAAAGTGGGAGACAAAGTATTATTAAGAAACAGAGAACTCCCAAGTGCTATTGAAGGAATTTCCAAGAAATTATTATTGCTTTACACGGGCCCATATACTGTAACAAAGGATAACATGAATAACACATATGAAATACAAGATCCAGCAACAAGAAGAATAAAGGGAAATTACAACCAAACTTCACTGAAAAAATATATTGAAGCCTGACTAACATGAAGAACCTGAATATTATTTTGAAAAATACTTAGTGATAATATTAACTTTGCAAATGATAATTATGAATATGAAAATGAATGTTAACAAACTGCTAATATAATATAATGTAATAATGCGTACAATAAAAGAGAGAAGAATAATATATGAGAAGGACACCTTCCATCTATGGCACATATAAAAATATAATTTCCTAGAGCCAGTCAACATGTAATTACCAGCTTACCCGCACCTAAGAAAGAAGAATAATATACGAGACGGACACCCAAGATCTACGGCATAAATTAATATCTCCAACAGCCAGTCAACATGTAATTACCAGCTTACCCGTACATAAAAGAAAAGAATACTATACGAGAAAGACACCTACCATCTATGGCACATATAAAATATAAATTCCTAGAGCCAGTCAACATGTAAATACCAACTTACCCGTACATAAAAGAGAGAAGAATAATATATGAGAAGGACACCCAAGATCCATGGCATAATAAAATATAATTCCTAGAGCCAGTCAACATGTAAATACCAACTTACCTGTACATACAAGAGAAATATAATATACGATGAAATTTCAAAAAGAAGGAGGAAAATAAAGGTGAATGAACTTCATTATAAAATGGATATACAATACTTGAGGCATGAAGCCAAAGCCAATTGAGATATTAAATTTAATATTACACAGATATGTGGGTGAAGAATACAATGTGATATAAAGTGAACTACCAAAAGAAGGATTAATTAATGCCGAAGAATAATGAACAATACCATACTAAGGAAGATATCAAGAGAAGATACCAATGAAGAACTGTAAAGCGAATTATCCTAGAGAAAAATATGAAGAATAAGTTGAGATGAATCAAGAAGAGAAGAATATAATTAAATATAAACCGCAAATGCATGAAGTAATCCCAAGAATGTTCATTATTAGTCAGAAAATTGACTACTTTTATTTTATATGATACGAATTGACTGAAGAATTATTCCAGCAATCATTTATATTTTGAACAGAGATGATTTACCTCTGAATTTATTTGATGTTAGTATGGCCAGCAGAGAATGTATGCCAAAGGAGCCACTCTGAACTGCCCCAGCTAAAATGATAGGGAAATAGTTAGGGAATTAAATGATCTAGGGAAGACAAATACAAAGGAAAAATAAAGTATGATTCATAAAAGTAAAATGGAAGTATACAAGAAGAACAGAAGATTCAGTATAAAGAAAAGTACAACAATTCATAAATTCTTCATTAAATTAGTATAGGGATTCAGAATTAATCAATTCTTATAGGCAGGCATATGTAACGCATTAAAAATATCGTTACATAAAAATAATCACAAATACCCAAATGGAGATCTACCATGAACATATCTAAGCTAATATAGCCAAACACACCAACAAGAGGAAAGACAACACTAAAATGACAAAGCCAAACTTGTATATCCAGGAAGAAATAATGTTAAAGAAAGTAAGCACCCAAAGGAAGGAGTTGTAATTAAATGAAACATCAATGTTATAACAAAAGGAAAAGTGAACCAAGCAACTACGTTAGCAACCAGGACCCAATAGATCCAATAAGTGAGGGAAAAATATATAAGAGGGAAAATATATAATAAACAAATAAAATAATATTACCAGCGTGAAGAGTACACAACAAGTGAGGAAAATATATTATAAATGAAGAAAATATATGACAAATAAGGAAATAATATTACCAGTATGAAGAGTACCAAGTAAGTGAGGAATAATACCACAACAAGGAAGAACTTGAAAGAAAACAAAGTGACCACGAACAAAACTATGGACAGTATGATAATTCAATAAGCAACCACAGACAATAACAGTGTGCTACTTACAGTGAATTAATTAATACTAATATACCACGAGCTGAAACAAACTAACACAAACAATGAAAGTGTAGTGTTTATAGAAAGTGAAAATAATAAGTGATAACAGTTGTATAAACAATCTCAAATAAAATAACACAGACAATAAGTGTATTATCTATGAGACCAAAAGTATAATAAAATAAAACATAATAAAGACCACAGGTGAACTGAAAATAAATAAAGAAATAATTGCTCAATTATGAAAGTAAATGGAACTGCTTACCAGTAACTACCATGACTGACATTAAATATAAAATCATTACAAAATATACATTTAAATATCAGGAGAGTGGAAAAAAAAGTCAATACAGAATGTAATTATTAGTATATCAGAGATAAGATAACATGTATTAGATTAAAATCAGTCAACCCAAACCAAATGTAAACACCCAATATGTATGCCAATAACCAATCAAAATTAGATAATAATATGTAAACAAATAGTATATAATAGAATTAAAATAAAGAAAACCATTGTACTAGATAATAGTTATAATAATCATGGTAAATATATAAGAAAATATGCAAGAAACCAAGCTAATGCATATAGACATTGTTGTCATTCAGTAGTATACACATAACCTCAACTGAACAGAATTTGCAACAAAGAATCATAACTAACAATTAGAAAAACATTGATAAAAGTATTTACATGATGCAACAACCAAATTAGAATAAATAAATAATGAACAGAATAAACCCAATATGAACTAAGAAACACAAACATATACTTTAAATTTTATAAACAAATAATAGCCAAAATACCAAACTACAGAGTGAATGACAGAATTACATAAAAAACTCAATCAAACTTAATCAGAAAGAGAAAAATAGTATAACAGTAGTTTCAAGAATACTCAATACCTCTTTGAGAACCATTACCAAACAATAAATGCATACATTTATGTAATAATAATGAAAACCAATAATACATGTCACATGAACCTAGATGTAAGTAACAGTCCAAATAACAAAATTGTGAGCAATTAGCACAGCAGGGAATATTAAATACCCAAGATAAGATGTAGACAAACACTAAATACAAATTAATGGATGAAAATACATCCCTGATACAGAACTATTAATAAAATAAGAGTGTCAAAATGACAGGACACCTAACATGGTGGGATAAAACCATTCAATGTAAATAAACGAAGCTATGTTAATAAATACAAAGCTGCACAAAAGATGTAGTATCATTTGATGTACAAACCAAACACAATAGAATTGTGTTAGAATAATATATATGTTAGAACTAATAAGAAATAATGCATGGACATTTAAGGCCTACTCACCTGAAAATGCATTATGGAATATTGTAAATATTTAGTATTTAAGGAATAATTGATAAGAAATAATGACTTGAACCATTATTAGTGAGTGATATAAGTATCATGTGATACTATAAAGTGGAAAAAACTTATATTTAAATAAGAACCACTAAAAGTGCATCGACGAAAGGGTAAATAAGTTAATCATGAACGGAATTAGTGCTTGTGTGGACTCAAAATAAAGAGCAGAGCATCCGAAATAATGTGATACCTTCAGTTTCCAAATCGGAGATGTATTAACAAAGTTATAAACAATCATAATTTTTCAATCAATTCCAAAAGAATTGATAGCGTCACTTTTAGACTCTCCAACCCAAATCCAAACGCTGAGAAATAAAATTTAATAATTTCTTATGGCGTATGGGTATGAGATTAATCGATTTCCAGCCAATAAGAAACGCTGATTTCAGCAGACGCCAGTCGAAGTAGCTAAGGAGAGCGACATTAAGAAACTGATCGTCAACGCCAACAGAACGCCTCTTCGACGAGAGTATTTTTATCAAAATGTGCGCGTTCCCCAGTTAGTAAACAATTGTATCTAACCTAACTTATGTGTATTAATAACCTTAAATGTGTGAAGTGTAAACAGTGATAAAAAATAATGAAATATACCATTGCCAGTGTATAATATCGGCAATGATGAGTGAAATAATAAGGGAGTATTTAGAATTAATAATATTTGAATGAATTTTAAACAATTATAATAATTATATAATTATCAAATAATAATTTTTGTGTTGATACCACATTAGTCAAGTACATTCATACGTGACTAACCTCAATAATGATTATGAATTAACACATTATTGAACAAAAGTTCTCAGTTTTATTTTTTAAATAAAATACTATTAATTTTAAAGAAGAATTGCAAATCAAATTATTACTTAACCAATACTAATGTACTCGCACATAGATGCTGATTTGACTAAACCAATAACGAAAGACAATTCGATTATCAATAATAATTGAGAAGTGTCAATAAGGTTAATGATTAATAAATGTGTCATTAGCTAATATTATGTGTAACTATAAGATTTTATGAAGTTAATTTAAATATTTTTAACAATTCACATAGAGGAATTCTCACTCTAACCTACCTGTTATTGAAAGGTACACAGATAATGCAGTGCTATGCTTTCAATTCAAGAAAGCCTAAATATTCTTAATTACACTGAGATTATAAATTAATCATTATAATTTAATTGTTATAACCATTAAAGGAATTTTATTCCGATATACAACAATATTAATCGTATTGCACATACTGTACCATAACCTGCAAAGTTGAAAGCAGGCGTGCCTGATACGATAGTTTCCAATATTATAATTAAACTTTTTTCTAATTTTGTAATCACTCTCCATAATACGGCATTATCGTATTTAAGCATTTTTTGTAGTAAGTATCTTGTATACTAAAAGAATTCACGATTTTTGTTAACTATAAATAAGAAAACTAACCAAATCAGGTTAGCGAAATACAATATAAAAAACCAGTGTTACCAGCCCTAAGTTTTAAGAATCTCTGTAACGAGTTACATTGTTTTTAATGTTTTATGAAATGTTTTAAAAGGTTTTAAATGAACTTTAATTATTGTTAATAAATTACCATTTTTCATATAATCGAGTCAGTCCGTCATTTCAAGGTAGATTATAATAACAACAACAACAGAGCATTTATATTACAAATTGGCAGTAAGGCAAATAAGCGGCCAAGATTTTGAATAATTTCAAAAAACAGTCTCATATACAGAACAACTTTATTTACTTTATATCCACATACACACTAGTGGTAAATATTGTATGAACAGTGTTGGGTTATTTTCAGTATATTACAGGAAGAAAGGATCTACTTTGGAAGGTTGACACCAGTAAGTAAGTGGCAAGTGACAGCTAAACTGACCAGTGCTTCAAAAAGAGAATTTGAACATTTTTTCAGCTTTCTAAACCTTTTTGACAAAACAAATCATAAATAATAATTTGAAACCTACATATTTGAATCAAAATACACCTAAACTCGTCTAGTCATTGAGTGACATCAACAACGTGTGACTTATTACACAATTGAATAGAGGACATCTATACACCTATCTATCATATTAAACTATTTACATCATCATTTAATTCCTACCCATCAATAGTTAATTATAATTGTCTTATTTATTATTCTATTTGTTGTTGATAGCTTTTATCATGAACTTAGATTACTTTTTTATTTCTTTTTCTTGTTTTAACATCTAAATATGGTGCATAACCTAACTTACATCATAACTCTTTTATATACAATTAAAACTGTTATTTTTCACTTATCTTCTACTAATCATTTTATGAATTGTTTTAGTGACTTGATTCACATTCAGATATGACTATTCTCTAACTCTTTAGTTATTTTATTTCAAATTTTATTAAGTTTATATAATTTCCTGGTAGGTAAACCATTTAAGTTCAGCTGAATAGGCTTTCACCCATTATTTACCACATTACATTTGCTGTTTACTAGAGTTATATTTTATTAAGTTACAGATAATCATATTTGGTATTTTGGTCTTATTATTTTATTTCATATTTAAGTTAAATTTACTAGTTGACACATTTTTTACATTATACTGGTTCCTTACTTAATTATTATTTTGTTCTTCATTATTATGATAAGATACTTATTTAGGTTAGGGTATATTCTTTATGTAGAGGGAAACATCACGTTACAATATCTATATATTTAATGAAGCAACAGCAACGGATGAGGAGTAAAACTTGAAGTAGGTGTACTTTCAGGATACTTAAATGTTAGGCAGCACACGTAACTTATAAGTGTCACGATGCATTTATATAATCAACTTGTGTGTTTGTTACACATTTTGTACACAAGAAGTCTGGGGTTTAATACTATAAAAATGTACTGACACAAAGCAATGTTAAAAATGTAAGTATCATTGAAAAATATTGAAATATAAAGAACTATGATAAGCTGATGTCATGTATAAGGGTAGTTTGGTAAGTTCTTGGGCACATTGATAGTGGTGCCGGGTGTATCAAATGATGTAACGGTCCAAGTTCAATCCATCAGATGGCATACCATAAAAATTTAAAACAGTGCATTTACTAGTCAGATCATTGTGATCAAATAATTTACTAATGTTTGTCTCAGTGTTGAAATAAACGTTTTTGATAGCAAGCCATTTCTTCAGATTCAGGAACAGAAAAATCTGCGGCTAGATCTGGTGAGTACAGTCTGTGTGCCAGTAACTCATAGTGCAATTTACAAAGCTTTGCAACAAAGTAAATTGCAGTAATTTGTAGGTGCATTGACTTTATGGAAAAGCATTTTTTCTTTGCTAAATGCAGATGTTTTGGTTTAACAGCTTCACTCAGTTGCTCCAGTAATACTGTACAAAACTCACCACTGAAGGTTTTGCTTTTTCTAAATAGTCTATGAGAAACACACCATGTGAATCTCCCAAAAAACAGATGCCATCACTTTTCCAGCTGACAGAACAGATTTTGCTTCTTTGGAGATCTTCCAACTACTTCTACCTATTGCTGAACTGATGATCTGTCTCTGACGCATAGTGGTGAAACCGTGTGTGATCAAAAGTGACAAATCATCACAGAAACTTGGCTGGATTGTGTTTAAACATGCCCAAACAGTCTTGAGAAACATTCACTCAAATATATTTCTGATCTATTGTTAGTACACATGACAACTATCTCACTGAAAGCTTTTTATGTGCAAATTTTGAATATGTTAAGGCACAATTTATATTGAGACGTTCAAATTTTCAGCAAACTCACACGTTTTCATACATCAAAGTAGAACCCAACTCATTTTTTATTTCTGTTGGTGTTAAATCTTTCATAACAAAGTATTATATCACTGCATACAAATAGATTTTAGCAATTTTTTAAAAAACATCAAGCCTGTTTAGTTTATCTGATCACAGCAAACTAGTAAACACAGCTGTTTTAAATTTAAACATTAAGGTATGCAATGCAACAGCTAGAACTTGTCAACAATCATAGCCACTTGATTCTCCTGCACTACCTCTGTGTCAGGCCAAGAACTTTTCGAGCTGCTCTTATATAAACTTAAACACTTTCAACACCACCATTTTTTTTCATGTCATCCCTAGTGAACCACCATTTTTAGCGTTATTTCAAAGAATTGTAGTAAATTTATCTTTCAAAAAAATAATACTTAAATTATATCATTTTTTAGCTCATTCTTTGCAGATGTGGTGTATATTCTTTGTATTCTGATGGCATGTAGATACGTTTTAACAAATTAGTTTTAAACATATCCTTGCATCACAAAAAAAATGTAACTTCATTAATTAAAATACAGTGATTATAGTTATATTATAATAGCTAATTTAATTAGTCTCCATAAAAAACAAACAATTTTCATCAACTGGCACTATATAGTAGATTCTCCTTCGAACACAGGGAGAGCTGGCTGAATGTCAATCAGTGTTAGTGTCACTGGCTGATTGTTAGTTCAATCAGTATCAATCTTGCTGTCACTATTTCCTCCCATTTGCAGCATTGGTTCTATTTATGATGCATCTGCATACAGGAAAACCAATTTAACTACTACGGGATAAAAAATTAACTATAAAATATACCTTAAGGCACATGTAACCTACTTAGGTTATGTGTACGACATAACATTTCCATTTCATTAGTGGAAGATTCATCAGGTTCATCGGTACATTCTTATCCATGTCATCATTTTCAGAATCCGATCGACAGGAATTTTCATGAAGTACAAAATACAGCATGATGTATGTGTTCAACAGCCTCCAGTGTTAGAACAATACACTGCTTCCCTGGTGGTCTCTTCTTTAAGGTACAAGCCGTTTTCCAAAAATTCACCATCCACAATAGTATGGTACTGCAGCTTGGAAGATGGTTTTTAAAAAATGTTTCCACTACAAATGCGAGATGTTTTGCCGACCAATGCTCCTTGGTGACTGCAATGTTTTGAGCTGTCAAACACGTGAGCGCAAGGTTGATCACAGCACTCCACAGAGCTACTTCAAAAACTGTCAGATTTCTCTACCGGATCCTGAACTGAAGTACAATGTTAATGTCCACAATTAGTATCCTGCCCTCATTATTCTTAACACCAGAATGACATTAATGAATACTATGAAAAATAGTACTGCCTATATTTAAGATATTAAGTACAAAAAAAAAACATGAGGAAAAATAAAAACATATATTGTCTGGCATGACAGATAATCCACTTAATAAAGATTACACTATGATCATAATTAAATATCAAGAAAATCCAAATGAAAGCAAATAAATATCAAAATAAAATACCACCATAAATGGAAAAAGTAAAAATAACGAACCACAATGCAACAAAAATGTATAAAGAAAAATAAACCCCAAAAAACTAAAATAAAATAAGGATAATACCCAGGTAGGATAGGAGTAGGTAAGGAAAATACCCCGAACAAACCAACGGACATGAGAAAACAATATTACATTGGAGAAACCAAGAAAGAAGAATTTTGAAGAAACAAGATTGTAGGATGGGAGGACTACAAGATATACCCAAGGGAAACCTATTAAGAAGAATATAACAAACCCCGAAAGAGATTTAATGTCACCAAAAGAAAGTATAACAACCCAAAACCTGATATTAATGTAAAATAGTTGTAAACAAAAGTGTTTAGTGTTGTAAGTAGAAGTGCACCCACTAAAGTTATTGTATAACGGAATAAACAAATCTTCATAATCCCTTTTAACTAAAATTTTGGTCTTGGAATATTATAAAACTCAATTAGAGATAAGATCCAAAAATATAAGTGAACAGGTGCAAGTTATTTCAGTGTATTATATAAACTTCAAGTAGAAGTGTGACTAATACTTCAACTAAGTACATGTGTACCATTAAACAACTTTAATGTTTTCAATGACTACAGAAATAAAATTTTATAAAATATTCTTATGAAAACAATTACTAATGTTTCTAAGAAGGTGCCACTTTTTATCTAAAAACCTTCATTAAAATGTAAAGGATAAAGTGAGACAGGTGGTGAATAAATAAAGTGACAGGGGATAAATCTTTAGATACCAAAATAAAAACAGATAAGACTGCAACCAAACTAAGTTTAAGAAATAAATAAAAATAAAGGGCTTGTTATGTTTATGTTAAAGCCCATGAACTCCATAATTCAATGTTGGAAGTAAAATATAAGATTTTGTTATCATAAAAATGTTTAATATGTCTAACAGTATTAATTCAGACTAAAATGTCTAAGTATGGATATCATACTCTTTTTATAAAATGTTTATTATATGTTACTAGTAGTAGTTAAAACTAAAATGTCTGAATTTGAAGACCATATTGTTAATTTCAAATATTGTTTAAGTATTATGAGTATGAATACGATACTACATATTCTTTTAGTTAATTAAGGAGATTGTAATTAATATTGTATTAAAATAAGAAAGTCAGAAGGGGTATAAACACAGTATTATTAAAAAACATTATATGTAAAACCAGAAAAATCTAGGCCAAATAGGAAACTCCAACCACCTTATAATTGTTAATTAAGTTAAATAAAACAGTTAAACTGATGGAATTTATATAAGGTGAATCAGTCACCAAATACTGTGACTAAAACTATACTTTAAAAGGATAGTGTAAAAAGATATATAAAATTATTGAAAAAATTGCAAATGTAATAACTAAAATTTCAGAGTGGGGAGTCATAGATTCATGAATTATATTTAAAAAGATAATCAATTGATAAAATTGCAAGAAATTAAGGAAAGATAAACATTTATGTCAATCTGAGATTTATTATAATCATAATTATAACATATACAATGGCCAATATTTGGAGAAGAACATGAAATAAAAGGTTGAGCCTACTTTTCCAAAATGAAAGAAATATAGCATTTTTGATAAAAAACTTTGTAAAAATAGATTATTGGGTATCAAATTAAGTAGAAGGAATTAAAGAAACCGATTATGTATTTATTATTACATAAAATTAATTAATAACCAAAATATATTCTGTGATATAATGTACGTTTTCTACATGTATCGGAAGCAATTAAAAATTGAAACAATACATTTCTAATATTAAATTGGCTAAGATATTTAAGAAAATGAAGGAAGTAAGACAGTTCTTTATTAACGTTCGTAGAGTACAGTTGAGTGAGTAGCTACATAACAACCTATATCTGAACCATTAATGGCGTATAAAAACTGAACCTAACATACAGTAAATCTTTGAGAATTTGGACAAAACAATTTTAAACTATAAATTCAGTGAAAATTAACCACCACAAACATTGAATCAAGTGAATACACAACCGAAACTAGTTAATTAACAATTTGAACCTCTAACACTAATAATTACGAATAACTGAAACGAACTTTACGACACAATTAACTTAACATTATCACACACATTTTTTCTCGAGTGAACCCATTGAACGAGAGATACTAGAATAACACCCGAAATATTAATCACTACTGCGGAGACGAGGAAGCAGTGAGAAGGCATCTTTATTGGAAGAAAATTTTCAACATACGACTCCTGTTTTACCTCAGCAGCTACGAAGCGACCATTTTGACTCCCAGCATGCAAAGCGCACATGACGAATAGTATCCATCAACTCTTCATTGGTATCAAGTTTTCATTTTATAAACATTATATACTATCAACTAACTTTGTAATTTTTAACTTTTGAGCTGTTTAATTGTAAATGTTATGCTTTCTGACATTACCCCTTCTCTGACTATTAACTATAACCGTTAAAAGAACCTGAAAAATTTAATATTAAATAACCCATGTATCAACAATCGATCGCCCTGTGAATGAGTCAAGCATTATATGACAAACGATTTTAAATCGATCATTTTCAACATCTGTCAATAAAATTTAATAATGCTACAATTTGGTTTTAAATTTATTTATAAATTTAATAAATAGCGTATTAGTGAACAACAGGACTACAAGAAAGGCGGCTATTACCAAGTGGAAGTAATACCTACGAAGAAGAAGAATACCGCTAATCGATCAGTGGATTAGACAATCCTGTTAACGCTGAATTTAATTACAGCGAACCATAAGCGATATTATTGACAAAATTGACACAAAGAAACTTAAAATTTTAACACTACACCCTTACAAGAATTATTTCCTAAATTATTAAACATCAAAACAAAATTTTTTCAAATTATAAATAACACAATTATATTTTTTTTTTTTTGTAAACGAACAACAGAATTTTATTATTAGTTTCGTTACAAATTGGCGTCCAACTAAGGGGTTTCAATTAGTGATTGATAGGCTAGTAACTTGCCCAATTACTAATTCAAGCTTGGCAGCGGTTATACAGTCGGAGAAAGAAGCAAAATGCAACGTCGTGCAACTTCAAAAGAAAAGGGCGGCGGAGGCCGAAAAGGAAATTAATATGGAGGACAAAGAGGCAACAACGGTGGAAGATGTGGAAGTGTTATTACCCCCGGTGGAACCTAAAGAACCCGCACAACCAAAGGAACAACCTGAGATGCCCACACAAACAGGGGAAATCAATGTCCGGGAGGAACGGTTGGAAAAACCCACGAGAACAGAGAACGTGGCAATACAAGAGATGTTCAGGCACATGATGGAAGAGATCAAATCCACAAAGGAAGAAGTCAAATCCACGAAGGAAGAATTAAAGGAGACCAATAGGAAAATGGATACTACAAAGGAAGATTTGAAGGAGGACAACCAGTCTTTGAAGGAAGAATTGGGTAATAAAATTGAAAATACAAATAAGAAAATAGAGGAAACCAGCAAGAAAATGGAAAATGACAACCAACAGTTGAAGGAAGAGTTAAGGGAGAATAGTAAGAAGATGGAAGAAAAAATGGAGGAAAATAATAAAAAGTGGAAGAGAGAATGGGGGAGAAGTTGGAAGAATTGAGAGAGGATAACCAACTACTAAGAGAAGAATTAAGGGAGGTTAACCAGGAAAATCTGGACAAATTAGACGAAAAGATGGAGTTACTAAGAGAAGAAATGAACAAGGAAATCAACGACAATAAAAAATCTATAAATAAAAAATTGGAAGAAGACACCATAATAATAAACCAACAAATCAGGGAAGTTGACGAAAGATGTCGCCAGACTGAGTGGGAAGTACAGGAAGTCAAGGAAGTAGTAAATGCCAAAATTACCAAGATCGAAGAACACCATAAGAAAAAATTGGAAGAAAACCGAAAGGAAGCACAGGAGGAATTAAGTAAGGTACGTAATCAAGTTACGGAAAGGTGCGATGGAATGGAAGTAGCAATGACGAATATCACCGGTCAAGTGCAGCAGAGCCAGGGAGATAGAAGTAATCCGAAACCGACCAACTAACTTCACGAATATCCCCATAAATGAGAATCGGGAATGGCTAAACTTTCGCCAATATAAAAGGAAGCTGATGGAGTTCTTGGCCCGAATAGAGGAGTACATTGCCAAACATAGGGGCAACAGATGGATGAACAACCGGGAGCTATTGGATGAATCATTCCGTGAAATGACGGACAATTGGTGGATGGCAAACTGGAGCGAGATCGATGATTACCAACATTTCAAAAACTTGTATAAGGCAAAGTACTGGTCGGAGACTACTCAGAATTTAATACGTGACAACATCTGTCACGGCCGATACAAACCACTGATGGGTAACTCTATGACCGCATACTTCCTCGGAAAGGTATGTCTGGCGAAGCATTTAGAACCAGCCATACCAGAAGAATGCCTCGTCAATAAATTATCGTACCATTACGATGAAGAAGTAATCCGAGCAAGGAGAGGCAGCCAAATAAAAACAATACAGGCGATGACGGAACTGCTGGAAAACTATGAAAATGAAGAATACTATAGACAAAGCCGAAGGAGGAATGATCGGCCGGAACCAAGGAACCATCAGTACACCAATAACGGTAATAACAATAACAGCAATAGCTACCAAGGAAACCGTGCCAATCCCAATTATAACAACAACAACTATAATAATAATAATAATAATAATAATAATAATAACAACGTTCCGGGTAACCAAAATACCAATAGAACAAATAACTGCTACCAAGGTAATAGAAATCAGTATTACCAAAATCCCAATATTAATAGTCAGAGAAACCCCAACCATAATAACACAGAACGGTATTATAACAATAATCGAGGGTACCCACCAAACAATAACAATGGTACCAATAGGTTTTCCCGACCAAGGGTAAACTTCATACGAGCTGTAGACGGTTGCCAACGAAGATACTACTAACAGCGGCGTAACAGCTTCCATGAGTATGAGGATCGGCGGAGAAGCAGAGAACGTGATAATTCGAGGCACGATCGACCAAGGCGAAGTACCAGCGTGGATGGTCCAGAACGGCAAACAAACCGAGAACAACCATCTAACCATCGTACGGAGCGGCAGGCAACCACTCAAGGTTTACCGACTGAAACCTCAGTCGGACCTAACCGTAATAACAATGACAATGAGAATTGGGTAACAGTCAGTGAAAATCCTGGTTTTTCAATACTGCATAACCAATCAAGTAACGACGGAGGACCCCGAATAGCTCGGATCAACCATATCAGGGCAGAGTACAGCCAAGAACCTAATAATGATCCCAGCAATGAGAAAGAAAGAGATTATTCAAACGTCGACATCGATCAGTACGGGATTGATCCAGAATGGTCCAAATACCTAGTGAGATGGTAACCAATAAATTCTAAAATATAGTAAGCTCATCTTACAACCAAATATTTATGAAAACAATTATGGAAATGAAAGAAAGAATTTGAGTGTAAATAAACCACTAAATTCTAAAATATCGTAAGCTCATATCACGGAAAATTGTATTCTTAACAATTTTATGGGGACAAAGTCATATGGTACACAGGAAGAAATGTAAATTTATAGAAAGCGGTGGTTTTCTTTAGAAGTAAGAAAACATTAAAATATGTAGTAAAGAGCGATAGATATTCAAAAGACGACCTTGCGTTGACGCCAGTAAGTCGGCTAAGAATTTATATTTTGTCACGGACGGGTCGGACCGTCATAAAACTGTATTGTTTGCTAGGGGGTAAGAAACATTTACTAAGGTTGTAAAAGTTAAGTGCGCCTAACAAAAGGGAGCTATATTTTAGAAAGAGAGCGTATGTGTGAAATGGAAGGTGACGCGAAGTTTCATACCACGTGTTCACGCGCATTTTGTGGACGAATAGCGGATAGCGTCATTTTTTTGCGCGGGCTGTTCCGTTAAACAGATTGGGTAGTTTTGAATTTAGCGGTAAGTCAGACCAATAGGCGTGTAGTTTGTCAATATTGAGTGAGGGTAGTTTTAGCGAAATATAAAAATACGGAGTGTAAGAAGTTAAGTTAGTCAACGGAGAGATTACAGATATTAGACTCGTATTAGTTGCAATAATAATTTCTCAGTAATTTGATTAAATATGTCAATCGCCACGTAAGTCAGTCACGGTAACGCGATATTAAGTATTGTGAAAGCTACATATTATAAACATTTAATAATCGTTTACAAGAATAACGTGCAGAGAAATTAGAGAGATAAGTTAAAATCGAGTAACATATCCAAGTTTTACTTAACACAGCATCAATCGTTGAATGTCGAAATACATAGCGATTTAAATGTGTGAAACGTCATGGTGCGGGACGGTCGATCAATAAGCAGTTATTAATCTGGTGTTAGACGCACTTAGCTTTGTAAAAGAATATACTGTGTATTCAACAAGTGTATTAGCATACGGCACCTGTGTAGTTATCACTAAGTTGTCAAAGTGAATGGTGTTTAATACCTGTGAAACAAGTGTATAAATTAGTGCAAAACTAACAAGGATAAGGGCTCAACGATTAACGTCGGCAACCCGCCTGGAACATGTAGAATTGATTACATCGCGGCGCAGAGTGGATTCAACATGCAAGTAAATAATAAAATGAACACTTATTTTACTATTGTCTATTAAATTTAAATGTAAGTAACTCATATTTGGTGACTCAATTAGTCAAAGAATTCATAGCCAAGAAATAAGCACAAACAAATTTTATAGTAAACTTATTAAAGGTAATGATCTACAAATTTTGTAATATGTAAATACAAATTAGTTATTAAAAACTTAATTAATAACAGTCAAATTGTGTTGATTTATTACTGGTGCCCTGGGATAATACTTAAGAGTCGGTACACTAAAGTAATTGTTATATTCTGTTGCTGATAATTAGTATGTTATAAATATTAATATTGTCATTGGGTAAATTAGCTTGATAAACTCTTACTTTGCACATGCTCGTAGGCCGAGTGTAGTATGTATAATAGTAACGTGAACTTTTATTAAGGTCTATTAAAAGTGTATTACATTCTGGCGCCCAACGTGGGGCTATTGAGTCACTAATAGAATAGTAAAATAAGAATAAAATAGAATTAAGAATAACAATAATATAAGATATAGTTGTCTGATTACGCGGAGTAAGAGTAGGAAAAACATTAACACACAGAACAACACGCACGGAGAAAACAATAACATGAATACAGAAACAACATCCCACGGTAACGAAATGGACTTCGATATAAACAATCAGATAGGAGATTCGCAGACGATCGCACACATTTCAATGGGGAATGAAGAGTCAAGGACGCGGGGACTGAACGAAGAAAATGCAGAAACACAACATATTACACAAGAAACACTAGTAGAGGTTAGAGAGAGACCAGTATATCAGACATTACCAGAGACAAACAAAGACACCGATATATGTACAATACTCCAACAACTAGTACAACAAACACAACGAATTGAACAACAATCGAAAGAAACAAAAGAACAACTATTACAACAAACACAACGACTTGAACAACAATCGAAAGAAACAAAAGAACAAATAAAAGAACTGGCGGAAAAAACAACACAACAGCTAACACAACAAGCGACACAACACAAACAACAAATGAAACAATTATCAGAGCAGATGCACAAACAAAATATGGAACTAAGAAACGAAGTATTCACGCAACTCAATCAAGAGAGAGCAAATAACCAAAAAGTTCTCCAAGAGTTTAGAGTAGATATTGGTAATAAGATCGAAGAAAATTGTGATAAGATTAGTACCGAAATTAGTGCCAATACAAAACAACAAATTAAAGAACTTGACGAAAAATACAATAATAATTTTGAAATAATTATTGAAACAGTAAGTGTAAACAATCAAAGATGTGCAGATAACACGGCAGCTATAAATGAATTAAAGGTCGAAAAACTGAAAGAGTTGGAAACTAAAATCAACAGCAAGTCTGACGAGACACACCTTAAATTACAACAAACACAACAGGAAGTACGAACTAAACTAGCGTCAATAAGCAACACACCATGTAATCGGAGCCTGACAAACGAACAGGTGAAGGACATAAAATATAATGGCACGGGTGATTTCCCGATGGAATTTATTAAAGAATTGAATGAAATATTCAGAGAACATTATCAAGATGCTGGAAACATCAAGTGGATAGCAAGACATCTTGAAGGAGAGGCAGCAGTGTGGTGGAGGTTAGTAAAAGATAACATTAACCATTTTGTGGAATTCACTGACGCATTTATAAGTAAATATTGGAATGACGTCATTCAAGAGAGAGTACGCAATGAACTGGAATTCGGAAGGTATCACGCCGAGAATGGGATGAACATGATCCAATACTTAGAGCGTAAACTGTTAGAAAACCGACAATTAATTCCGCCAATACCTGATAAGTATTTAATTAGAAAAATTACTAAACATTATCCGCATGAAATAAGAGTTGCGATAATTACTCGTGGTGTAGTGACAATCAATGAATTCGAGCAGGTCTTGTTAGAATTTATGAGTCTGAGAAGTGACACCAGAGAGGCGAGCCGAGGGTACTATGACGGACGGCGAGATCGTAAATCATGGACGAGGGGTGAAGAGGAGAGAGAGCGACCAGCTGAGCACGGGCGCACAAATGAAAGTGAAAGTAGGCCAGTCACTTCACACTACCCCAAACGAACAAACAAGTTTAAAAATGAGAACGAACCTATTCCATCGACCAGCGGTGCGAACGGTAACAAAGTTAATACCGTTATGCCAAAAAACTAGCTAAGTTCTGTAAATATGAAGTAGACTTAAGTAATATTAGTAAATATATTAACACTACTTTTCTAGATTTAAGAGATGATTTAATGGATAATGATGATGTCAACATAATATGTAAAGTTAATAAATGTCCGGAAGTAAGTGTCTCGTTGAACGGAGTGTCTACATGCGCCTTATTGGACACCGGGAGCCAATTAAACGCTGTCTCAGAACAGTGGTTTAAAGACAATAAAAAGGAATTGGGTGATCTAGAAATGTTAAAATTGTCGAATACCGTAATTAAGGGTGCAACCGGCAATAAGTCAAAAAGGGTTACACAACAAATCCTATTAACTGTCCAAATCGAAAGTTTAAGAGTCGATAGTGTCTTCGTAGTTGTCCCAGAATTAATAAAAGATTGTATCTTAGGCATAGGGTTATTGGAAGAAAATGGGTGTGTGATCGACCTGAACAACAAACGATTAATCATTCAGGGAGACCAAAACCAGGAAGGAACTACAGCGGAGATACTACGAGTAGAACTCGCATCTGCCGATGAAGAGATCGAAGAATTGATTGGACAGAAGGTACAAACTATCACAGAAATAACCGAAGCTGAACGGAGCGAGCTAAAGCATATTTTGATGGATAATAAAATGGTATTCCGGGATACGCCAGGTAGGATTAACTCGTATCAACATAAATTCGAAGTCACCGATCGGACACCCTACTGTCAGAAAGGTTGGCCGATTCCGATGAGATACAAGGAAGCAGTGAAGGCAGAAATCCAGAAAATGGAGGCGCATGGTGTTATTGAAAGGGCCCAGAGTCCATACGTCAACCCTATGGTTACTGTCATAAAGAAAGACCAGACGGTTAGATTATGTTTGGACGCCCGTAAGCTGAATTCAGTAACAGTTCCAGACCATGAGGGAGCCATTCCAATTAACGAGATACTGGCAAAATGTGGTAACATTAAAGTCATGTCCACAATTGACCTCCGTAGCTCATTTTGGCAAATCCCATTGCATCAGGAATGTAGAGATTTTACTGGGTTTTTGTACGAAGGCAAGTGCTATCGGTACACAGTGACGCCGTTCGGATTGAAGACTAGCCTAGCAAGTTTAACACGTGGTTTGGACCGAGTATTGTCGGAAGAAGTGAAGGCAGTTACGATCTTATATGTAGATGACTGCTTATGTATCTCGGATAGCGTGGAAGAGCACCTACGGCACTTAAAATTATTATTACGTGACATCAAACAAGCTAATTTAACTGTCAACTTTAAAAAATCACAGCTGTTTCGTAAAGAGATTGATTACCTGGGATATCGCTTAACAACAGAGGGTATTACCGCCGCACCAGATAAGATTAGAACCATTCAGGAATTTCGGAAGCCAAAGAATCAAAAACAACTTAAAGGATTTCTGGGCTTAACCAATTTTTACAACCGATTCACCAATAAATACGCCGAAGCGACGCAACCGTTGTTAAACTTATTAAAAAAGAATAACACGTTTAAATGGACAAAGGAAATGGATCAGCATTTTGAGAGAGTCAAGGAATTATTCATCGACTCAGTGGTTCTTAAGCATCCTGACCCCAACAAGCGTTTCTACCTACAGACGGATGCGAGTAGTTATGCGCTGGGAGGCCAGCTTTACCAGCTAGACGAGAATAACGACATTGGAGTAGTCGCATACACAAGCCGCGTGGTACGGGGAGCTGAGCGTAATTACTTCACCACAGAATTACAGCTACTGAGTGTTGTATACTGTTTGCAAAAATTTAGGACCTACGTACTGGGTAAGCCTTTTACAATCATTACTGACAACAAGGCGTTAATATTCATAAAAAAGTGCCACCTAAATAATTCCCGCATAACGCGATGGATTCTCGCTATACAGGAGTATGATTTCGACATAATTCACTGCAAAGGGAGAGATAACATCGTGGCGGACATCCTGAGCAGGCATCCTGAAGACATGGACGAGGAACAACCAATCGATCGAACCGAGGAGTTAGAGATCAATCTTATCAACATCCGCATCAGTAAGGAGGCTAAGGAGCAGCTCAAGAATATAAGAAGTTATCAACTAGCCGACATGAAATTGAAGCAAATTATCGACATAATACGAGCCAATAAACAACATAAACTTGCCCAAAAATACAGTTGGCACAATGACAAATTATACCGAAGCGAAAAAGGGATATGGAAACTTATGTTGACCAATGAACTTTGCCACAATATGATTGCTGAACTACACCAGGCATACAGTCATGTGGGAAATCGTCGTACATATCAACTGTTCAAAGAAAATTTCACGGGGAACTCAGTTAATAAGATTACCAAATTAATTACGAAAACTTGTCAAATATGCCAGAAAAGCAAGGACCATTTTAAACGAATGGTAGGCGAAACGCAGCCTGTCATACCCCAAAACAAGAGTGAACTAGTTAGTATTGACTACTATGGACCATTACCGGTATCCACGGGCAAGGTCAGGTACATACTCACTGTGATTGACAACTTCACCAAATATGTAAAATTATATAAATTAAGGCAAGCCACCACGACCGCCACTATAAATAAAATTAAATTGTATTGTGAAGAAATGGGAAGGCCATCAGCAGTACTGACTGACAACGGTACCCAGTTCACCAGTCAACGATGGTTCACAGCATTGACGGAGATGGGTATTAAACCAAAATATACCGCTATTCGCAATCCGTGCACTAATTTGGCCGAAAGGATCAATCGACAATTAGGCAACATGTTTAGGGCATTGACCTCCGAAAGACACACAAAGTGGGCACAATTTCTTAATCTAGTTGAGGCATGTATAAATCAAACATACCATGAGACAATTGAAACCACCCCGTACGAGGCACAGTGGGGAAGAAAACCGGAGCGGGACTGGACCAAATATCTTGACAAGGAAATGATGCCGACAAGCCAACCAATTACTTATCATAATATTTACTTACGCATAAAAGAAAAGGGAGAAAAAAGGACAAATCGAATCAACGCTGCTCATCAGATTTCAAAATTCCAAATAGGAGATAAGGTGTTGCTACGCGCGTATCCAATCTCAGATATTAACAAGAAGATAATAGGGAAATTTTGCAATTTATTTGAAGGACCATATAAAATAACAAAGGAACTCGGAACAGCAACCTACCAGCTAGAAGACGCACAACGACCAGGATGTATCAGAGGAAATTTTAATATACGACAATTAAAACCGTATTATGAGCAAAGACCCATTACTACACACATGAATACTGATACTACATAGATACTAAACAGATTGTAATAGCACACAACGTCTACATATGTAATAATTGTAAGGTTCTAATACTGTTGTAATAAATAAGATAATCATTGTTAATTATTAAATTGTATAAGGATTCCAAAAGATATTAGCGTAGTTATTATGAATGTACTATATTGTAAGAGTAAGTTAAGGGAAGTAGAACGTAAACAGATGTTAGGGCAAAATGTCATTGTAACATGTGTTGAGATGAAAGGGAGAGTAAAGCAAAATATTTTAAAAGTAGTTGTTTGACCAGTTTGTCAAGGGTGGGACGGAGAGTCTGTATGTAAACAAACCTTGAAATGCCGTTGACACTTAGGGTATAACAACAGATCGTAAACTAACTAATATTACCATGTTGTGTTAAATAAATTAAAAGTAATTAATATAAGGTGATGTATAAACAAATCTAGATTATAGCAAGGGTAAAACAAATTATTGTTAGTAATATAAAATTTTAGCAGGGGATTAGGGACGCATCAATAGAATCAATCCCAAATTCTATTAAAATTTTGATATGATTCTATCGGGGGACGATATCACGGAAAATTGTATTCTTAACAATTTTACGGGGACAAAGTCATATGGTACACAGGAAGAAATGTAAATTTATAGAAAGCGGTGGTTTTCTTTAGAAGTAAGAAAACATTAAAATATGTAGTAAAGAGCGATAGATATTCAAAAGACGACCTTGCGTTGATGCCAGTAAGTCGGCTAAGAATTTATATTTTGTCACGGACGGGTCGGACCGTCATAAAACTGTATTGTTTGCTAGGGGGTAAGAAACATTTACTAAGGTTGTAAAAGTTAAGTGCGCCTAACAAAAGGGAGCTATATTTTAGAAAGAGAGCGTAGTGTGAAATGGAAGGTGACGCGAAGTTTCATACCACGTGTTCACGCGCATTTTGTGGACGAATAGCGGATAGCGTCATTTTTTTGCGCGGGCTGTTCCGTTAAACAGATTGGGTAGTTTTGAATTTAGCGGTAAGTCAGACCAATAGGCGTGTAGTTTGTCGATATTGAGTGAGGGTAGTTTTAGCGAAATATAAAAATATGGAGTGTAAGAAGTTAAGTTAGTCAATGGAGAGATTACAGATATTAGACTCATATTAGTTGCAATAATAATTTCTCAGTAATTTGATTAAATATATGTCAATCGCCACGTAAGTCAGTCACGGTAACGCGATATTAAGTATTGTGAAAGCTACATATTATAAACATTTAATAATCGTTTACAAGAATAACGTGCAGAGAAATTAGAGAAGATAAGTTAAAATCGAGTAACATATCCAAGTTTTACTTAACACAGCATCAATCGTTGAATGTCGAAATACATAGCGATTTAAATGTGTGAAACGTCATGGTGCGGGACGGTCGATCAATAAGCAGTTATTAATCTGGTGTTAGACGCACTTAGCTTTGTAAAAGAATATACTGTGTATTCAACAAGTGTATTAGCATACGGCACCTGTGTAGTTATCACTAAGTTGTCAAAGTGAATGGTGTTTAATACCTGTGAAACAAGTGTATAAATTAGTGCAAAACTAACAAGGATAAGGGCTCAACGATTAACGTCGGCGACCCGCCTGGAACATGTAGAATTGATTACATCGCGGTGCAGAGTGGATTCAACATGCAAGTAAATAATAAAATGAACACTTATTTTACTATTGTCTATTAAATTTAAATGTAAGTAACTCATATTTGGTGACTCAATTAGTCAAAGAATTCATAGCCAAGAAATAAGCACAAACAAATTTTATAGCAAACTTATTAAAGGTAATGATCTACAAATTTTGTAATATGTAAATACAAATTAGTTATTAACAACTTAATTAATAACAGTCAAATTGTGTTTATTTATTACTGGCGCCCTGGGATAATACTTAAGAGTCGGTACACTAAAGTAATTGTTATATTCTGTTGCTGATAATTAGTATGTTATAAATATTAATATTGTCATTGGGTAAATTAGCTTGATAAACTCTTACTTTGCACATGCTCGTAGGCCGAGTGTAGTATGTATAATAGTAACGTGAACTTTTATTAAGGCCTATTAAAAGTGTATTACACTCACCTTACAAACTATTTATGAAAACAATTATGGAAAATATAAAGAAAAGAATTTGCAATTTAGTAAAACCACGAAATTCAAAAATATAGTAAGCACATCTTACAACCAATTATTTATAAAAAACTTTATGGAATTGAAAAGAAAAGAATTTGGAATTTAGTATGAAAAACTACTAAATTCAAAAATATCGTAAGATCACCTTACAACCAAATATTTATGAAAAACTTTATGGAACACAAAGAAAGCAATTTTGAATTTTTGAATACCACGAAATTCAAAAATTAGTAAGCACATCTTACAACCAATTATTTATAAAAAACTTTATGGAATTAAAAAGAAAAGAATTTGGAATTTAGTATAAACCTCTAAATTCAAAAATATAGTAAGCTCACCTTACAACCAAATATTTACGAAAAAACTTTATGGAAATCAAGAAAAAGAATTTATAAAACCAATAAATTCTAAAATATAGTAAGCACATCTTACAACCAAGTATTTATGAAAATAATTTTGGAGTTAAAGAAGAGAATATTGAGTTTAAATAAATAAATCAACAAAATTGTAAAATAAAGTAAGATCAACTGTAACTTCTCATAATTATTTCCCTAGTTCTGGCGTCATTTGTAATTACAAACCTTTTTTATTTTAAATATAAATGTATTTGTCATGGGAACTATCTAATAACTTGTATCTGGGTTTGTTTACCTTAATCGAATAAAGCACGTGTGTCTCGTCTACCACAATTATGGTATCATAATTATGGTATCCACCATAATTATAGTGCCTGCTTATTTCAATCTCGTTACATAAATTTTTATTACCTAAGGGATCCAGGATTCTGCTCAGCGTGAATGCTGGCAGAGACAGGCATTGAAATGAGAATACGTTCAGTATAAACATTAATCATGAATATTGTTTTATTCCATAAATGCTATAAGCGTGTACACCGGACAAAATCAACATGGCGGCCATTAAAGTTGGCTCGTCTTCATCATGAACTTCTTTATATCTTGTTAATCGTTAATCTAACAAATATCATATTTTAATTTAGCAGCTGCTTTGCTATTAACTGGTTTTGATTATCTTGGCTGAACGCAAACGCAAACCAACACCCCGTTCGGATGTCGACATAAAAAAAAAAACAACAACACGCCGCGCTTCCTCTCACTCACTCATACTTATGCATTTAAATTACTATTGTGTACACATATTTAATTATAGAGTTAACGAGCTCTTTAGTAAAATTTGTTTTGCACTTCCCTGTATCTGTAAACTAGAAGTTCTAGAAGAGGTTTCACATGTTGAGGCCTTAAGTTGGTTTGGTTACGTTTTTTGATATTAACACTGACTCTACTGCATAATTTTGAAAAACAATTACTGCTCACTGTTTGGCTCACTTCTAATTATCACATAATGAGGTTTTAACTACATTTTGTACTGTTTTAAAACACTTTGCCGGTATAAATTGCCGGCGGCCTGTAACAAGTTGTTACTGCTGCTGCTGTTGTGTGTCGACTGGGGCGAGAATTATGCAAATTCTCCATATGTGTGAGTGAGCACACGTCATCGTTCTTTTGTCTCTGGTTATATAATAGCTTCGTTTGTTACGTATTTTCATAACGTCATAGTGGTTTTAATGACGTTTCGAGCTGTTGGCCAATGAAACATGAATATGAAGCGCCTTTCTTAGTGGCGGTAACCATTATAAGTCTTTTTAGCTGCACGTCCACTGCTGTCCTTGAGATTATTTTGTCGTCTCGGAACTACGTCGTTGTCAGCAAAACAAAGGGAAATTATGTAACCCATAGAAATGATTTTAAAACATCGGAATACAATAGTTTGTTACCTCGCATACCATATTTTTATATCAGGCTTTTTTGTACTGTCACAAAACCCCCTCAATGAAAGGTTTTGTGTCGAGACACAAAAACTTTCATTGACTCATTCACACTTCTCTAAAAGGATCAGCTCAGATATGGAGCCACAACCCCCTGTAGTGTTACAAAAAAATATAAATTCAACCACTTACCCTTGGTCCCATGATGAGGTTCGCACCTTCTGACCTTACTGGACTTCTCCAGAGAGATCCCTACACCATAAGGCCATGAGGCACTTTACGCTCCTGTTCTGACGCACCGGCCAGCTCAGGACCGCGGTCACCACACCATAAAACTCTGAAACATTCAATACAAAATTTTTTTTTTAAAATAGTGGCTTTCCTTATATCCATATCCATAACTGATATGTTTCCTCTTAGCACGTTGGTTTGCGTTTTGGGGCATTGGTTTGCCTAATTCTACAAACTTCAAACAATGTATATCAAGAATTAAGATAGTAAATTACTTCTCCTTTTAACACTCCGGTATCTGGTACACCCTTCTGACTTCTATCAACTATCTTCACTCCCTTTACCATATGAAAACAATTACTTTTAACCTAAATAAACTATACCTTACTGCTTTAGCAACAACCATTAACCCTAATAATTTACTTCTTATAATCTTACAATATCTATATCATGGCAGACAACTTAAAAGTTTTATAATTTCTTTACGACTTTTTCTTACATTTAACCTTCTTTATAAGAGAATCATCTCTAGAGAATGGACAAACTTTACAAAATTTTAATCTTATAATCGTTACTATCTTGGTAGTAACCTCCGATCCACACACACTATTGTTAACATAATAAAACACAATAAAACATTGTACATCATAAACATTAAACACTAACATTGAACAATTCACATTAAGTAATTCATATTTACATTTACACAACTGGTAGCAGAACTTTATCAACTTTCGACTAACTTTTATCATTTAACATTCATTTAGATTCTATGCAAAATTCTCAAATTTATCATTTACCTTTCCTTTACCTTACCTTTCTGCTATGAATTTTCCTTTTCTAACCCTTTTATCCACTTACTAGTTTGGGTGACTCTCTATTATTATTCTCTATCTTATTTTGGTATTTGTCAACCTAACCTTACTCACCTCTTTTTTCCACTAACAACCGCTTCTAACCATTTACATATAATATGACACCAATATCTCAATAACAACCCCCTTCATAAATCCCATTAAAACCTCTGGCACCGCTCATTTTTGTACTAGTATGTGTGTATTCCCTCTAACCAACTCATTCACTTATCGGTTTCTGACCCTTTCAGATAACCCTTTCCGGCGCTAAACGGTCCCTTCCCGTCTCAACATCTCTCGTTGACTCCCTACACCACTACCCTTATTACAAAATATCACCAACAACAACAAATATAATTACCACTCACATTACTCACCTCTACATATAATCCCTACCTACTGTGTCCCGAAAATATCTAACACCTCTTTATATATTATCAGCATCTCAGCACTTTATTTTTCCTAACTCCCAATAACTTTATTCAACTAACTCCAATGCCCTGATTTATCCTTATTCCCAAACTCTTTACAACATTTCACATTAATATACCATTAGAAATTCATCACTTATCTACTAACAACAATACCTCTCAATAACCAAACCTATAACATGCTTAATCATTTACTAACCCTTTAGAATCTAAATTCCATAATATCCTTTCAAAATCATTATTAAACTTCTTTTACTTATTTAAAATTCTACAATAGTTTACACACAAAAATACATAGAATACACAATAGCAAAATTACACAAATACATAGACATCAATACACAAAAATATACAATTCACATAATCATTAAATTATTTACCATAATCAGTCCTGATCAGTCCATTAAAAAAAAAAAAAAACACTGGTCACATAATTAAATGTTCATAACACAATAAACAATAAACAACTACCCCATATCGTCAAATAATAATCTTATCTTATATCTATATACATTGCTTATTATTGAATCTCTTATATTAACATCATAAATGCATCTACCATTCAAATTTTCATTATTTTCCACAAACTCATTTAATCTGTCATGATTGGTCATGGTCCTGTCGCCTTTAGTATTATCTGTCACAACCAGGTAAGTTACTAAGTCATTATTTTCATTATCATCTCCTACGACTGCTATATCCGCTTCATTACAAGGTAAGTACTTATTATTTTTATTATATATCATCTCTACTCCTAACCTTCCCATAAACTCTTCATAATCTCTGCTTATCTTAAAAATTTCTACCTCCCTCTTTCTCTCACAATATCTCTCACTATCATACCATCTCTCTCTCTTAAAACATCTCTCATAATAACTCTCCCAACAACATTTCTCTCTCTCAATATATTTCTCTTTATCATACCATCTCTCTCTCTTTAACCCTTCAACACACACTATCATTCCATTATCATTATATTCAATTCCCCATAAAATTTCATTTATACTACCAACCTCCACACTATTATCACCTATTACTATATCTTTATTTATTTTATCGTAATTTTCTACCCCACTTACCTTGTCGTCTTTGTTCAATTTGTCCACTTTGTCAATACTACCATTTTGTCTTTGTATTTCATTTTTTAATTCTTCTAATTTTACATTAAAATTATTTTGTACTTCTCTAATTAAACTTTTTTGTTCACTAAACAGCATTTGCATCATCTTCATGATCTCATTATTCTCAACCCTGTTATTTGAAACTGGTGTTGAGTGCACTATTCCTTCACTCATAACTACTGATTCCGTCATGCTTATTTGGCTGTTGTTTGTATTATCAATTGTGTTCAATAAAGAATTATTTTCTTTATTCTCTGCCATTATGAAATTTGTTAATGGTTTGTCGCTTTATCTTATCGTTATCATCTACTTTACAACCGTATTCTCACTTTCAATGTCCACCCCGCCACCATTTAGGCTTATTATATAAAATATATTAATGTATTTTATATAGTCACCAGTTCGGGCCCATTTGTAACTTTTCAATAATTATTATGTCCCACTGAGGGCGTCATTTGTAACTTCTCATAATTATTTCCCTAGTTCTGGCGTCATTTGTAATTACAAACCTTTTTTATTTTAAATATAAATGTATTTGTCATGGGAACTATCTAATAACTTGTATCTGGGTTTGTTTACCTTAATCGAATAAAGCACGTGTGTCTCGTCTACCACAATTATGGTATCATAATTATGGTATCCACCATAATTATAGTGTCTGCTTATTTCAATCTCGTTACATAAATTTTTATTACCTAAGGGATCCAGGATTCTGCTCAGCGTGAATGCTGGCAGAGACAGGCATTGAAATGAGAATACGTTCAGTATAACCATTAATCATGAATATTGTTTTATTCCATAAATGCTATAAGCGTGTACACCGGACAAAATCAACATGGCGGCCATTAAAGTTGGCTCGTCTTCATCATGAACTTCTTTATATCTTGTTAATCGTTAATCTAACAAATATCATATTTTAATTTAGCAGCTGCTTTGCTATTAACTGGTTTTGATTATCTTGGCTGAACGCAAACGCAAACCAACACCCCGTTCGGATGTCGACATAAAAAAAAAACAACACGCCCCGCTTCCTCTCACTCACTCATACTTATGCATTTAAATTACTATTGTGTACACATATTTAATTATAGGGTTAACGAGCTCTTTAGTAAAATTTGTTTTGCACTTCCCTGTATCTGTAAACTAGAAGTTCTAGAAGAGGTTTCACATGTTGAGGCCTTAAGTTGGTTTGGTTACGTTTTTTGATATTAACACTGACTCTACTGCATAATTTTGAAAAACAATTACTGCTCACTGTTTGGCTCACTTCTAATTATCACATAATGAGGTTTTAACTACATTTTGTACTGTTTTAAAACACTTTGCCGGTACAAATTGCCGGCGGCCTGTAACAAGTTGTTACTGCTGCTGCTGTTGTGTGTCGACTGGGGCGAGAATTATGCAAATTCTCCATATGTGTGAGTGAGCACACGTCATCGTTCTTTTGTCTCTGGTTATATAATAGCTTCGTTTGTTATGTATTTTCATAACGTCATAGTGGTTTTAATGACGTTTCGAGCTGTTGGCCAATGAAACATGAATATGAAGCGCCTTTCTTAGTGGCGGTAACCATTATAAGTCTTTTTAGCTGCACGTCCACTGCTGTCCTTGAGATTATTTTGTCGTCTCGGAACTACGTCGTTGTCAGCAAAACAAAGGGAAATTATGTAACCCATAGAAATGATTTTAAAACATCGGAATACAATAGTTTGTTACCTCGCATACCATATTTTTATATCAGGCTTTTTTGTACTGTCACACAACTTACTAACAAATATTTATGAAATCATTATGAAAACAAAAGAAGAGAATTTTGAGTGTAAATAAGTCACAAAAATTTGAAAAACATAGTAAGATCATCTTACCAACAATAATTTATGAACTAATTATGAAATTAAAGAAAAGAATTTGGAAGTTACATAAAACAAACAAATTATAAAATATAACAAGAGCAACTTACCACAACTATTTATGAAATAATTTTAAAAGAGAAAGAAAAGGAAGTAAGAACCACTGATACAATTAAATGAATAAACTTGTGTTGAAATAAAAATAATAAAAACTTTACGCAATACAAAGAGAAACAATGACCACATAAATATTATAATTAAAGAATTCATTTGGATAAAAAACAAGAGCGAAGTAATTTTTGTAAAAGAAAAAAAATATATATGTAAATAAATCAATAATATAAGTATGATCATAAAATAAATGTCGATTATAATAAAGACAATTAGAAGAAAGTGCTAGAACAGGGAACTATTGGAACAATTCATGAGAAATAAGAAAAAAAACAAAATATCATAAAATATATGCTACCAATGACCAGAAACAGATTGTGATAACAACAAAAGAAGAATAGAGAATTAACACAAAAAACTTTATACGTAATAACTAATGATAATTATATTAACAAAAAAGCTTCCAACCATAATAAGAAATAAGATAACAGTAGAGCTAACAAGTCAGAAGAATAAATGAGAAGAAAAATTTACTGAGATAGAAATATTTACAGATCTGAGCAAATACGAAGTGAGGTATCCAAAGATATTTTTTAATAGTCGTAAAATAGACTATTCTTATATAATTTTTATTAATAACTGTCTGTAGATAAGTCCAGCAGTATTATTATGTTTTTGAGCAGAGATGATTTGCCTCTGGACTCAATTAGAAGTGAAGTATGGCCAACAGGGTGTGTAGCCTACAGTGCCCCTCTGAACTGCCCCAGCTCCGTGTTAGGGAATGTTAGGGAATAAATATCCCAGGGATAAAACACCAAGTTAAGGAAAAATGAAAATAAAATAATAAGCCTCAGATGACTATTACTATCAAGGAAGATCAGTTTAAGAATAAAATATATGTAAGCTCGAATATGAAGAAGCAAAAACAGAAATGGAAAGGAAGTCAAGAATAATAATATATAATAAGTATCATAAGCAATTATTTCAGACAAACAAAGTATGATCTGAACTAATCACTTCTGGAGGAGAGCAATCTGTAGCATGACAGATAATCCACTTAATAAAGATTACACTATGATCATAATTAAATATCAATTACATTAAATATCAAGAAAATCCAAATGAAAACAAATAAATATCAAAATACAATACCACCATAAATGGAAAAAGTAAAAATAAAGAACCACAATGCAACAAAAATGTATAAAGAAAAATAAACCCCAAAAAACTAAAATAAAATAAGGATAATACTCAGGTAGGATAGGAGTAGATAAGGAAAATACTCCGAACAAACCAACGGACATGAGAAAACAATATTACACTGGAGAAACCAAGAAAGAAGAATTTTGAAAAAACGAGATTGTAGGATGGGAGGACTACAAGATATACCCAAGGGAAACCTATTAAGAAGAATATAACAAACCCCGAAAGAGATTAAATGTCACCAAAAGAAAGTATAACAACCCAAAACCTGATATTAATATATAATAGTTGCAAACAAAAGTGTTTAGTGTTGTAAGTAGAAGTGCACCCACTAAAGTTATTGTATAACGGAATAAACAAATCTTCATAATCCCTTATAACTAAATTTTGGTCTTGGAATATTGTAAAACTCAATTAGAGATAAGATCCAAAAATATAAGTGAACAGGTGCAAGTTATTTCAGTGTATTATATAAACTTCAAGTAGAAGTGTGACTAATACTTCAACTAAATACATGTGTACCATTAAACAACTTTAATGTTTTCAATGACTACAGAAATAAAATTTTATAAAATATTCTTATGAAAACAATTACTAATGTTTCTAAGAAGGTGCCACTTTTTATCTAAAAACCTTCATTAAAATGTAAAGGATAAAGTGAGACAGGTGGTGAATAAATAAAGTGACAGGGGATAAATCTTTAGATACCAAAATAAAAACAGATAAGACTGCAACCAAACTAAGTTTAAGAAATAAATAAAAATAAAGGGCTTGTTATGTTTATATTAAAGCCCATGAACTCCATAATTCAATGTTGGAAGTAAAATATAAGATTTTGTTATCATAAAAATGTTTAATATGTCTAACAGTATTAATTCAGACTAAAATGTCTAAGTATGGATACCATACTCTTTTTATAAAATGTTTATTATATGTTACTAGTAGTAGTTAAAACTAAAATGTCTGAATTTGAAGACCATATTGTTAATTTCAAATACTGTTTAAGTATTATGAGTATGAATACGATACTACATATT
Organism: Magicicada septendecula; assembly: GCA_034769895.1. Classification (NCBI taxonomy): domain Eukaryota; kingdom Metazoa; phylum Arthropoda; class Insecta; order Hemiptera; family Cicadidae; genus Magicicada; species Magicicada septendecula. Next base: position 630,303,391 of record CM068368.1, on the reverse strand, counting down.
CTTTTAGTTAATTAAGGAGATTGTAATTAATATTGTATTAAAATAAGAAAGTCAGAAGGGGTATAAACACAGTATTATTAAAAAACATTATATGTAAAACCAGAAAAATCTAGGCCAAATAGGAAACTCCAACCACCTTATAATTGTTAATTAAGTTAAATAAAACAGTTAAACTGATGGAATTTATATAAGGTGAATCAGTCACTAAATACTATGACTAAAACTATACTTTAAAAGGATAGTGTAAAAAGATATATAAAATTATTGAAAAAATTGCAAATGTAATAACTAAAATTTCAGAGTGGGGAGTCATAGATTCATGAATTATATTTAAAAAGATAATCAATTGATAAAATTGCAAGAAATTAAGGAAAGATAAACATTTATGTCAATCTGAGATTTATTATAATCATAATTATAACATATAAAATGGTTAATATTTGGAGAAGAACAGGAAATAAAAGGTTGAACCTACTTTTCCAAAATGTAAGAAATATAGCATTTTTGATAAAAATCTTTGCAAAAATAGATTATTGGGTATCAAATTAAGTAGAAGGAATTAAAGAAACCGATTATGTATTTATTATTTCATGAAATTAATTAATAACCAAAATATATTCTGTGATATAATGTACGTTTTCTACATGTATCACAAGCGATTAAAAATTGAAACAATACATTTCTAATATTAAAATGGCTAAGATATTTAAGAAAACGAAGGAAGTAAGACAGTTCTATATTAACGTTCGTAGAGTACAGTTGAGTGAGTAGCTACATAACAACATATACCTGAACCATTAATGGCGTATAAAAACTGAACCTAACATACAGTAAATTTTTGAGAATTTGGACAAAACAATTTTAAACTATAAATTCAGTGAAAATTAACCACCACAAACATTGAATCAAGTGAATACACAACCGAAACTAGTTAATTAACAATTTGAACCTCTAACACTAATAATTACGAATAACTGAAACGAACTTTACGACACAATTAACTTAACATTATCACACACATTTTTTCTCGAGTGAACCCATTGAACAAGAGATACTAGAATAACACCCGAAATATTAATCACTACTGCGGAGACGAGGAAGCAGTGAGAAGGCATCTTTATTGGAAGAAAATTTTCAACAGACGATTCCTGTTTTACCTCAGCAGCTACGAAGCGGCCATTTCGACTCCCAGCATGCAAAGCGCACATGACGAATAGTATCCATCAACCCTTCATTGGTATCAAGTTTTCATTTTATAAACATTATATATTATCAACTAACTTTGTAATTTTTAACTTTTAAGCTTTTTAATTGTAAATGTTATGCTTTCTGACATTACCCCTTCTCTGACTATTAACTATAACAGTTAAAAAAACCTGAAAAATTTAATATTAAATAACCCATGTATCAACAATCGATCGCCCTGTGAATGAGTCAAGCATTATATGACAAACGATTTTAAATCGATCATTTTCAACATCTGTCAATAAAATTTAATAATTCTACAATTTTGTTTTAAATTTATTTATAAATTTAATAAATAGCGTATTAGTGAACAACAGGACTACAAGAAAGGCGGCCATTACCAAGTGGAAGTAATACCTACGAAGAAGAAGAATACCGCTAATCGATCAGTGGATTAGACAATCCTGTTAACGCTGAATTTAATTACAGCGAACCATAAGCGATATTATTGACAAAATTGACACAAAGGAACTTAAAATTTTAACACTACACCCTTACAAGAATTATTTCCTAAATTATTAAACATCAAAACAAAATTTTTTCAAATTATAAATAACACAATTATATTTTTTTTTTTTTTGTAAACGAACAACAGAATTTTATTATTAGTTTCTTTACAAATTGGCGTCCAACTAAGGGGTTTCAATTAGCGGTTGATAGGCTAGTAACTTGCCCAATTACTAATTCAAGCTTGGCAGCGGTTATACAGTCGGAGAAAGTAGCAAAATGCAACGTCGTGCAACTCAAAAGAAAAGGGCGGCGGAGGCCGAAAAGGAAATTAATATGGAGGACAAAGAGGCAACACCGGTGGAAGATGTGGAAGTGTTATTACCCCCAGTGGAACCTAAAGAACCCGCACAACCAAAGGAACAACCTGAGATGCCCACACAAACAGGGGAAATCAATGTCCGGGAGGAACGGTTGGAAAAACCCACGAGAACAGAGAACGTGGCAATACAAGAGATGTTCAGGCAAATGATGGAAGAGATCAAATCCACAAAGGAAGAAGTCAAATCCACGAAGGAAGAATTAAAGGAGACCAATAGGAAAATGGATACTACAAAGGAAGATTTGAAGGAGGACAACCAGTCTTTGAAGGAAGAATTGGGTAATAAAATTGAAAATACAAATAAGAAAATAGAGGAAACCAGCAAGAAAATGGAAAATGACAACCAACAGTTGAAGGAAGAGTTAAGGGAGAATAGTAAGAAGATGGAAGAAAAAATGGAGGAAAATAATAAAAAGTGGAAGAGAGAATGGGGGAGAAGTTGGAAGAATTGAGAGAGGATAACCAACTACTAAGAGAAGAATTAAGGGAGGTTAACCAGGAAAATCTGGACAAATTAGACGAAAAGATGGAGTTACTAAGAGAAGAAATGAACAAGGAAATCAACGACAATAAAAAATCTATAAATAAAAAATTGGAAGAAGAAACCATAATAATAAACCAACAAATCAGGGAAGTTGACGAAAGATGTCGCCAGACTGAGTGGGAAGTACAGGAAGTCAAGGAAGTAGTAAATGCCAAAATTACCAAGATCGAAGAACACCATAAGAAAAAATTGGAAGAAAACCGAAAGGAAGCACAGGAGGAATTAAGTAAGGTATGTAATCAAGTTACGGAAAGGTGCGATGGAATGGAAGTAGAAATGACGAATATCACCGGTCAAGTACAGCAGAGCTAGGGAGATGGAAGTAATCCGAAACCGACCAACTAACTTCACGAATATCCCCATAAATGAGAATCGGGAATGACTAAACTTTCGCCATTATAAAAGGAAGCCGATGGGAGTTCTTGGCCAGAATAGAGGAGTACATTGCCAAACATAGGGGCAACAGATGGATGAACAACCGGGAGCTATTGGATGAATCATTCCGTGAAATGACGGACAATTGGTGGATGGCAAACTGGAGCGAGATCGATGATTACCAACATTTCAAAAACTTGTATAAGGCAAAGTACTGGTCGGAGACTACTCAGAATTTAATACGTGACAACATCTGTCACGGCCGATACAAACCACTGATGGGTAACTCTATGACCGCATACTTCCTCGGAAAGGTATGTCTGGCGAAGCATTTAGAACCAGCCATACCAGAAGAATGCCTCGTCAATAAATTATCGTACCATTACGATGAAGAAGTAATCCGAGCAAGGAGAGGCAGCCAAATAAAAACAATACAGGCAATGACGGAACTGCTGGAAAACTATGAAAATGAAGAATACTATAGACAAAGCCGAAGGAGGAATGATCGGCCGGAACCAAGGAACCATCAGTACACCAATAACGGTAATAACAATAACAGCAATAGCTACCAAGGAAACCGTGCCAATCCCAATTATAACAACAACAACGACAATAATAATAATAATAATAACAACGTTCCGGGTAACCAAAATACCAATAGAACAAATAACGGCTACCAAGGTAATAGAAATCAGTATTACCAAAATCCCAATATTAATAGTCAGAGAAACCCCAATCATAATAACACAGAACGGTATTATAACAATAATCGAGGGTACCCACCAAACAATAACAATGGTACCAATAGGTTTTCCCGACCAAGGGTAAACTTCATACGAGCTGAAGACGGTTGCCAACGAAGATACTACCATCAGCGGCGTAACAGCTTCCATGAGTATGAGGATCGGCGGAGAAGCAGAGAACGTGATAATTCGAGGCACGATCGACCAAGTCGAAGTACCAGCGTGGATGGTCCAGAACGGCAAACAAACCGAGAACAACCATCGAACCATCGTACGGAGCGGCAGGCAACCACTCAAGGTTTACCGACTGAAACCTCAGTCGGACCTAACCGTAATAACAATGACAATGAGAATTGGGTAACAGTCAGTGAAAATCCTGGTTTTTCAATACTGCATAACCAATCAAGTAACGACGGAGGACCCCGAATAGCTCGGATCAACCATATCAGGGCAGAGTACAGCCAAGAACCTAATAATGATCCCAGCAATGAGAATGAAAGAGATTATTCAAACGTCGACATCGATCAGTACGGGACTGATCCAGAATGGTCCAAATACCTAGTGAGATGGTAACCAATAAATTCTAAAATATAGTAAGCTCATCTTACAACCAAATATTTATGAAAACAATTATGGAAATGAAAGAAAGAATTTGAGTGTAAATAAACCACTAAATTCTAAAATATCGTAAGCTCACCTTACAAACTATTTATGAAAACAATTATGGAAAATATAAAGAAAAGAATTTGCAATTTAGTAAAACCACGAAATTCAAAAATATAGTAAGCACATCTTACAACCAATTATTTATAAAAAACTTTATGGAATTGAAAAGAAAAGAATTTGGAATTTAGTATGAAAAACCACTAAATTCAAAAATATCGTAAGATCACCTTACAACCAAATATTTATGAAAAACTTTATGGAACACAAAGAAAGCAATTTTGAATTTTTGAATACCACGAAATTCAAAAAAATAGTAAGCACATCTTACAACCAATTATTTATAAAAAACTTTATGGAATTAAAAAGAAAAGAATTTGGAATTTAGTATAAACCACTAAATTCAAAAATATAGTAAGCTCACCTTACAACCAAATATTTACGAAAAAACTTTATGGAAATCAAGAAAAAGAATTTATAAAACCAATAAATTCTAAAATATAGTAAGCACATCTTACAACCAAGTATTTATGAAAATAATTTTGGAGTTAAAGAAGAGAATATTGAGTTTAAATAAATAAATCAACAAAATTTTAAAATAAAGTAAGATCAACTTACTAACAAATATTTATGAAATCATTATGAAAACAAAAGAAAAGAATTTTTAGTATAAATAAGTCACCAAAATTTGAAAAACAGTAAGATCATCTTACCAACAATAATTTATGAACTAATTATGAAATTAAAGAAAAGAATTTGGAAGTTACATAAAACAAACAAATTATAAAATATAACAAGAGCAACTTACCACAACTATTTATGAAATAATTTTAAAAGAGAAAGAAAAGGAAGTAAGAACCACTGATACAATTAAATGAATAAACTTGTGTTGAAATAAAAATAATACAAAGAGAAACAATGACCACATAAATATTATAATTAAAGAATTCGTTTGGATAAAAAACAAGAGCGAAGTAATTTTTGAAATAGAAAAAAATATATATGTAAATAAATCAATAATATAAGTATGATCATAAAATAAATGTCGATTATAATAAAGACAATTAGAAGAAAGTGCTAGAACAGGGAACTAGTGGAACAATTCATGAGAACTAAGAAAAAAAAACAAAATATCATAAAATATATACTTACTTACTTACTAGCCAACGCCCACCCTTGGCTGTTGGGCCATTAGGTGGCGCGCTGACCAGTAGACGTGAGAGCCTTGCCGTATCATCTTCGTCTTGGACTTGCGTGTCTGATATCAAGGCTGGACATGCAATTAGGTGATCCGCATTCATGGAAACGTATCCACAGAGAACACATTCAGGAGACGACAACACGCCAATGCGGTGCAGGTGGGAGGCCAGGTAGTCATGACCGGTTGTATTTCTAAAAAGAGCAACACTAGTTGCTTGGGGTAGAGTTCTGTTGATGGAGCTGTCCGTAACCAATGTTGCCCATCTTTTTCCCACACAGGCTCTTAATTGTTTTTCTTTTAGCCGTAGGCTTATTGAGGAGTTTATTCTTGCTTTCGCAGATGCATATGAGCTGGGGGTCTCCGGCTGAGGTAGTGCTGCGCCCATTTTGGCGAGGATGTCGGCTTTTTCATTTCCCATGACGTTGACATAGCTGGGTACCCATTGCAGTTCAATCTGCCAGCCTAATTGTACAAGGTTCTGTAGTTCTCGCCTACACTCAATTGTCAGGGAGCAGTTTGTATCACCATTTGAGGTCACGTTTTGAATCGCTGCAGTCGAATCTATGAGGAAGACGGCTTTGTTAGGTGGTGAGATCTTGGCAAGCTCAATAGATGCTGCCTTTATGGCTGCTACCTCTCCGTCATAGTTGCTTAGCCGGCCTCCTACAGCGAGGTGGCCTTCAAATAGAGAGCTGTAGAACCCAGCCCCTGTTGCCCCTGTAGATGGTATAGAGGATCCGTCTGTGTAGATTCGTATCCACTGCTCAGCGGCAAAATGTTTTTGTACAGTGTGTAAGGCTGCTTGACGAAGCTCGGCTTCATTCGACTCTGTTTTTGTCTTATTATGGTCGAAGAGTTTCAAGTTAGCATTTGGGAGTTGGCTAAAGAATTCACGGTGATGTATAAATGGTGCTGCCTCATTTGGTTCTATGTCATATTTGCGTTGGACTTCTTCATAGATCGCAATCGGGCATTTCTGAGTTTTCAGCCTTTCTGTCGCTGTTTTATAATTATTCCACCGTTGTTGGTAGGCTCTTTTACATCTCTCCCAGGATATGAGGCACAGCTTTTCCCGTCTTACTTGCATAGGTTCGACTTGCAGTTGTGACTCCATGGCAAGTATAGGAGTTGATTTCGGCGCACCAGTTATCGTTCTAAGGGCTGCATTTTGGACCAAGTGAAGTTTCTGGCATGCTGCACTGGAGGCAGTAATAGTTGCTTCTGCGCCATATTCCAGGAAATATATATTGGTATATGCTACCAATGACCAGAAGCAGATTGTGATAACAACAAAAGAAGAATAGAGAATTAACACAAAAAACTTTATATGTAATAACTAATGATAATTATATTAACAAAAAAGCTTCCAACCATAATAAGAAATAAGATAACAGTAGAGCTAACAAGTCAGAAGAATAAATGAGAAGAAAAATAACTGAGATAGAAATATTAACAGATCTGAGCAAATACGAAGTGAGGTATCCAAAGATATTTTTTAATAGTCGTAAAATAGACTATTCTTATATAATTTTTATTAATAACTGTCTGTAGATAAGTACAGCAGTATTATTATGTTTTTGAGCAGAGATGATTTGCCTCTGGACTCAATTAGAAGTGGAGTATGGCCAGCAGAGTGTGTAGCCTACAGTGCCCCTCTGAACTTCCCCAGCTCCGTGTTAGGCAATGTTAGGGAATAAATATCCCAGGGATAAAACACCAAGTTAAGGAAAAATGAAAATAAAATAATAAACCTCAGATGACTATTACTATCAAGGAAGATCAGTTTAAGAATAAAATATATGTAAGCTCGAATATGAAGAAGCAAAAGCAGAAATGGAAAGGAAGTCAAGAATAATAATATATAATAAGTATCATAAGCAATTATTTCAGACAAACAAAGTATAATCTGAACTAATCACTTCTGGAGGAGAGCAATCTGTAGCATGACAGATAATCCACTTAATAATGATTACACTATGATCATAATTAAATATCAATTACATTAAATATCAAGAAAATCCAAATGAAAACAAATAAATATCAAAATAAAATACCACCATAAATGGAAAAAGTAAAAATAAAGAACCACAATGCAACAAAAATGTATAAAGAAAAATAAACCCCAAAAAACTAAAATAAAATAAGGATAATACCCAGGTAGGATAGGAGTGGATAAGGAAAATACCCCGAACAAACCAACGGACATGAGAAAACAATATTACATTGGAGAAACCAAGAAAGAAGAATTTGAAGAAACAAGATTGTAGGATGGGAGGACTACAAGATATACCCAAGGGAAACCTATTAAGAAGAATATAACAAACCCCGAAAGAGATTAAATGTCACCAAAAGAAAGTATAACCACCCAAAACCTGATATTAATACAAAATAGTTGCAAACAAAAGTGTTTAGTGTTGTAAGTAGAAGTGCACCCACTAAAGATATTGTATAACGGAATAAACAAATCTTCATAATCCCTTATAACTAAAATTTTGGTCTTGGAATATTGTAAAACTCAATTAGAGATAAGATCCAAAAATATAAGTGAACAGGTGCAAGTTATTTCAGTGTATTATATAAACTTCAAGTAGAAGTGTGACTAATACTTCAACTAAATACATGTGTACCATTAAACAACTTTAATGTTTTCAATGACTACAGAAATAAAATTTTATAAAATATTCTTATGAAAACAATTACTAATGTTTCTAAGAAGGTGCCACTTTTTATCTAAAAACCTTCATTAAAATGTAAAGGATAAAGTGAGAGCAGGTGGTGAATAAATAAAGTGACAGGGGATAAATCTTTAGATACCAAAATAAAAACAGATAAGACTGCAACCAAACTAAGTTTAAGAAATAAATAAAAATAAAGGGCTTGTTATGTTTATGTTAAAGCCCATGAACTCCATAATTCAATGATGGAAGTAAAATATAAGATTTTGTTATCATAAAAATGTTTAATATGTCTAACAGTATTAATTCAGACTAAAATGTCTAAGTATGGATACCATACTCTTTTTATAAAATGTTTATTATATGTTACTAGTAGTAGTTAAAACTAAAATGTCTGAATTTGAAGACCATATTGTTAATTTCAAATACTGTTTAAGTATTATGAGTATGAATACGATACTACATATTCTTTTAGTTAATTAAGGAGATTGTAATTAATATTGTATTAAAATAAGAAAGTCAGAAGGGGTATAAACACAGTATTATTAAAAAACATTATATGTAAAACCAGAAAAATCTAGGCCAAATAGGAAACTCCAACCACCTTATAATTGTTAATTAAGTTAAATAAAACAGTTAAACTGATGGAATTTATATAAGGTGAATCAGTCACTAAATACTATGACTAAAACTATACTTTAAAAGGATAGTGTAAAAAGATATATAAAATTATTGAAAAAATTGCAAATGTAATAACTAAAATTTCAGAGTGGGGAGTCATAGATTCATGAATTATATTTAAAAAGATAATCAATTGATAAAATTGCAAGAAATTAAGGAAAGATAAACATTTATGTCAATCTGAGATTTATTATAATCATAATTATAACATATAAAATGGTTAATATTTGGAGAAGAACAGGAAATAAAAGGTTGAGCCTACTTTTCCAAAATGAAGGAAATATAGCATTTTTGATAAAAAACTTTGTAAAAATAGATTATTGGGTATCAAATTAAGCAGAAGGAATTAAAGAAACCGATTATGTATTTATTATTTCATGAAATTAATTAATAACCAAAATATATTCTGTGATATAATGTACGTTTTCTACATGTATCAGAAGCGATTAAAAATTGAAACAATACATTTCTAATATTAAATTGGCTAAGATATTTAAGAAAATGAAGGAAGTAAGACAGTTCTATATTAACGTTCGTAGAGTACAGTTGAGTGAGTAGCTACATAACAACCTATACCTAAACCATTAATGGCGTATAAAAACTGAACCTAACATACAGTAAATTTTTGAGAATTTGGACAAAACAATTTTAAACTATAAATTCAGTGAAAATTAACCACCACAAACATTGAATCAAGTGAATACACAACCGAAACTAGTTAATTAACAATTTGAACCTCTAACACTAATAATTACAAATAACTGAAACGAACTTTACGACACAATTAACTTAACATTATCACACACATTTTTTCTCGAGTGAACCCATTGAAGGAGAGATACTAAAATAACACCCGAAATATTAATCACTACTGCGGAGACGAGGAAGCAGTGAGAAGGCATCTTTATTGGAAGAAAATTTTCAACAGACGATTCCTGTTTTACCTCAGCAGCTACGAAGCGGCCATTTTGACTCCCAGCATGCAAAGCGCACATGACGAATAGTATCCATCAACTCTTCATTGGTATCAAGTTTTCATTTTATAAACATTATATATTATCAACTAACTTTGTAATTTTTAACTTTTAAGCTTTTTAATTGTAAATGTTATGCTTTCTGACATTATCCCTTCTCTGACTATTAACTACAACTGTTAAAAGAACCTGAAAAATTTAATATTAAATAACCCATGTATCAACAATCGATCGCCCTGTGAACGAGTCAAGCATTATATGACAATAAATTTTAAATCGATCATTTTCAACATTTGTCAATAAAATTTAATAATTCTACAATTTGGTTTTAAATTTATTTATAAATTTAATAAATAGCGTATTAGTGAACAACAGGACTACAAGAAAGGCAGCCATTACTCAAGTGGAAGTAATATCTACGAAGAAGAAGAATACCGCTAATCGATCAGTGGATTAGACAATCCAGTTAACGCTGAATTTAATTACAGCGAACCATAAGCGATATTATTGACAAAATTGACACAAAGGAACTTAAAATTTTAACACTACACCCTTACAAGAATTATTTCCTAAATTATTAAACATCAAAAACATCAAAACAAAATTTTTTTCAAATTATAAATAACACAATTATATTATTTTTTTTTTTGTAAACGAACAACAGAATTTTATTATTAGTTTCGTTACAATGGTCACAAGAACTATAAAACACAGATGTCAGTGATGCAAATCATTTATAAATGGTATGTTAATCAGTAAGAAATTTAAACAAAAAAAGAGTAAAATAATTTATTACAAAAAAAAGAGTTCATTTTAACATAAAAGAAAAGAAAGTCCTGAATATCTGTAACATTCAAATAATATTTCGGTTCAATCTTAATCACTTTTCTACAACAACAAAAATAAATAATTGTAATGTGAAGTATCTAAAACTCTGTGTTTGTCACCTGCAGTTTTTCCACACACAGCCCACATTGTCTGATCAGCAAGGACTTCATACATAAGGCTGGAGTCTGGGCTGGCATATACACGCTGAACACTCAAGTGCAAATGACACAAAGTACTTGCTCTACAGAATTCACTGCCCTTTGTTGGCTCTATACGTGATTCAACTATAAACAATGTCTGGAAACAAACAATATTACTCAATTGTGAACTCAAATCTGACATGCCATGAAACTAAATTCACTTTTATTTACAATAATTAGGTATATTATAGATTTGTAACAAGCTTAAAATTTAGATGTGCCCTAGGTTGAAAATGACTATACTTAAAGATCATTTATATAACTTATATTTTCCATACTCTTACACAAAAATTCTTTTACTCTGATAATCCTACTAAATGCTACACTCTCATGTCTTCGGGCAATAGATACAAAATCTTCACTTCAGAATTCAAGAATCTCTGTAGTTGGCATTTCAACAAAATCTGTAAGCGTCATTTAAAGTCAACAAATTTTAATCAAAGTCATACAAATTTTAATCTACAGTGTAACCTCGATATAACACCCCTGTGATATAACGCGACCCTTGTAATGCTCATTCTTCACGGTCCTGGCAAATTAAATAGTTAAATGAATAGAGTAAAATAATTTACGTCTTTTTTGTCCGTCAGGTGGCTTTTCCTTTTGTACACTACTACGCGTTTTGGGACTATGTCCCATCATCAGGTACAATCCCTTGGTAAAGTTCGTCAAACAATTAAAATATTAAAACAATTTACATATAATTTACACATGTCACAATTAAATATAAAATATCAGAACGCAGGAACACATGCTATGTCGTTGGTGCGCACCATGGAACACTACAGTCGACTGAACACTATTGCCTGAACAGTCAACTGTAGTGTTCCATGGTGCGCACCAACGACATCGCATGTGTTCCCGCGTTCAGATATTTTATATTTAATTGTGACATGTGTAAATTATATGTATATTGTTTTAATATTTAAATTATTTGATGAACTTTACCAAGGGATTGTACCTGATGATGGGACATATGTCCCGAAACGCATAGTAGTATACAAAAGGAAAAGCCACCAGATGGACAAAAAGAGGTAAATTATTTTACTCTATTCATATACATTAAGTGGCCTGGATACCAAAAACCATGAATTTAAAATAGTTAAACTTGGGACCTTTATATAAAGCAACCCTCGATATAAAGCACTTTTTGGCTGGTCCAGAGAAGAGCGTTATATCAAGGTTTCACTGTAATATACTTGTAACATGTCCTAAAGTAAACATTTTCTAATATGTAAGAAAAATTCACTTCAAACTGAGTGATTTAGGTTTTCAAGACAAAAGTTCATGCAGTTAAAATATCTACTTTCACATAATTATGGTCAGTTGTGAAACTGAATATCAATGCTCTTATCACATACCATCAACAAGGCTGGATTATAGGTGTATATATACTGTAATAGCATCTATACATGATTCATGTGTTTCAAAAATCCACATGCCTACATTTCACCCATGACATGTTTTTCCATAAAGTATGATGAAAGACTTACATGAAAAAAGTATTATGATTCTCCATGAAAATTTCAGTACATACTAACCCAGAAATGTTTATCAATTAAATTGTTAACATCTTAGTTATAAACACTATTTTTATCCATTCAAATTTTTTTACTGATGATATGCAGATACATAGAAAGGGTTTTCAGACTGTTAAATGAATTATTGACGTACATGGTGTGGCTATTAAATAACTGGACTGTGTTTATGTGTGCTTTATGGATCACATGTCAGTAATAAATAGGACAGATCATAAACAGTCCTTCTGAATTGGTAGTCAGTAATGTTGTGAACACTTAGAAAAGCATCGTTTGTAGCTGTTTTACCAGAATAATGTTTACCCTGAAAACTGAACAGTATGTTAACATAATGTTTCTAGTGAAATTAAAAAAAAATGCAACACAGTGTTTTAGTTTGTTAAAAGAATTTGTAAAGATTGGAAAGAGGTGGAAGACGATGAGTGTCCAGGTCGGCCAACCATGTCAAGAACTGATGAAAACATATATTTATGTATAAACATTGTAACGAAACAAATGTTACAAAAGAATAGTAAATAATAGTGAAATCCGATCCAGAGAAGAACCAAGACATAATAATTGCTAGCAAATTAAAGGAAAACTATTTGGTTTGACTTATATAATATTATCCAGAAACCCAGAAATAACCCAGTAGAATAGGGCAGTAAACAGAAAAAAGTGAAATAAATAAACCTAGTGGGCCTAATCAACTTACCCTGAATAATAACAACCAAACCCAATAAAGAGTACCTAATCATAAATTAAAATTATATTAACAAAATTGTATCGACATATTTTAAGGATAGAAAAAGGGACACAAACCTTACAGTTATATGAGTGACAGAATATAAATAGTGACACAGACTACTGTTAAACAGTGTTAATTATTTTTGTATGAAAAGTGTTTTATTGTTATTATTAGACAGAATTTTAGTTTATCATACAGACAATAGTTTAGCAGTATAAATAAACTAAAACTGTCAAAAACAATTATTATTATTAAGAGTTTTGTTGTATGTTATAAGATTTTATGTCACCAGTTAATTTATGTAAATATATTTATCTCAGGTAGTCAAAGTAGAAATTACAATAAACCATAAAAATTGTTCCACCACATATCATAGAAATTCAAATTAAAAAGGTTTTACAGTTATAAACTGAGGCATGTTTAGTATCAAATTGTTTATAATTATCTAATTATTAATTGTATAAACATTGCATATATAATTAGAGTATAATAATAAAATTATCTATTAAAGGTAATTTATAAAATATAAAGTAGGTAATGGGTGTTGATCCTATAACATTTAACCTGTACATAAATGACCAATCAAAATTTAAGAAATTTGTATGAGTTCTATGACTAAAAAAGAAGAAATAACACTTAATTGTTAATTGTGATGGAAAGCAGTTGAATAGTGCGTGTCTAGAGGTAATTAAAAGTATATAAAAATAGATGACCCGTGTGTGAAAGAAGATCTGAAGGACCATCATCGAAGATAATAATCCTTCCACTACCATTTTCATGAACAAATAATACACACAATCAAGAAAAATATTCAGAAACGACCAGGAACCCTTCAGCAATATCGTCTAGATGTGTAAAGTATAATTTGACAATATTTTTTTTTCAACAAGGAACAACCACTAGACAATATCACAATTTACACTAACACTAATCACTAGTCAACATTTTAAAGTGCAACCAAATTCAATATATAAGCTAACAGTGATTACAAGGAAACATTTATTGTACACATTGATAAACTACATTATTTTCTGAGACGGACAAATTGAATATCGTCAAAACTTGTATGCAACTTAATATATAATTTGTGTAAATTTTTAGATTATAAGTAATATATTGTTTGTAAAGGTACTCTCTATTATTAATCAACATGCAAAGGAACTTTTCGTAGCAGCCACAAGAATTCCCACGAAATATATTAAAATTATTTAATTATAAATCCTGAGATAAATATCGACCCTGTGACAACCTTATGTATCGAATGGAATTTTCCAATAATTGAATTTATGTTACACAGATTAAATCATTATGTTATTAAATCATATCCATGAGTTATTATTTCAGGAAGGTAATATATAGTAGTATTATAAATTGGCGCACCAACTAGTGAGGCTGAAATTAGGGAATATTAGGTGAAGAAATTGAAACAACCAAATTAATTTCCTAATTTTTAGCTGGCGACTGCTATAAGTTCCAAGAAATAATAAAGATGCGTAAGAGGGCTACATCATTGAAACGGACGAAGGAGGCAGAGAAAGAAGTCAGGATGGAAGAGAAAGAAGTAACATCGGTGGAGGATGTGGAGACGGTAGCAAGAAAGGAAGATAGGGGAGACCCAAATCTTATAAAATTAATGGAGTTAATGAATAGTATGAGTGAAAAAATGGACAGAAATAAGGAAGAAACGAAGGAAGATTTGAAGAAGCAGAAGGAAGAATTCACTGAAAACTCAAGGAAACAAAATGAAATTTTGAGTCAAAACTTGTTAAAACAAATGGAGGAAAAATTCGATACCATCAAGGAAGATCACAGACAAACGAATGAGAAAATTGATAGCATCAAGGAAGATAACAGACAAACAAATGAGAAAATGAGTGAAAATTTAATAAAACAGATGGAGGAGAGATTTAACCAAAACAAAGAAGAAACTAACGAAAATTTTAGGAAACAAAACGAAACCACTAATGAGAGTTTAAAACGGATAAATGAGAAAATTGATAGTATTAAGGAAAGTACTAATGAAACTTTAAAGCAAACTATAAGTGAAAATAATAACCAAATGAAGGAAGAGTTCAGACAAATCAATGAAGAGAATTTAAGAAGAATTAATGGTAGAATTTAACAGGTCAATGATACAATTAACCAGAAGATGGACAAAATCGATGGTGAAAGGAAGCAAGAAATAGCTGACACTAATGAGAGATTGAGAAAAGCTAACGAAACCATCATACAAAATAAAGCAGTGATAAATACTAGAATAGACCAGCTCCAAGAAAATAGTCGTATTCAAATAGAAGGAATACAAAAGGAACAAGAAAATTTAGTGAATTTACAGAAACAAACCGGAGAAAGGTGTGACAATATTAACACTACGGTGAATAATTTAACTGGTCAGGTACGCCAAAATCAAGAAGAAATTGAGTTAATTAGAACCAGACCACATAATATTACTCATGTTTCCACAAATGAAACCAGAGAAGGAATTAATTTCAAAAATTATCGCAGAAACCCCATGGAATTCCTGGCCAGAATTGAGGAACATTTTAATAAACATCGAATAACTATCTGGAGCTCGATTAGAGAGATGTTGGATGAGCATTTTAGGGAGATTACGGACAACTGGTGGACAGCAACCAGGAATGAGATAGTGGACTACGCTCAATTTAAAAAACTGTTTAAAGAAAAATACTGGTCCGAAGCTATACAAAATATTATAAGGGACAACATTTGTCAGGGAAGATATGATGGAAATAGAGGTACATCTCCAACTACTTACTTCTGGGGAAAGGTGTGTTTGGCGAGACACCTAGAGCCAAGAATACCAGAAGAATCCCTAGTAACTAAAATGGCATACCATTATGACACAGGAATTGCCAGAGCACGCCTGGGAAGCCAGATTAAAACGGTCCACGCAATGGCTGACTTATTAGAAAATTATGAACACGAGGGTTACTACAAAAGAAGCAGACAACGAACTGATCAGTGCGGTTCAAAAAATAATAACCATGGTATGAATCATAATCAATATAATAACATGAATAACCGGAATAGTTATGTCAACGATCGTAATTACAACCAAAATTTTACCCCAAATAATAACCAACCAGCAAACTTCAATCGAAACCCAATTAACAATAATGATAACAACAGGCCCAATCAAAATTACCATCCGGGTAATAGAAACAATAATAATTATAATAACTACCGAACAAACCAAAATTATAATAATTTTAGGAGTAACTCAGGAGTTAATAACAATAATAATCAGGGTAATTATAATAATAATCGTTTGTACCGACCCCGAATAAATTACATCAGTGCCGAAGAAGGGGATTACTGGAGATACCATCAACCTCGGAGGAACAGTTTTAATAACAGTTATGATCAAAGAGGAAATCCCAGAGGGATGAGTCACCATTATAACCGAGTCAGAAGTAGAAGCCAGGAGGACTTCCGAGAATCAAGGGGAAGTGAACAATTAGACAACCGAGAGGTTGAACAACCAGGAACCAGCACACCAGTCCAGGCAAATCAACAGTCATGCCCGGAAAATAATCATGATAGCCTTAATTTAAACGGAGTGAGGCAGTAATAAACCCTCGCGACCCCTTACTGCTACTAACTACTGGGTACAATAACCACCAAATTCAAAAACATAGTAATAACAAATTACTACCAACTAATTATGAAACACTAATTATGGAAAATAAAAGAATTTTGAAGTATAACAACAACCAAAGTTTAAGGACGGACAGTCAAAATCTTACTATTATTTACAATTATTATTTGAAAAATCTTCGAGATGAACTGTTGGAGGAAACGGTGACAAGTAGAATCAACCAGCATAATGAAATTTTATACATAACCGCTCAAATTGAAGGAATTCCTACACGAATAATGATAGATACTGGTGCAAATGTATCACTTATTAACGACGCTGAACTGGAGAGAATACAGAAACAAAGTAAAAATATAATACCTACCTTACCTGTCAATAATGTTATTTTAATAGGTGCCACTGGGCGTCAAAATAAAACAGTGAGAAAACAAGTGTCATTGGAAATAAAAAGCAAAGGTGTTACAATTAATATTATATGTTTGGTCGCAATCGGCCTACCATTCGAATTATTAATCGGATGCGATATGCTGAGGAAATATTCAGCCATTATTGATTTGAGCAAGGAGAAGGTGTCCTTGAACTCAGAAGGTGTTATGTGGACGGCAGAGTTAATAGGAAGCGATGGTGCCCCTCTGAACCGTACCCATCACCAAGTTAGGGAATTAAATTTTTTAAATAATGACACCCAATGCAGAAAAATAATCTATAATATGACAAATGAAGACCTGTGGAACAGTAAATTACAGGAGATAAGAGAGTTTAGACACCAAGGCACAAATAATTTGACAGTAAAACAAGTAGAAGATCTCATTATAATATATAAGAAGTATAAACATGTATTTTCAGAAAACCCAGGAAAAGTAAAAAACTATCAGTGTAGAATACAATTTAAAGAACCAGCAGAATTTCACAGAAAATCCTATCCTATACCATATTCATTGAAGGAGGCGGTTAAAGATGAAATTAATAAAATGTTGTTAAATGATATAATTGAGCATAGCCAATCACCATATACTAGCCCAATAGTAGCAATTCAGAAGAAGAACGGGCAGGTTCGACTTTGCTTGGATGCCCGAGAAATAAATAAACACATAGTAAATGATCGTACGTCACCTGGAGAAATAGAAGAAATTCTAAAGAAATTTCATGGTACGAAATTTATCAGTACCTGGGACACAGTTTGTGGTTACTGGCAGGTGGAGTTGCACCCGATGAGTCGAAAATATATGGCTTTTATTTTCGAGGGTAGAAACTACCAGTTTAAAAGATTGCCATTTGGATTAGTCAATTCGGTAGCAATTTTTGTACGATGTATGGACCAGGTATTGGGTCAGGAAGCGCTACAATTCACCACAGTTTATGTAGACGACCTGTTGATTACCTCATCCAACTGGGAGGAACATTGTCACAGGGTGGAATATGTATTGAGTAAGTTAGCAGAGAACGACATAACACTAAAACTTGAAAAATCCCAATTAATAGCGAAGGAGGTTCAATTTTTAGGTTTCAATTTGACTGAACAAGGTATTTCTCCATCACAAGAAAAGGTTACTGCAATCCAGAAGTTCCCACAACCAAAGAATAAGAGGCAACTCCAATCCTTCTTAGGACTGTGTAATTACTACCGGAAGTTCCAACGCAATTATTCCGCATTGACATCTAAATTTCAGGAACAGCTGTCTTCCAAAAACAAATGGACATGGGGACATGAACAGGACGCTATACTACAACAGATAAAGGATAAATTCTTAGAGACAGTAATCCTTCATCATCCAAATTTTGATCACCCATTCTTTTTGAACTGTGACGCAAGTGATGTCAGTCTTGGGACGGTATTGTACCAAGAAGACACAGAAGGAAACCATTTAGTCATCAGTTTTGCCAGTCGTGTGTTAAACCACTGTGAGAGAAGGTATAATGTTACAGAAAAGGAACTATTAAGCATAGTCTTTGCTTGTAGTAAATTCCGAACGTACATTTTGGGATATCCTGTAACTGTCAGAACGGATCATAAGTCCATCTCATTTTTAAGAAGTTGTAAGCTGAGTCATGGAAGGCTTACGAGGTGGATACTCGCCTTGCAGGAGTATAATATCAAATGGGAATATATTCCAGGGAGTCAAAACGTGATAGCAGACGTGTTATCTCGAATAAACCTGGACACCCAGACATTTGAGGGTGAGAAAGAAAGGATTATCAAGGTGTACAACATTCTCAAAAGCAGATCTGATTTGGAAGCATTATTACAAAATATCAAAGCTAATCAGTTATTAGACCCAAAATTAATAAAAATCAAGGAACGTATGGCGAACCAAAACTCTTCAATAAACCAATTCTATTGTGAACAAGAAGGAATTTTATTCATAAAAAATACATTGAACCAAGAAGACTGGAAGGTAATCATTCCCAAAATCATGGAAAAAGAACTAGTGTTGGAATATCACATAAGATACGGACATATGGGTGCTGTAAAGGTAGTGAAAGCATTGGAGGAGAATTGTTACATTAAGAACATACACAGGAAGGTACAAAATTATATAAAACCCTGTCATATCTGTCAATTGGTCAAAATTAATAATGAACGAAGGGAAGGTGTAATGATACCTATATCGTCAGAACAAAAATTGGAAAAATTATTCATTGACATATGTGGACCATTTCCTAGGAGTGAAGGTAGAAGCCGGTATAAATACCTTATAATCATTATGGACCACTTCACCAAATTCATCAAATTGTATCCAATCAGTCAAGCAACTACGCAGAAAATTCTTGAAGTAATAACTACTCAATACATTCCAAAAATAGGAATACCTGTTTCAATAGTTACCGACCATGGTACACAGTTTCGAGGCAGAAAATGGAAGAACACATTGTTAGAACTGAACATCAAAAGCTATAAGACCTCCGTATACCACCCCAGTAGCAATCCATCAGAAAGAATCCTGAGAGAGGTTGGTAGAATTTTAAGGACCTATTGTCATCAACAACAAAGGAAGTGGCCTGATTACTTATCAGCCACAGAAGATTTTTTAAACTTGGCTTACCATCCATCTATAAATTGCACTCCATACACTGCCATGTATGAAAAACAACCACCCAGAGAGATCCAAGAATTGATTAAATTTCCTAAGTCTCCATCGTACCAATTTAATAAATTAAAATTCTATAATCAGGTGATGGAAAATCTGGAAAAACGCAGAAATAAATACCAGAAAATAAAGGGTAAAATAATTAAATATGAAGTAGGAGAGAAAGTTTTGTTAAAGAACAGGGTATTGCCTAGCACTCTAGAAGGGATATCAAAGAAATTATTATTACTATACGTTGGACCCTACACCATAACAAAAAACAACAACAACAACACGTATGAATTAACCGACCCCATTTCAAAGAAGATCAAGGGCAATTATAATCAACAATCCATGAAAAAATATCATGAGGAAGAAAAGGAAAAATAACATAAGTAATTATGTCCTCACACCTAATGAAGTGTTCAGAAATAATTACTTCTGAAGGGAGGCAATTTGTAACGAAACAAATGTTACAAAAGAATAGTAAATAATAGTGAAATCCGATCCAGAGAAGAACCAAGAAATAATAATTGCTAGCAAATTAAAGGAAAACTATTTGGTTTGACTTATATAATATTATCCAGAAACCCAGAAATAACCCAGTAGAATAGGGCAGTAAACAGAAAAAAGTGAAATAAATAAACCTAGTAGGCCTAATCAACTTACCCTGAATAATAACAACCAAACCCAATAAAGAGTACCTAATCATAAATTAAAATTGTATTAACAAAATTGTATCGACATATTTTAAGGATAGAAAAAGGGACACAAACCTTACAGTTATATGAGTGACAGAATATAAATAGTGACACAGACTACTGTTAAACAGTGTTAATTATTTTTGTATGAAAAGTGTTTTATTGTTATTATTAGACAGAATTTTAGTTTATCATACAGACAATAGTTTAGAAGTATAAATAAACTAAAACTGTCAAAAACAATTATTATTATTAAGAGTTTTGTTGTATGTTATAAGATTTTATGTCACCAGTTAATTTATGTAAATATATTTATCTCAGGTAGTCAAAGTAGAAATTACAATAAACCATAAAAATTGTTCCACCACATATCATAGAAATTCAAATTAAAAAGGTTTTACAGTTATAAACTGAGGCATGTTTAGTATCAAATTGTTTATAATTATCTAATTATTAATTGTATAAACATTGCATATATAATTAGAGTATAATAATAAAATTATCTATTAAAGGTAATTTATAAAATATAAAGTAGGTAATGGGTGTTGATCCTATAACATTTAACCTGTACATAAATGACCAATCAAAATTTAAGAAATTTGTATGAGTTCTATCACTAAAAAAGAAGAAATAACACTTAATTGTTAATTGTGATGGAAAGCAGTTGAATAGTGCGTGTCTAGAGGTAATTAAAAGTATATAAAAATAGATGACCCGTGTGTGAAAGAAGATCTGAAGGACCATCAACGAAGATAATAATCCTTCCACTACCATTTTCATGAACAAATAATACACACAATCAAGAAAAATATTCAGAAACGACCAGGAACCCTTCAGCAATATCGTCTAGATGTGTAAAGTATAATTTGACAATATTTTTTTTTCAACAAGGAACAACCACTAGACAATATCACAATTTACACTAACACTAATCACTAGTCAACATTTTAAAGTGCAACCAAATTCAATATATAAGCTAACAGTGATTACAAGGAAACATTTATTGTACACATTGATAAACTACATTATTTTCTGAGACGGACAAATTGAATATCGTCAAAACTTGTATGCAACTTAATATATAATTTGTGTAAATTTTTAGATTATAAGTAATATATTGTTTGTAAAGGTACTCTCTATTATTAATCAACATGCAAAGGAACTTTTCGTAGCAGCCACAAGAATTCCCACGAAATATATTAAAATTATTTAATTATAAATCCTGAGATAAATATCGACCCTGCGACAACCTTATGTATCGAATGGAATTTTCCAATAATTGAATTTATGTTACACAGATTAAATCATTATGTTATTAAATCATATCCATGAGTTATTATTTCAGGAAGGTAATATATAGTAGTATTATAAATTGGCGCACCAACTAGTGAGGCTGAAATTAGGGAATATTAGGTGAAGAAATTGAAACAACCAAATTAATTTCCTAATTTTTAGCTGGCGACTGCTATAAGTTCCAAGAAATAATAAAGATGCGTAAGAGGGCTACATCATTGAAACGGACGAAGGAGGCAGAGAAAGAAGTCAGGATGGAAGAGAAAGAAGTAACATCGGTGGAGGATGTGGAGACGGTAGCAAGAAAGGAAGATAGGGGAGACCCAAATCTTATAAAATTAATGGAGTTAATGAATAGTATGAGTGAAAAAATGGACAGAAATAAGGAAGAAACGAAGGAAGATTTGAAGAAGCAGAAGGAAGAATTCACTGAAAACTCAAGGAAACAAAATGAAATTTTGAGTCAAAACTTGTTAAAACAAATGGAGGAAAAATTCGATACCATCAAGGAAGATCACAGACAAACGAATGAGAAAATTGATAGCATCAAGGAAGATAACAGACAAACAAATGAGAAAATGAGTGAAAATTTAATAAAACAGATGGAGGAGAGATTTAACCAAAACAAAGAAGAAACTAACGAAAATTTTAGGAAACAAAACGAAACCACTAATGAGAGTTTAAAACGGATAAATGAGAAAATTGATAGTATTAAGGAAAGTACTAATGAAACTTTAAAGCAAACTATAAGTGAAAATAATAACCAAATGAAGGAAGAGTTCAGACAAATCAATGAAGAGAATTTAAGAAGAATTAATGGTAGAATTTAACAGGTCAATGATACAATTAACCAGAAGATGGACAAAATCGATGGTGAAAGGAAGCAAGAAATAGCTGACACTAATGAGAGATTGAGAAAAGCTAACGAAACCATCATACAAAATAAAGCAGTGATAAATACTAGAATAGACCAGCTCCAAGAAAATAGTCGTATTCAAATAGAAGGAATACAAAAGGAACAAGAAAATTTAGTGAATTTACAGAAACAAACCGGAGAAAGGTGTGACAATATTAACACTACGGTGAATAATTTAACTGGTCAGGTACGCCAAAATCAAGAAGAAATTGAGTTAATTAGAACCAGACCACATAATATTACTCATGTTTCCACAAATGAAACCAGAGAAGAAATTAATTTCAAAAATTATCGCAGAAACCCCATGGAATTCCTGGCCAGAATTGAGGAACATTTTAATAAACATCGAATAACTATCTGGAGCTCGATTAGAGAGATGTTGGATGAGCATTTTAGGGAGATTACGGACAACTGGTGGACAGCAACCAGGAATGAGATAGTGGACTACGCTCAATTTAAAAAACTGTTTAAAGAAAAATACTGGTCCGAAGCTATACAAAATATTATAAGGGACAACATTTGTCAGGGAAGATATGATGGAAATAGAGGTACATCTCCAACTACTTACTTCTGGGGAAAGGTGTGTTTGGCGAGACACCTAGAGCCAAGAATACCAGAAGAATCCCTAGTAACTAAAATGGCATACCATTATGACACAGGAATTGCCAGAGCACGCCTGGGAAGCCAGATTAAAACGGTCCACGCAATGGCTGACTTATTAGAAAATTATGAACACGAGGGTTACTACAAAAGAAGCAGACAACGAACTGATCAGTGCGGTTCAAAAAATAATAACCATGGTATGAATCATAATCAATATAATAACATGAATAACCGGAATAGTTATGTCAACGATCGTAATTACAACCAAAATTTTACCCCAAATAATAACCAACCAGCAAACTTCAATCGAAACCCAATTAACAATAATGATAACAACAGGCCCAATCAAAATTACCATCCGGGTAATAGAAACAATAATAATTATAATAACTACCGAACAAACCAAAATTATAATAATTTTAGGAGTAACTCAGGAGTTAATAACAATAATAATCAGGGTAATTATAATAATAATCGTTTGTACCGACCCCGAATAAATTACATCAGTGCCGAAGAAGGGGATTACTGGAGATACCATCAACCTCGGAGGAACAGTTTTAATAACAGTTATGATCAAAGAGGAAATCCCAGAGGGATGAGTCACCATTATAACCGAGTCAGAAGTAGAAGCCAGGAGGACTTCCGAGAATCAAGGGGAAGTGAACAATTAGACAACCGAGAGGTTGAACAACCAGGAACCAGCACACCAGTCCAGGCAAATCAACAGTCATGCCCGGAAAATAATCATGATAGCCTTAATTTAAACGGAGTGAGGCAGTAATAAACCCTCGCGACCCCTTACTGCTACTAACTACTGGGTACAATAACCACCAAATTCAAAAACATAGTAATAACAAATTACTACCAACTAATTATGAAACACTAATTATGGAAAATAAAAGAATTTTGAAGTATAACAACAACCAAAGTTTAAGGACGGACAGTCAAAATCTTACTATTATTTACAATTATTATTTGAAAAATCTTCGAGATGAACTGTTGGAGGAAACGGTGACAAGTAGAATCAACCAGCATAATGAAATTTTATACATAACCGCTCAAATTGAAGGAATTCCTACACGAATAATGATAGATACTGGTGCAAATGTATCACTTATTAACGACGCTGAACTGGAGAGAATACAGAAACAAAGTAAAAATATAATACCTACCTTACCTGTCAATAATGTTATTTTAATAGGTGCCACTGGGCGTCAAAATAAAACAGTGAGAAAACAAGTGTCATTGGAAATAAAAAGCAAAGGTGTTACAATTAATATTATATGTTTGGTCGCAATCGGCCTACCATTCGAATTATTAATCGGATGCGATATGCTGAGGAAATATTCAGCCATTATTGATTTGAGCAAGGAGAAGGTGTCCTTGAACTCAGAAGGTGTTATGTGGACGGCAGAGTTAATAGGAAGCGATGGTGCCCCTCTGAACCGTACCCATCACCAAGTTAGGGAATTAAATTTTTTAAATAATGACACCCAATGCAGAAAAATAATCTATAATATGACAAATGAAGACCTGTGGAACAGTAAATTACAGGAGATAAGAGAGTTTAGACACCAAGGCACAAATAATTTGACAGTAAAACAAGTAGAAGATCTCATTATAATATATAAGAAGTATAAACATGTATTTTCAGAAAACCCAGGAAAAGTAAAAAACTATCAGTGTAGAATACAATTTAAAGAACCAGCAGAATTTCACAGAAAATCCTATCCTATACCATATTCATTGAAGGAGGCGGTTAAAGATGAAATTAATAAAATGTTGTTAAATGATATAATTGAGCATAGCCAATCACCATATACTAGCCCAATAGTAGCAATTCAGAAGAAGAACGGGCAGGTTCGACTTTGCTTGGATGCCCGAGAAATAAATAAACACATAGTAAATGATCGTACGTCACCTGGAGAAATAGAAGAAATTCTAAAGAAATTTCATGGTACGAAATTTATCAGTACCTGGGACACAGTTTGTGGTTACTGGCAGGTGGAGTTGCACCCGATGAGTCGAAAATATATGGCTTTTATTTTCGAGGGTAGAAACTACCAGTTTAAAAGATTGCCATTTGGATTAGTCAATTCGGTAGCAATTTTTGTACGATGTATGGACCAGGTATTGGGTCAGGAAGCGCTACAATTCACCACAGTTTATGTAGACGACCTGTTGATTACCTCATCCAACTGGGAGGAACATTGTCACAGGGTGGAATATGTATTGAGTAAGTTAGCAGAGAACGACATAACACTAAAACTTGAAAAATCCCAATTAATAGCGAAGGAGGTTCAATTTTTAGGTTTCAATTTGACTGAACAAGGTATTTCTCCATCACAAGAAAAGGTTACTGCAATCCAGAAGTTCCCACAACCAAAGAATAAGAGGCAACTCCAATCCTTCTTAGGACTGTGTAATTACTACCGGAAGTTCCAACGCAATTATTCCGCATTGACATCTAAATTTCAGGAACAGCTGTCTTCCAAAAACAAATGGACATGGGGACATGAACAGGACGCTATACTACAACAGATAAAGGATAAATTCTTAGAGACAGTAATCCTTCATCATCCAAATTTTGATCACCCATTCTTTTTGAACTGTGACGCAAGTGATGTCAGTCTTGGGACGGTATTGTACCAAGAAGACACAGAAGGAAACCATTTAGTCATCAGTTTTGCCAGTCGTGTGTTAAACCACTGTGAGAGAAGGTATAATGTTACAGAAAAGGAACTATTAAGCATAGTCTTTGCTTGTAGTAAATTCCGAACGTACATTTTGGGATATCCTGTAACTGTCAGAACGGATCATAAGTCCATCTCATTTTTAAGAAGTTGTAAGCTGAGTCATGGAAGGCTTACGAGGTGGATACTCGCCTTGCAGGAGTATAATATCAAATGGGAATATATTCCAGGGAGTCAAAACGTGATAGCAGACGTGTTATCTCGAATAAACCTGGACACCCAGACATTTGAGGGTGAGAAAGAAAGGATTATCAAGGTGTACAACATTCTCAAAAGCAGATCTGATTTGGAAGCATTATTACAAAATATCAAAGCTAATCAGTTATTAGACCCAAAATTAATAAAAATCAAGGAACGTATGGCGAACCAAAACTCTTCAATAAACCAATTCTATTGTGAACAAGAAGGAATTTTATTCATAAAAAATACATTGAACCAAGAAGACTGGAAGGTAATCATTCCCAAAATCATGGAAAAAGAACTAGTGTTGGAATATCACATAAGATACGGACATATGGGTGCTGTAAAGGTAGTGAAAGCATTGGAGGAGAATTGTTACATTAAGAACATACACAGGAAGGTACAAAATTATATAAAACCCTGTCATATCTGTCAATTGGTCAAAATTAATA
Organism: Magicicada septendecula; assembly: GCA_034769895.1. Lineage (NCBI taxonomy): Eukaryota > Metazoa > Arthropoda > Insecta > Hemiptera > Cicadidae > Magicicada > Magicicada septendecula. The sequence goes on along the minus strand of CM068368.1, from coordinate 630,276,583 downwards.
ATGAACGAAGGGAAGGTGTAATGATACCTATATCGTCAGAACAAAAATTGGAAAAATTATTCATTGACATATGTGGACCATTTCCTAGGAGTGAAGGTAGAAGCCGGTATAAATACCTTATAATCATTATGGACCACTTCACCAAATTCATCAAATTGTATCCAATCAGTCGAGCAACTACGCAGAAAATTCTTGAAGTAATAACTACTCAATACATTCCAAAAATAGGAATACCTGTTTCAATAGTTACCGACCATGGTACACAGTTTCGAGGCAGAAAATGGAAGAACACATTGTTAGAACTGAACATCAAAAGCTATAAGACCTCCGTATACCACCCCAGTAGCAATCCATCAGAAAGAATCCTGAGAGAGGTTGGTAGAATTTTAAGGACCTATTGTCATCAACAACAAAGGAAGTGGCCTGATTACTTATCAGCCACAGAAGATTTTTTAAACTTGGCTTACCATCCATCTATAAATTGCACTCCATACACTGCCATGTATGAAAAACAACCACCCAGAGAGATCCAAGAATTGATTAAATTTCCTAAGTCTCCATCGTACCAATTTAATAAATTAAAATTCTATAATCAGGTGATGGAAAATCTGGAAAAACGCAGAAATAAATACCAGAAAATAAAGGGTAAAATAATTAAATATGAAGTAGGAGAGAAAGTTTTGTTAAAGAACAGGGTATTGCCTAGCACTCTAGAAGGGATATCAAAGAAATTATTATTACTATACGTTGGACCCTACACCATAACAAAAAACAACAACAACAACACGTATGAATTAACCGACCCCATTTCAAAGAAGATCAAGGGCAATTATAATCAACAATCCATGAAAAAATATCATGAGGAAGAAAAGGAAAAATAACATAAGTAATTATGTCCTCACACCTAATGAAGTGTTCAGAAATAATTACTTCTGAAGGGAGGCAATTTGTAACGAAACAAATGTTACAAAAGAATAGTAAATAATAGTGAAATCCGATCCAGAGAAGAACCAAGAAATAATAATTGCTAGCAAATTAAAGGAAAACTATTTGGTTTGACTTATATAATATTATCCAGAAACCCAGAAATAACCCAGTAGAATAGGGCAGTAAACAGAAAAAAGTGAAATAAATAAACCTAGTAGGCCTAATCAACTTACCCTGAATAATAACAACCAAACCCAATAAAGAGTACCTAATCATAAATTAAAATTGTATTAACAAAATTGTATCGACATATTTTAAGGATAGAAAAAGGGACACAAACCTTACAGTTATATGAGTGACAGAATATAAATAGTGACACAGACTACTGTTAAACAGTGTTAATTATTTTTGTATGAAAAGTGTTTTATTGTTATTATTAGACAGAATTTTAGTTTATCATACAGACAATAGTTTAGAAGTATAAATAAACTAAAACTGTCAAAAACAATTATTATTATTAAGAGTTTTGTTGTATGTTATAAGATTTTATGTCACCAGTTAATTTATGTAAATATATTTATCTCAGGTAGTCAAAGTAGAAATTACAATAAACCATAAAAATTGTTCCACCACATATCATAGAAATTCAAATTAAAAAGGTTTTACAGTTATAAACTGAGGCATGTTTAGTATCAAATTGTTTATAATTATCTAATTATTAATTGTATAAACATTGCATATATAATTAGAGTATAATAATAAAATTATCTATTAAAGGTAATTTATAAAATATAAAGTAGGTAATGGGTGTTGATCCTATAACATTTAACCTGTACATAAATGACCAATCAAAATTTAAGAAATTTGTATGAGTTCTATCACTAAAAAAGAAGAAATAACACTTAATTGTTAATTGTGATGGAAAGCAGTTGAATAGTGCGTGTCTAGAGGTAATTAAAAGTATATAAAAATAGATGACCCGTGTGTGAAAGAAGATCTGAAGGACCATCAACGAAGATAATAATCCTTCCACTACCATTTTCATGAACAAATAATACACACAATCAAGAAAAATATTCAGAAACGACCAGGAACCCTTCAGCAATATCGTCTAGATGTGTAAAGTATAATTTGACAATATTTTTTTTTCAACAAGGAACAACCACTAGACAATATCACAATTTACACTAACACTAATCACTAGTCAACATTTTAAAGTGCAACCAAATTCAATATATAAGCTAACAGTGATTACAAGGAAACATTTATTGTACACATTGATAAACTACATTATTTTCTGAGACGGACAAATTGAATATCGTCAAAACTTGTATGCAACTTAATATATAATTTGTGTAAATTTTTAGATTATAAGTAATATATTGTTTGTAAAGGTACTCTCTATTATTAATCAACATGCAAAGGAACTTTTCGTAGCAGCCACAAGAATTCCCACGAAATATATTAAAATTATTTAATTATAAATCCTGAGATAAATATCGACCCTGTGACAACCTTATGTATCAAATGGAATTTTCCAATAATTGAATTTATGTTACACAGATTAAATCATTATGTTATTAAATCATATCCATGAGTTATTATTTCAGGAAGGTAATATATAGTAGTATTATAACATATAGACAAAAATACTGATAAAATTGTACGAAATAATAAATCACTTGTATCATTTAGAAGTGGTAACTAAGCTTCATGAGTGAATAAAGAAAAGAGGCCTGCTCTTTAGACAAAACATAATAGGATCCTTAATCATAATAATGCTCCTGCTAACAACACCATTTCTCTAAAGGAGTTTTTAGCATCAAAACATATTCCAATGCTGTAACACTCACCTTATTCACCTGATTTGGCACCTTGCGACTCCCTCTCATCAAGAATAGCCTAAACGGACTCACTTTCAATCCACGGAAGAAGTTAAAGCAAAAACATCAAACCTATTAAAGGACCTTAGAGACAATCAATGACAGAGCTGTCTGAACAGTAGAAAATTTGAATGGAAGATTGTAGAAAAAGGGAGGGGATAAATACTGAAGAGGATAAATGTTAAAATATAATTTTAAACCACATTTTTATGAAGCCAATCTGGTTATTTAATAGCCACACCTCATATAAAAAAACCAAAGGAAACAATAAGTGAAGTGCATCATAATTCAAATGCACTTTCTCAAGCACATAAATTACACACTGTTCCTAACGAATCTCTAATGTGTCAGATATGTGGGATATATATGGCACAGATAACACTCTGTAGAATTACAATAAAAACTAAGAAAACTGTTAGTAACGTAGTAAATTACAATAGTCCACAATACATCCAAGGTGAAAAGGTATCACTCTAATCAAATCACTGTTTGGTTTATACAGAGAACCCCCCTACTACTGAAAAATACACAATCAATAAATACTCGAACAATAAAAAGTTTTTATAAATTATGAAAATAATTAAGAACTGATAATACTGTTTATGAAAGTCATAAAACTTGAAACTCAACAGCAACCCAAAAAAATTCAATATATCTAATGATAATGAGCATATTTATGCTTATTAAGACGAGTATAAATTTTATTTATTAAAGTAATAGATATACTCATCTTAAATATATCTATTAAGATGAATAAAAATATTATATACTGGTATTAAGTTTCACAACAAATATGAACTGAAAAAATTAATAATAATGAACACTACTTTGAATAGCTTTATCACTTCTTTTAGTAAAAAAACATCTAGTTCATATTTTAGGACTGAAATACTAAAATATGCTTAAAATATAAAAAAGCTGATTAAATACAGGATTTAAGTCTTATATGGATAAAAACAGCAAAAATATATATAATTCTATTGTACCAAAATTCTCTTCTGAAAACACTATTCAATGGACAAAATAACACATGGATACAATGGTTGGAGGAAAGTGTCACAATAATTTCCTGTATTATGTTCAGCACCTACATCAGATTTTAAAAGCGAGGAAGTAGTGTATGCTGAACTGTTGATCTCAAAAACAATTTACCTTGTAATTTGTAATATCAAAAGGGCACTTGTACACACTAGGCCAGGTGTTGTCAACATCAGCAGCACTGTAACTGACAGAGAACTCTGTACGTATGGGAGGAGTCTCTGCACTCTCATTTGGTTGCAGTTCCCATATAAATCCTAACCTCCTTTCTGCTCCTACAATCTAACAATAACCTGGTCACTATATGTCATATGGAAGGCCGCTGGTAAAAGGGAATAAGTAAAAATTTAATTCATTTGCATGAAACCTACTTGCATCTTTTCAAGTATTTAATATATTCCAACTTTAATATTGTTTTCATCTCCACACCAATACTAAAGTTCATAACTTATTCCCTTTTTCACATATGTATAAATTTACAGAACATACATAATAATAAATATGTGTACACTTCAACCTGTGCAATATTATACTGAATGTAGAAAAGTTTAACTGTTGTACAAACTATGCAGAACTCTAAAATAGTATGCACAAGCTTGAAATATAATTTGCAAAACATACATCAAAACAATTGTTAAAAGTAAAACGTAAAGCCTATAAAATTTTCTTTTATGTAAGTAAAATTGAGGAAAGAGGAAATAGGGGTTTTCAAGCAAAAAAAAAAAAATATATATGGACATATTAACCATGTATGTCAGAGAGTTAAAAAGATGAAGTTAGATTTCAACATAGAAGATGTAATGTGATCCTTGTATAAATAAGAAATGAACAGGAAAGTAGTCAAATTGACTCTATATTTACAGGAAATTTACAGGAAAGATTTGTTGAAAATACTGGACGTAATGTATTTCAGGAGTGTTTAAGACGATGGCGAAGTATGAGGGAGGTATAGAAAAAATAAGTTTCCCTAATTTTTATATCCAAGTATGAGCGACTCAGGCAGTTCCTGTCCACAGGGAATTTTAGTTTGGGTGTAGTGGCAGCACTCGCAGCCGGTCTACTGGCCATGAACTGCTCAAGCGGCAGTAGCGAGCCGAGCGCCATGGAGACTCCACTTCGTTTTACCGCCAGTTGTGAAATACGTAGTGTTATTCGTTTTTTTACTGCAAAAATTGAATCGGCCGTTGAAATTCATTGTCAGTTATGCAGTGTTTATGGTGAAGATATCATGTCTGTACAAATGGTTCATTGTTGGCGAACAATGTTTATTGAAAGCGGAGAAAATGTTCATGATGATGAGAGCAGCAGCCGACCAGCAATTTCGCGCCAAGCCGACGCCATTACTGCTGTGAGTGATGTCACTGACTCCGACAAGTGGCTCACGCTCGACGAAATCACGACTCTACTGCCACCAAATATTGAAATTAGCCGATCCTCTCTTCACAACATATTGGTTGAAGACCTTCAACTTTCAAAAATGTGTGCAAGATGGGTGCCGTGCTTATTTCTGACGCCCATAAGCAGCGTCGCTTCACAGCTGCACAATCTTTCTTGCAGTTGTGTAAAGATGAGGGTGAAGCCCTGTTTACAAGAATAGTCACTGGTGACGAAACATGGATTCACCATTCAACTCCCGAAAACAAGCGCCAGAGTATGGTGTGGCAAAAAAAAAAAAGGAGAGAAAGCTCCCCAAAAAGCCAAAGTGATCGAGTCGGCAGGAAAGGTGATGGCCACAGTTTTTCGGGACTGCCGTGCAGTATTGCTGATTGATTATCTGCCACATGGAACGACAATAAATGCAGCGCGGTACTGTGACGTGCTGACTAGACTTTGTCGTGGTATTCAGAACAAACGGCGGGGGCTTTTGTCATGCAACGTTTTGCTCCTTCATGACAATGACTGACCACATGTTGCTCGTGCAACAGGCAAGCTTCCCGCCAACTTCCGATGGGAGATTTTCGAGCATCCTCTGTACCCTCCAGACCTTACTCCAAGTGACTTCCATCTGTTTCTGGAGCTCAAACATCATCTAGGTGGTCGGTGCTTTGCCAATGACGACGAAGTGATAAAGGAGGTGAATAACTGGTTTCAGAATTTGGCGGTAGATTGGTATGAAGCTGGAATAAAGAAACTATTACCTAGGTACCAGAAATGCTTGGAAAGGGACGGAAATTATATAGAAACATAAGTACTTGTGAACAAAGGTAAATAAATAATTTTTGCACTTTTTAAATTACTTTTTTTGTTTTTCCTTGATAAGAGAAACTTACTTTTTGGATACCCCTCGTAATTGCTAAAAACAAAAAGTAGAATTAAAAAGTCAAAGTGAAATGATTTCTAATTTATTACAAAGAAAACTATTACTGAAATAGTAAGATTAGGATTAAATGATTCCTTATGATGAAATGAAGACGTAATTGAAATTGTGAAAGGAATGGAGAAAGCTTACAATTTTGAACTTGAAGATTTTGCCTAGATGGCTGTCACAGGCTTCACTAATACCAAGCACAAAAGGGGTGAAAGTAAATTTAAAAGAAACAGGAGAATAAAGCATGACTTTTCTGCAAGGCACTCAGTTCAGTTAATGGACTGGACACACCATTAATATCAACAAATTCCTAATACTGGGAAGGTGATTTTTTCGTTGGTGGCAAAGATAACTAAAACTTCAGATATCTACTGACTTGTGATATTTATTGATCTTATGAGAAGGAGCTTTTCAGCAATGTAACCAAACGTTTTTGATAAATATTATAATGATATCTGTATTTGTAAAACTAATTTATTTATTTACTTAAACACAGTTTCTCTGAAAACAAATTGGCAGAGGAGCTAGTTTTATAAAACCTAAACTTACATCTCAGTTTGAAACTTTAGATCCAGCCACAACTGTGAAAGAAAGGACACTATTTAATAATCTTTTTTAATATGTGTTTTTATGTTTTGATGTTCATATGTACAAGTGTCTCTTTGTGGAAATCATCCACCTTGGTAGATCAGTGTATCTAACCGGGCATTGCCCTACGGTGCTCGTGACTACTGTTCAAAATCTGCAAACACTTCTTTGATATTACGCATGTTTCCTAATTTGCTTCCAAATTTGATCAACACTTCTATATTATAAAGAGTGTCCCAACAGGGGCACAAGATTTAAAGGGCACACAACTGCCATTGCATTAGGTTCGTGATACTGAAAATTTCACACCTGCCAACTGTCACTGTTGAATGTATTTTCTCTAAATGCTATATGAAGGAACAATCTGTTATCATTGTAAAAATTCATATAAATACAAGGAAAGGTATGCAAAAACAGTTCACAAAGTACATAGAATTTTTGATTGATGACATGCACCAGGTGAGTCAAAAGTTTAATGAATGATAAATTCAAGGATCGGGTTTAAACTTTTTGATAAACACAGCAGGTGAGTGGTGTGTAGTGCCTGTGCACCATACTTTCAGAAGTGGCAAGTATACACACCAGTATAAATTCAAGGATCAGGTTTAACCTTTTTGATAAATTAAACATAATAGGTGAGTGGTGTGCAGTGCCTGTGCGCCATACTTTCAGATGTGGTAAGTATACACACCAGGACCACACAATTGTTTTCAGAAGTTGCTACAAAATATTTAAAATGAATCACACCGCTCTTTATTCAATGTTTGTTCAAACTATAATATTAACTCACTTTAATTATTAACAAAAGTAATTGGGGCACGATGGGCTTGAGTATAAAAAACTTCACGTAAGAAAACTTTAACCTTATATAGCAATAGTTGTTAAGAATGCTAGAAAAACTTACAAGTAATGGGCATAACATAATAACAAGCTAATTGTGGGTCATTTTACCAACTATGGATAATAAAATGTTTTACCAATCTCTACATAAAGAAATTTCATACAGAATTTTTAGTAAAATACACAACTAAACACAGTATACATACACATTTATAAAAACAAATCAAGGATAAATGAAATTTTACAAAAAATATTTTACAATACAACCATGTTCTGATAACATTTTACCCATAACATGTGCTTGAAACAAAATATATTTTTCAATTACAAGACTTTTTTAGCCTACCAAGCCTTACTTCCTGGTTCTTGTGTGTGTGTGTTATTTACAATTTAAGTACAAAATGTTAGCTAAGACATTTTATAAAACAAAAGGAAAGAAAAGGGGAAGAGAAAAGGATCATCATCATCATCATCATCATCATCATCAATGTCATCATCTTCCCTCAAACTTTGAGTCCTTCAGGTATGGTACATGCCACACCTCTGCCAAAGAGAAATCAGTATTTAACAACATGAGTCACAAGCTTCAAGCTTAAAGCCTATAAAATTTTCTTTTATGTAAGTAAAATTGAGGAAAAAGGAAATAGGGTTTTTCAAGAAAAAAAAAAAAAAATATGGACATATTAACCATGTATGTCAGAGAGTTAAAAAGATGAAGTTAGATTTCAACATAGATGTATTGGGAAGGGACAGTGGCATAACTATGGGGGACCAGAGGATCAATCCCCGCTCAAGAGTTATTAAAAATTTCGGTGAATTCTGTGATCACTTAACACAGGCTTATTTCTAAGCCAGCCATGTGTTAAAATAAGGCTTATAAATTATTGCATAAATAATTAGATGGAAAGAACCTTGAATATCTCATTTGTCCTGAATAAAATGTGGAGTCCAACCATCAAACTAGTCTCATCCCCCCTTCACACAAGCAGTTCCTAGTTACACCACTGGGGAGGGATGTTGTGTATGATCATGTGTAGACATCATCATGTGTTGTTACTAAGGCCTTCATATCTCAACCAGTCTGTTATGTTGTCACAACAGCAGGTATAGATTCCTCACTTAGAAGGATGACAACCAGGATCAAAACAACTGTTATCAGTTGTTAATTAATTTTTTTTGTAATCTCATCTTACTAATGGTGCAATCTGATTGGTGCACAGAGACAGTGTCACGAAGTGCCATGCAATTAAGAATACATTACTACATAAAAGGCTTCCAAATAACTTGATCTATGAACAGAGAATAAAGTTTTGAACTAATAAAACAAGTAAGTTCTACAACTTCTATTATGTAGTCTGTGGGTTTTTTTATTCTTGCATTAATGTGTGGTTTCTTATCTTGTCCATGAATGTTTTATTGTATGTTTTTTTGTAAAGTCTCATTTCAGTTGCTTCTACAGATTTCAGACCCATGGGGGAAACTACTGTGATTGAATATTTCAGCTTGTGGATGAACAAATCAGAAAGTACTAACAAATACAAGAAGTGTATCAACCAGGACATAACCAGTGGCGAAGCTAGTAGTTACTGAATGGGTAGGCAAAAATCTTATCTTAAAATTTTTTTTAAGGAATCACTAAAAGGATGGTGGTTTAAATCGGACGCTGAGGTAGAGTTTGCTGTAAGCGAATGGTTCCACAAACAGCCGTAAGAATTTTACTCGCAGGGAATCTACAGGTTGGTGCAACAGTGGAACTCATGTCTTAATGTTAATGGAGACTTCTTTTAAAATCATTGAATAAAAAATGCTTTACAGCTCTATACGTGTTTCTATTGAACAATCCTTGTATTAGTCATACACAATAATACAACTGATTGAACTTCAAATTTTTAAACTTGATTAGTTTCTACATATATGTTTAATGTTACAAATAATTCAAATAACAATCCTGATCATCTGTTAGTTCAGCGGAATAACAGGGACACTTTTAATAACCGCATAAAATAAACACACTTATAAACAACACAGCGCGCTTTAACTTGAATGTTTGGACCACAGAAATGAGGCATGCCTCAACGCTCTATGTGTACAGCATGGGACAATCCCCCCTCCCTTCACTTCCCTATCACTCCGGCACATTGCTTACATACAATGTATACAGAAAACGCTGAGGCAAGTTCAGGTTGCCTCATTTGCTTTAACCGAGCTATGCCGAGTCTCACCTGTCACCATCTAACGGTCGCTCAGTAAAGCACGTTTCGGCCTAATAAATTCGACAGTCGCGGTAACAATGTATAATCTTTACGTTATGTAGTTCATACGTATTTATAATTTTTATTCTACAGAATTTTTTAGGGTAGGCATTGCCTCAATTGCTTCCATGTAATTTCACCACTGGACATAACACAAACAATGATCATTGGAAAAAATACAAACATCATATAATAAGAGGGATTTCCCTCTAGTTATAGGCCTGGATAGAAATTTAAAATGAATAGAAAAGTTTAAATATTTATACACAGTGGTATCACAGAATGAGCAGTTATTCAACAGTGAAAAAAAAATACATTCATATGTAACAGTGAAATCCTGAAAGAAATGTGAGCTGAAGTATTCAATCACAGAAGTTGTCCCCATAATATAGATAAGGGTCTGAGTTATGGACAATCACTGACAAACAATGAAGAAATATAGAAGCATCTGAAATTAGACTTAACAAGAAACAGACAATAAAACAGTCATGGGAACATGCTCGTGCAAGAATAAAAACAAAATTCACAGACTACGTAACAGACAAAAACCAACTAAGATTTGGTGAAATTAAGAGAATGAATAAGGAAAAGTTAACTTGAATAGTGTACAAGACAAGAACATTAAAGAAGGGAAACAAGGGCAGATCTAGGAAAATATGATAGGATGGAATAAGAAAAGCACGAAACACTGGAACAACCAAAACAACACAGGGCAGGACAAAATTGATAAAATATGGAAAAAACCTATAAAGTACTCAACTTATCAAACCACCTTATTCTTATAAAGATACTCAAGTCATAAGGATTGTGTGAGATGTTACACCTCAGAATATTAACAGAACTCCTTTACTTAATTTACTTATGGCTGCCTGTATTTTTATACAGTACAATGGATGACTGATTATATTTCTTAAAAACTGCAGGAAACACAAGAATATGCAAGAATCTAACTAATATTTTTTACAAACACATCAATTTTTCTTTACCAAAAATAAAATAAGTATACAATAAACAAAAATAACTATTCATAAACTAAATTTTAAATACACCATAAAGTTAAACAAAAAAAATACCATTGGCTGTCCACAAGCAGGATTGAGTGAAGTCAGATGTGCTGTTTGTGGTGAAATTACATTCAACTGAGGATCAGAGACCCTCAGTAACTGAGCGTTCAGTCCTACTATAGAAATATGTACAAACTTGTGTAGGCACGCTGTGTGTAGTCGACAGACAGACAAGAATGGAGGCTGGAAGTGCAGAGTTAATGGGCGTTCCTCTTCAGCCCAAGGGCATTTCAAATTCACCTAACAAAATATTAAAAAATATCATTAATCATCATAATTTATTTTAATATTACATTATTGACTATACTGAATACGGATAGCTGAAATGATTACCGTGTGTTCAATAACACTATTATCGCGCTGTGGAGGAAGATTTGCCAGTACTGTGAGGGGCAGCTCAACTGTAGAGAAAGGAGGTGTAGCACATAAAGGTATTTCTAAATCTCGGTAAACTGGCTCTGTGTCCTCACCATGCTGCATTAGTAGCCCAACTGTTGTATGTAACTTAATATATGTGTCCTTTAACAAACAATAAATACATATGAAATGTACAGTGCTAACTACATCCATTATTCTTTAGTTAGTTTGGGAATTCACGCGTTTTCAATTGAACTTCTCTTACTTCTGTCAGAAGCTGTTTGGAATGAAGTACTGTAAAGATCTGATTGGTGGCAGCAACTTTGGTACATATATGGATCTCTAGTTCATTTGCCAGTTTGCAGCACTAGGCCATCTGAAGCTAATCTGTGTGCCTTAGTTACATTTTTTACATTACATTTATAATTCAAATTTCTAAACACAAACACACTTTCTGTTTCACTTTCAGTGTAGTGATAACTTTGATATAACCTTGAGACAAGTGTAAGGTTGTCCCCTTTCAAATTAGAAATGAAGACACATGGGCCGAGTAGGGGATAAATACATGAACAACAGGATTGGGCTGTGCTCACTGTAATGGAAATAGCATATAGAAAGGATAAGCGATAACTGTCTAATAAAATAGGTAATCAATTACAGACACCAAGGAAGAAGAGATATAGGTTGGTCTCAAAGGTGACAGAACTGAAGATGGAGCAGGCTGTAAGCCTAGACTCTGAGGAGAAAGAAGAGGAGTTGGAGGAGGGGATGAGGAGGAGACTTTGATATACCATACTTTCCATGTATAATGCACACTTTTTTCCCAGATTTTCTTCCCAAAAATGTTGGTGTGCATTACATGAATATTCTAATTTATATGATAAACTGTAGCTCTGCACATGTGTGGTCAGACTGGACTTGGCAGAGTTGTCAACATCTCTTAAAACTGGCAAGCTCGAGACTGGTAATATTAAATTAAATACTACCGGTAATTTTGTTTGCAATCACTACTCATGACCAGTGTTCTTTCTGTCATAAAAAAGCTAAGTTTCCACAACTAGAAAAGCACCTCATTGAGTTTATGAAAGAAAAAAGTTGTGAGGCTTTTGCCGTTACTACTGAAATGGTAAAGACTCACGCTAGGAAAATCACTCAACACCTTGAATATCTTGAAATAGACAATATGCAATTTCATGCCCGCCGTGGTTGGTGTGTATGAAAATAAAATTATAGTTTCATTGATTTACTGTACAAACAAGGCATACGAACAATTTTGATTTGTCTCAAGTTGGAAATTCAGACCAGTGTCCTGTCTTTTGGGATATGCCAATAGCCACAAGTATTGTTTAGAAAAGTGTAAAATCAAAAGGACATGACAAACAAAGGTGCACAGTTATGCTTTCCATTACAGCCAACCTCCATATGTGGTTCTAAAGCAAAAAACGTTTGCCTAAAGAAAGATTTTCAAGGACCGTAACCGTTCACATACAGGAGTAAAGGCGGATGGACGAAAAGCTTTTTTAGACTGGATTTATAACAGTTTGGAACCGAAGGCACTCTCTTAAAGAAGAAACCCTTGTTAGTTTTGGATAGCTTCAAAACACATTTTTACTGAAGTAAAAGCAAGGCTTCATGAAGGAAGAACAGTTTTGGCAGTGATCCTGGTGGATTAACATCTATAATTCAGGCTTTAGATGTGTCTGTTAATAAACCTTTTATGGTAAATTTTGTAAAATTTTATACACAATGGATGTGCGATGGTGTATATTACATGCACACCATCTGGAAAACTGAAAAGCTCTTCAGTTTCACTCATATCAGAATTGATAATAATTGCCTGGAAAGCAGTAAAATGTGAAAGTTATAAAATTCTTAGGAAATGTGTTTCAAACAAGATGGATGGTTGCTACCGAAGATTGTGTGCTATGGGATGACAGTACATCAGAAGGATCAGAAGAGAAGAGTAATGCAATACTGTCTTCATCAGAAACAGATGAAGAATACTCATAAATGTAGGCCCAAGTGTTTGTGCTAGTGAAAAACTAAAAACGTAACAAACTAAACAAAAAGTATGGTTGTGTTAAGTTTTAAGTTGTTTTACATTTTATATGGTTTGAATCATTCTGTTTTGTATTTAAAAATAAACAGGCGTAGTAAGTACATTTTTCTACTATTCAGTGTAAAAGACTTTTTCTGCACAGTGTATTTAATATTCAAAATATACACACTTTTATACATTGTAATAAATTTTGCAAGTGGTTCTCACCACAAATACGGGAGCACCTTATAGAGAATTATATTTTTTCAGTGAAATATTTCAATAAAACTAGGATGCGCATTATACATGAGGTGAATTATACACATGAAAATATGGTAACTACAAGACAGTTCAGAGTCACAATTTTATAACAAGAATATCCCCATTTTTTCAATGACAGTGGCAAATGTTGACTAAACATCCACATCCCCCCTCCTTCTCTCTCTCTAATTTTACAAAACATCTGCTAAAATGAAATATTAAAACTTATAATTTTATATTACCAAAAAAACTTGCTATTAGTTTAAGCTATCAAAGGAGGGCATTACATACGAGGGGGTACCCAAAAATAACCGGAATAGCGTTACGATTGGCGGAGCTTACGTAGTACGCATATCTCCCGCTAGGCGAGCGTAGCGCAACTCGTTCCGAGTTCAGTGCCGTCATTGCTGTCGCCTGGGAACGTTGTGTCCGGCCACAGTAATTCGTTTTGTAAAAGCAGTTTCGCTTGCTCATTTTTCGTCATGGCGGATTTAAGTGAACAGCGCGCTGCTGTGAAATTTTGCTTCCTGCTTGGGAAAAACGCCGCAGAAACTGTTGTGATGTTAAATACAGCTTACAAGGATAGTGCTATAGGAAAAACTCAAGTGTACCAATGGTTTTCTCGTTTCAAAGAAGGTGAAATGTCAATTGATGACAAACCTCGTTCTGGACGTCCGTCAACTTCCAGAATTGACGAAAATGTTGAAAAAGTTCGTGCAATCGTGTTTGAAGACTGACGACGGACCACTGAAGAGATTAGTAAGTTATCTGGAATAACTTGGAGCTCGGTTCAGCGAATTTTGTCAGAAGATTTGGGGATGAGAAGGGTCACTGCAAAATTTGTGCCTCGGGTCCTGACTGAACAGCAAAAAGAGAATCGAGTTGAAACATGCCGTGCATTGAAACACCAGCTCCGAACCGAGCCGTCATTACTGGTGACGAGTCATGGTGCTATGGTTACGACCCCAAAACTAAACAACAGTGAAGCCAGTGGAAAACTTCATTGTCGCCTCGCCCAAAAAAAGATCGTCAAGTGAAATCAAACATCAAGACGATGTTCATTTGTTTTTTCGATGTGACAGGGGTAGTGCATTCTGAATTCGTCCCACCAGGTCAGACTGTTAATCAGGCTTTCTATTTGGAGATTTTAAAAAGATTGCGTAACAATGTGCGACAAAAAAGGCCCGGTTTGTGGCAGACGAGGGACTGGTTTTTCCACCATGACAATGCACCTGCTCACGCAGCCATTTCAGTGCACCAGTTTTTAGCAAAAAACAACATGACTCCCTTCCCTTGCCCACGCCCCTTACTCACCTGACATCGCTCCGTGCGATTTCTTCTTGTTTCCGCGAATGAAGAGGGACATGAAAGGACAACGTTTTGACGACGTGGAAGCGGTAAAGAGAAAAACGAGGCAGGAGCTGTCGGCCATCATAACAGACGAGTTTGAAAAATGTTTCCAGGAATGGGATCGCAGATTGGACAAATGTATTAAGTGTAATGGAGAGTACTTTGAAGGTGATAAGGTTGTTTTGTAAAAAAAATTAAATACATAGCTTTAACAAAAAAATTCCGGTTATTTTTGGGTACCCCCTCGTACTTATGAACAATTCACATAATAAATAATTCACATACATAAAGCACAGTCATTCCTAGTACCCTAACTGTCCTGTTTCTTGTCACACTTTGATGAAAATCTTTGGTTTACAAGGGGAAAACTTTTATAGATGCTCTATCTACTGAATCAAAGAGACAGCATGAGAAATAGCTGAAAACAACAAATGTCTCATGAAACTCGAAATACTGGAGCTTCACAAAAACAATACAGGGTTAACCCATTTAAGGTCAACCAACGGGGGTTGCTGACATATTTTATTTCTTTTTAAATTATGTGTTATTGGTTCCTACATGTATCTGGGAGCTTAAAATGTATTAAACAAATTTTTATTATTAGCGGGTTTTTTCTGGTGGCCATTTTGTTTTGGCCCATCAGCTATTTTCAACGTTTTATAAATTAACGGAAAGTTCAATAACTCTTTTGTTATTAAAGATATCAACTTGAAACAAAACCCATCTTAATCTGCACAAAACCTTAAAAATTGTATGTTGTGGACAAAATTTAACTACGTACTGAGGAAAGTGGCCTAAATTTGAATTCAAAATTGTGTTTGAAATCATGAAAATGAACAACTTTAGAATAAACTTTTTCATACAAGCAATGAAGACTCACCCTCAATATCTTTTTTATAGAAAGACACCATTATTCACTACATGTTGTACAAGTTTGAAGCCACATACACTTCTTAATTTTTTATGATTCTGGAAATATTGAACTTCACTTGAAATTAGAGACAAAAGTTAAAATCAGAAGTTTTCTCAAAATACTCTAACAAGTGGTAATGGACACACAAAATTTCATCATTGTGTTCCAACTACAACTTGTGTAAAAAAAAAACCTTCAAACTATCAAAAAATTAGGTCTACAGAATGGGTGAAAACTGTTACAGGATAAAATAAAAACAATTAAAAATACATAAAAACACATATTTTTATTAAAAGATGTAGAAGTTCAAAATTAAAATTGGAATTCATACATTGTGACTAAAAAATAGAGTCAACTTTTTGTATAACTGAAATCTAAAACAGTGTAACAAGTGTAATAGTTACAAACATTTATAAAAATGGTTTGTATATTGTGTAAGAAACTATACTGACATTTTAATTTTAAAAACTCTTAATCTGTATGGTTATTACACACACTGGCTTCACGTCTATAACAAACATTTATACATTAGGCTAGTCAATGGATATTGTGTTAAGACTGTCTGATGTAATAAAACAAACTCTTACATTACTGACTTGTCTGTGAAATCACTATATTATACAAATTAGATATTTCGAGGGATAATTTTTCTGTAATGTTGTAGTTACAACTATTACAGTTGTCATTTCTACTGGTGGCAATTTTCTCAAAACTTGTGTTACAGATATCCACAGTCTGTCACTTTTTGATATCTCGAAGGAAGTTTGTGGTCCATGTTGATGGAAAAAATGAATCATTAAGTCATTATTTTCATCACTAATTTTTTCAACTCTACAAATCCATCACTTTTCATCATACATACATGCAACAGAGTCAACTGGTAATCAGGGAGAATTGAAACACTATGTTCACTGTAGTCATCACCCCTTAATTGTTAATTCATTTGTCGTGGTATAAAATCAGTTTGCTAATTTTAATTATAAATTATCCAGGTTGGTTTGGTTTGTAATTATAGTGGAATGGTTCCCTTGTGCTCGCTGGTATAAAACTAGAGTGCTCTGATTTTCTTTTATTTGTTTATTATTAATTGAGATCTTATAAGTTTGTATTAATTGTTATTCGTAAGTTTTATTTAATTTATTCTTTTTACTTTATTAGAGTTCACTGACCTAGTTAGATCATTTAAAAAGCACGTGTTGTTCCATAATAGGTACTGCCAACTTATTCTTCTGGAGTTGACTTAAATACTACTGTTCATAAATTGCCAATAAAATGTTAATTATTTAAAAACAATAATCATACACCATTAATTACTTTCACTTTTCTTTTATTTTCTTTTTAGAATTCTATTCTATTCTTCTGATATAAAAATGAATAACATTTCTTGTAATAATAATTGACCAGGCTTGTTTCAATTATAGCTCAACAGTTGGTAGCATGAGTTCAGATTTTCAGAGATACATAGGTTACTGTTTATGTTATTAAAATATAACCTTTTGGATTCTTCTGACTACAATAATTAACAAAAATGTCTTTTTTGAAGAACAAAACATTACAATACAAGACTAAATCTAATATTATAAAATAACAACTTAAGTCTGAAGTCACGAACAGTTCGTATATAGGACAGAGTCCGCTTTTGAGGTTAACCCCTGGTGGCGAGGTTATTCAAGTTTAAATATTATGTACAACGAAATAATAGTTAAAAAACAAAATAATTATGATAGTGTTAGTGTTTCTATATTGTGATGGTATTAAACTTAGTTCACAAGTGTACATAAAAGTTAACGTGGTATAGGGATACTTAAATATTACGTTGGGTTATAAATTTTTTAGATGCACTCTATACTTTCCCTTTCTTTATATATTTTATATAATTCACTGTTATTCATTATTCACTATAATGTCCTTTAAATATAAAAAAAACTTCACAACACTTGTTCACTGTTCGGTTATGTCCCCGCTTGTAGGTTAGCACGCCCTTTATTTACACTTCACCTAACCTCACTCGGGTTAGAGACTTTGGGGACAAGACTATTTACACTTTGGGTTGGAGACTATTTACAATTTCCTTGTCATAGAGGAGGTGTTCTTTACTGTATGATTACCGGCAAAAGACTGTCTCGTTGGCGTTGTATTCTGGGTTGATTTACCTGACAGTGAACGATTCTGATTGGTGGATTACTAAACATTCCGTTTTTAATAAAAAAAAATTCCGTTTTCTGGGTGATGCTCACCAACAGACGCCAACCTAAGCGTCCCTTTTCTGATCAAATTTATAAAAAAATCTTAAAATTGACATATCTTCCTTATGCTACTGACTATAACAAAGATATTAGCACCATTAAACTGCATTTTTTATGCCGATCGTTTTGAGATCTCTTAAGCCATATTTCTGTCCAGTAATAACAAAAATAACATTTTTAACTGATGGCCTATTCTAACATTTTTGTTTAAAACTAGTCCTTTTTGATACCTATCTTAAATTTTGCTGTTGTACATTTTATCTTATGTTAATAAAAGACCTTTTAATATTAGTCCTGCTAACTATAAACATTAACTTTTTTAACAAAACATTGAATTGCTCTCTAGGCACCATAATGTCCGTTGTTCCATGGACTATAATTCTTTTCTTTAAAGAAGATTACTTAACTCTAATACAATTCAACAGTTATTAATTATTCTTTATTAATCACATGAACTTTTACTATATATCTTATAAACTAATACACTCTTTATTCCCTGTAATTTTCCTTACTAACTTACACAGTAGGTGTAAGTTGGTTGTCCAAGTTAATTTGTTATTATTTACATTATGTATGGTCCATTATTAACACCTTTGATTACTAATAACTTACTCTATTACAATACATTATCTCTTAATCTATAGAGTATGATTTAACATGTTTTATATACATTCAATTTTCTTCTTCTTTTCTACCCAGTATGTGTAGGCCTTAGGTGTAACATGAGTTTCTTACTATTTATATTATTATTTGGTTCATAACCAACAATAGTTATGTATCACTGTCTTATCTATTATTCAGTTTATTGGTTATATTTTCTATTCTGAAATTATTTATCTTACAATCTTCTTTATATTCTTCTCTTTCTTAACATATAACAATGGTTCTTAACCTAACCTATATTGTAACATGTTCATTCAAAATTAAAACTGTTATTATACACTTATCTAATATAATTATTCTCTGAATTGTCTATGTGATTTCATTCACACTCAGGTAGATTATTTTCTAGCTTTATTGTTTGGTTTTATAACATTTTTATTTTGTTTATATTCACTTTCCTAATAGGTAACCTAGTTAGGTTCTGCTGAATAGGCTTATATTAATGTATATTCTTTATGTTGAGGGAAACATCACATTACAATATGCATAGCATCTCATGACAGATGAACTTTGGGGAACAAATCTGTGGTAAGATCTTGCTTTGGGAATTTTTTTGCAGGTTCCAAATCTTTGTTTTAATATTATTTCATTTGTTTCAACTTCGTCAGCAGGTACAAATACATAAGAAATACCCTTGATACCCTCAGAGCAAAATTTGAAAATTTCTTCAGCTGCCAGTATCTGGTCTGAGTAAGGCCTCTGCAAATTGGCCATGGTGACTGCCCTCTTTGTTGTCCCCCCAATGCCACCACAAGCATTCTTTCCATGGGATGTAGCAAAAACATTCCATTCGGCTTCAAGACTAAAATATTTGGAGTGCTTACAAATATTTTTAAATGTTTTCTTATTTTTATACTGGCTACTTGCTCCATCGCTGAAATATATAATATTTTTGACAGATGGGGCAACAATTTTTAAGTCCTCAATCAAACGTTTCTGAAAGCAATGTACAGCTGCTGTGCTATGTTGTAAATGGTCACTAATAATAGAAAGGCTTCTTGAACATACATCAATTTTTTATGCAATAATATACAAAAGGAAGTTGGGTGACCTGAGGGTTAGTCCAACGAAAACTTTGGATTTTGTCCTGAACCACAAATGAAAAGTTTTAGCAAAGTCACTCAAAGTTTTTTTTTATTTATTTATTTTTTATTGTTTTTTTTTTTTAATTTATAGGAGATCTGTAATCTGTTCGACTTGTTACTTTACTTTTATATATAAACAAAACAATAATATTTTTATTTGTACTCACCTTGTAATTCAAAACACACATCCGGTATACACACGTGGCGTTGTTGCCACGCTACCTTTTCTTACTAAGGGCCAGGATACGTTATTAAGCGAGCACAGAAACAGTTTGGGAGTTCGAAATAACAAGCCTAACAACATTTAGGTTCAACAAAACTTGTGGTTTAATATTTCTGAATTGCAATCGTTAGAATTTACAAAAACCAAAATGGAGTCGTATACACAAAAACAAAATGGCGGCTATGTATTTCCGCCCAACTAACTACACATCAATTTTAATTATTCATTTCTGGTATCTCCTGTATTTAATTTATAACAAGAGTATTTTTTATTAAACTGCAGTTATCATTGATGTTATTTATTACGTATCAGTTTATATTATAATATAAACCAATGCCTCATGGTTTTGTTTTGAGAGGCCGGCACTCATTCGCACGCACACATTCTCTCTCCCCATACATTAATTTATTTGTACATTGTGATTTAGAAATTAGTTGAGCTCAGATAATAAAATTGATATGGTTATAAATTTTGACTTTCCTGAACTTATGATGTCGCAGTTTCTCCTCAGACGTTCTCCATTGCCAGCAGGTGTTTCGCCGAACTTTAATGTTTGAGTCTGTTCCTTCACTGCACTGAATTTACTTTACATTTTTCTTTGTTTGTTAGCTAATGGTACTTGCTACCTTTTAATTACATTTTTGTACTGTTTAAAACACTTTGGCTGCCAATAATCGGCCAGCGAATTTTGTAGCGTGCTACTGCACTGAATGTAGGTTGAAGACTGGGGCAGATATTATGCTGTAAATTCGGCAGGTGGAAGGGATTAATCGTCATCACCCTTTTGTTCAGCGCTGATGACGGCATTGTTTTACATCACCGTTGCTACGTTTGTCGTATTATTTATGACGTTTTCGTATGGTTCGATTCTTGCTTTGTCTGAATATGTGTCGTATGTCACGTAGGCCAGTGACCTTGAAGTCGATTTGCTCTGGCAAACTGCGTTGTATTGTATACATTTGGGAAATTATAATCTTATGTCTTTTAATACATTAAATCACAATAAATTAATTTTGCCTGTACCGACAAATTCCTACACGGACTTATGTACTGTTACAAAACCCCCTCAATGAGAGGTTTTATGTCGAAACATAAAAACTCTCATTGACTCATTCACACTTTCTAAAGGGATCAGCCCGGATATGTAGCCACAACCCCCTGTAGTGTTTATATAAAAAGAATATCAATAACTTACCCTTGGTCCAATGATGATGATAGTACCTGCCTGACCTTACTGGACTTCTCTTGCGAGATCCCAACACCGCAAGGCCATCCAGGCACTTGACGTTCCTGCTCTGACGTGCTGGCCAGCTCAGGACCGCCGTCACAGGATCACTAAACTCTGAAACATCGAATACGAAAAATTAAATAGTGGCCTTGTATAATCCCATATCCACAACTGATATGTCTCCCCTTAGCTGCATTGGTTTATGTTATGAGGCATTGGTTTTCTTAATTCCTAAGTTTTCAAAAGCAACAAACAAGATTTTATGACAGAATGTCTCTCTCTCCTTTTTGCATTCCTACATTTACCAACTTTCTGACTCCAGTCAATACTACTTCATTCTTTTCACCACAAGAAAAATATACTCTTATACTAAGATAATAACACGTAAAATAACTTCTTAAGTTTTCAAAAAGCAACAACAACTTATCTATATCTCTATCATATAGAATTCAAAGCACAACTTTATTATGGCAAACAATCTAACTAGTTAAACTTCATTGATCAGTTTTCCTGATTTTAATACTTCTTTAAAGCAGAATCATAACTATTTTTATGTTCAACATCAATGTCAACATCATATACTTAATACTTAATACCTCTTACCATTGCTACCCCTGTAGCAACCTCCTAGCCCCACACACACTATGACCATAACCTTTTAACTTCATTATCAACTGTTTTGTACAACATTTTAATTAATTAATCTTCAATTATTTAAAATTCCAAAATTATTTAAAATTTCACCATTACTTTCATCACTTATTTAGTTTGAAACATTTTATAATTATTATTAAATCAATTAAACTATAAATTCCTATTACATACATGGTTTACACAACCTATAATATACAACAATGTAATATACAAATACATTTAACATTAACACACAAAAAATATACAATTCAGCTTATTATTCGTTATCAATGACCATTAATCAGTTCATAATACAATCCCTTTCAAAACCACACTGTTCACATAATTAAATGTTCATAAACAATAAAACACTTTATCCACCATAATCAAATAACCATCTAATCTTATATCTATACAAATCATTTATCATTGGATACATTATATTAGTATCATCAATGTAATACTTACTTCTTTTCTTATATTCTTCCACAAAACTATTGTAATGAATAGGGTTACTCCATATCATTATATCATACACCGTGTCGTCATATAGTATAGTCCTGTCGCCCTTAGTATAATTTGTCATAATCAGGTAAGTTATATTATCATCTTTAATAACATCATCTCCTACTACCTCAGTTTCAATACAAAGTAAGTACTTGCTATTATTATCACTTCTCTCTCCACCTAACCTTTCTACAAATTCTTCATAATTTCTATTCACCTTAAAAATCTCTATCTCTCTCTCTCATCACAATACCTCTCACAACCCCACTGACCTATTTCATACCACGCAAAGGGTAACACAACGTTATCATACTCATCTGGACTTTTCCAATGAACTCATGATACACGAAAGGGGACACTACACTTTATCATCGCACCACCTATCAGGTGCACAAAAAGTCCAGGGACGGCTATTTGTAGACCATGTGTCTTCCAAATACACGCGTGAAGCCTTTTCTTCACCCCCGACTACAACATCACGGGAAAAATTTACCCCCTGCAACCCCTCTACCTGTAAATTCTCTCTATACTTTCTAATTCATCAACACTTTTTATCACTTCATTATCAAATTCTACTCCCATTATAATTTTATCACCACTCTCAATATTCACACAATTATTTTCTAACACCATATTTCTACTTCTATTATCATAATTCTCACCACTACTTTTGTTACAAGAAGTAATCATCTTCTTGGTAAAATTCTATTACAAGATTAACAACCTCCTCACTTAATGTTCTGCTTATTCTTCTAGATAAATCAGGAAGAATTCCTTGAGATTTCATCAATTTTCTAGTTAATTCACAAGGTAGTCTGTCACTTGAAACTCTTCACAAATTCTTTTTTTTACCAAGAATCTGATAGCAAACTAATCATTTTTTCTTCTTTGCTTGCTAACAAACATTTTTCTTTTCACCTCTTTATCAGATCATCGTATTCATGTTCAATATCTGTGGATGAAGTTGCTCTCTCATTTACTTTTTTCACTGACTGAGGACTCTGATTTTCTTTTGACTGCAACTGATATTTTTCCAGTTTTCCTTTTCAATGCAGATAATCGCTGAAACTTATTTAGTTTATTTTTGAAGCAGGAGATACATCTAAATGCTTACAAACAAAGTCAATGGTGCCCAGTGGCGGCTGGTGACTTTTCAGCCGGAGGGGCGCAATCATAAAAAATGTTAACAATGTAAAATTTTACCGGAAATGGAAAGTGGATTGAATGAAGCCAATTATTTCTTAAAAGTAAATTCCACCCTTCTATTTTTCATAGATATGAACTTTTCCAACACTTTGTCATCGAAACTGTCAATATCTTGCACTAAATTTTTATTTATGGGCATTATTGCCAACGCATTAAACGATCATTACCCATAGTATTTCGATAAATGTCTTGACTTTTTTAAGAGTTGAAAAACAACGCTCTGATTCTGCAGTTGTCATTGGCGTTGTTAAAATTATTTTTTTTGTATTTTTATAGTTTCCGGGAAAATATCAGGAAGATATGTTGCAGTAGTAATGTAAGGACGTTTGTGGCTCCAATTATTTGACTAAAGTCCGGTCGTGAGTAAATAACTTCGAATTCTGTTTTTAAACGAGTCTGGTCTAGAAATAGATATGAAGAACACACTGTATCCAAAATGCCCACTAGAAATTCTTTTGAATATTTTGGTACTGATTCTGAATTAAACAACTGAGCTGCTTGCAGATGGCCACGATATGAGAATCTGTCTTTCATCTGTAAAATAATTACATCATACACTTCTTTAGCAAACGCACTTCTTGGTAAATTATCTTCTTTTCTTCTCCTCTGAATGAAAATTTTCTTCAATATTGCTTTGAATAGTCTCAGTCTCGTTTCTAATGTTTTTAACACAAATCTCAAAATTTTGAATATCACTTTGAAGTTGGATACTATCCTTATTTCTTGACCGGATTTGATTATAAAGAATGTCAACATGAGGCAAAAGTTTGTGAAAAAATGTGAGCCAAAACAAAAATTCTGGGTCTTCTAGAGCTCGTCTGAGACCAGAAGCTTCATTAAAAGTAGCACTTCTTAGGCATTTATCTTCAATCTCTTCAAACACTTCTATAAGCTTCCCTCGATTCTCGAACACAGTATTGACTGTCCTAATGTTATAGTTCTATCTGGTTGTTGCTACTTTTGGTAACCTGTGCTTGACTATTTCTTCTAACATATCGCACCTATTTGAAGAATTTGAAAAAACGTGGGAATTGCTGATAAATTATTAAAAATCGGTATGGAGAACAATGTCCTAAAATTTATATTTAAAATCATTTAAATATTAATTAAATAAGTGGATGCTTGAGTTCTAAAGAAATTACGTATCAGCTAGAATGGGACCACCATGTCAGGTGGATTAAGACTATCCTCAACCTTCGTGAGGAAGGACTGTACTTTTGGATAAAATGTATGTAGGTCGAACGAAGAGCTAGCTAATGGTAGCTGCGATCTGATTCCTGTAATGAAATTGGACTCTCGCTTCGAGGGGCCGAGGGATGTCTATAGTGTTATCAAAGTCTTTCCTGTCAATACTATACTAGTCATTTTTCTTTTTTAAAATCGAGTCTTGATTTCTTTCTTTCCATTTGTCTTCTGATTTCCTGAATGACTATTCTGTTCACCCGTATAATTATAAATTTCTCAGCAAAACATTTCTTCCTTAATACGTTTGTGTCTCCTGTTTAACACCCACCATTCTGATCCATGTCGTAACGATATATTCCACACAGGCTAGTAAATAACTAGCCACCAGAGAGGTCAAAATATTTTCAAGGAGGGGCAAACAATTTTCCAAAGGAGAAAAATATTTATATATTTATCATACATACACACATGCACATATTACTTTATAATTCTCATATCATAATAGAAATAAGTACACAGATTGTATTAATTGCTTTAATACAACACTGCCCAGCGATCCACAGGAAGAAAATCGCTGTCCATCTTTTCGGCTTGCACGCGTTGTGTTGGTGTGGGTTTCGGCACTTTTCATTTAAAAAGCGTGCAAACATAAGGAAATAAACATGATTGAGGCCAGAAATAACGCGAATTGTGTGTGTGTGTCTTGCCGGCCTTTTTATTGCGGTAATCACAATAATAAAACTTTGGAAAAGTAAACATTACATAATTGAGATATGCTTGCCTGCCAGGAACGATATATTTTTACTCATATGTGATTTAAATTAAAATAAAAAAATATAGAATTTTGTTAAAGTGAAATGAAATGTTTCCATAGAAACTACTTCTTTGTTGTCGTTATATTACACATATAAAACTTATAAAATTTACTTCCTCCATCATCAACTACCATTTTAATTTATTAAAAAAATTACCCCCTCCCCCGTTCAACTACCCTTTTCATTTATAGATATTTCATCTACCTTTCTACAGTGGACTATTATGACCTTCTTATCAGGATACTTTATTTATCAAAATTAAGCAATTTACTCTTATTAAAACGTAAAACATTGCAGGTAAACTACCCCTTTCCCTTAATCGATCTTCACCAAAAACAATAGGCCTTGAGTCCTCTACAATTCAGGGCTGTATGCAAAAAATTATTTGATTCTGTTTGAATTTGCGGCTGTTATCGTTTGCCATAGAAAAAATTCTACACAGACACTTTTCGAAAATATCGGTATGGAGAACCATACATGACTTCCATGTTCTAAGATTTATATTTAAAATCATATTCGAAATGAAATATTTCCATAGAAACTACTTCTTTCTACTTATTGCTTCAGCCTTAAACCACAGTACTGTGGTCACTAACGTATACCACCTCACGTTTTCACACTCGATTTTCACTGAGATGGAAGTCGATGGCACTGCCGAAAAGTCTGGTTTTGCAGAAAACATTGGACTACGGCTAAACAGCCCGGGAAGGAATTTTAACAAAGAACTACTTCTTTGTTGCCGATAACGTAGTACACATGAAAAATTCTCCCCTCCCCCTTCAACTATAATTTTCATTTGTAGAAAATTACCCCCACCCCGTTCACCTAACCTCTTCATTTATAGATATTTCATCTATGTTTCTACAGTGGATTATTATGAGCTTCTTATCAAGATACTTTATTTATAAAAATTAAGTACTTTACTCTTGTTAAAACATAAAATGTTGCAGGTAAACTACCCCTTTCTCTAAACCAATCTTCACCAAAATCAATAGACCTTCAGTCCTCTACAATGCAGGGATGCATGCAAAAAAATATTTGATTCTGTTTCAATTTGCGGCAGTTATCGTTCGTCATGAAAACATTTCTCTTGTTACAACATAACATGTTTCAGGTAAACTACTCCTTTCCCTTTACCGATCTTCACCAAAATCAACAGGCCTTGAGTTCTCTACAATTTAGGAAGGTTTGCAAAAAATTATACAATCAGAATCTGCCGTTATCTTAAACACGATTTATTTTGTCATGACCATACTTCCATTTCCTTATGGAACATGGAAGTAAAAAACACTCGCGCTGCTGTGATGCTGCATTTTTGATCAAAGATTAAGCTGGTGAGCATAACAATGTATGTAATGAGCTTAAGGATATTTCTTCTCAATATAACTTCGAACACCACCTGTAGCACCACTCATTACATTTGCCCCATCGTATGTTTGAGCGATTAACTTTTTGTGGTTTTTCCATAACTTCTTCTTCTATACATTTTTGTATCCCTTCTGCTAATTTATCCTTGACTCTTCTAAAGCACCAAAAGCTCTCACGAACAGTTCCATCAAAAACGTTATCTAAATATTAGTACCATTTGGCACCAATTCGTAACATCTGTAGTTTCATCACATTGAATAGCCAAGAAATCGGAATTTTTAATTTGATCATAAATTTCTTCTTTGCACACAGCCAACGTGCTATCTAAAATATCGTTCTGTATACTTGTATACTTTTAGAAGTCCCCTTAAATACTGTAGCGTTCTGCAGATGTTCTCGCAACACAACTTCTAGTTCTGCATAAAAATCAACTAATTCTCTAAACAGGCCTATTCCATGATTTACCGATTCTTCAATCTCGTGGTGACCTAAGTGCCAACTCAAAAGTTTATGCAACAAATAATACGTTTCAAAATATAACGGTTCTTTCCAACCTGTGCATTATGTTCAAGAACATGTGTCCGATAAGCTGAATTTAAGCTGTCAAAATATTTACTTCACCTAGTAAAGCCAGTTGTGTGCATCCATTAATATGGCTTCAAGATGATTCATGTTATTTTTATTTTAGTGGGAAGATGATGCAAATCTTTTATACCCTTTCTGGCCCAATTTGCAACCTTTTCTGTTCCTGCAGGATTGAAAAATAATACAAACGGAAAATAGTACAACAAATTCGAAACTTCACACCCACATATCCAATTATTTTGTTTATAAATTTCTCATGAGAAATGCCAAGTAAATGTCCTATTTTGGGCTTTCCCTTCACTGGTCTGTGTTAAATTGAGATCAGGTAATGGCCGGCCTAATTTTTTAATATTTATTTTATCCTCTAAAGAAAGTCTGGTAAAATTTATTTTTATTAAGACACTGACTCTATTCATGTTTGTAGGCGACACATTACACAAAACACAAAAAGACGTAGTAAACTGACGATCAACGAACGGCACACCAACACCACTGCTGAAAACTGGCAACAGGCCGCTCAGAACTAGCGGCCCAAACACATGGTTTATTAAACGGCGATATTCGCTATGATGTCACACGATACGTCACATAGTGATGGCAACCAGGCCGCAAGTTTCTTCGCAGCCCTGTCTATTGATTCAAGATCAGCTTAGCCCTGAACTGATCAAAAAAGGCGGTGGAGCACTAACTGCACAAATTCATGATATAGTATGTAGTGTATGGGAGGAAGAGAAAATGCCAAATGACTGGAAGACTGGAGTAATATGCCCAGTTTTTAAAAAAGGAGATAAAACTGTATGCAGTAATTATAGGGACATAACACTGCTAAGCTGTGTCTATAAGATATTTTCCATGATTCTCCTTGATAGGCTAAATGTTTATGCAGAGGAAATCCTAGGTGAACATCAAAGTGGATTTAGAGCCGACCGGAGCACAGTCGATCAAATTTTCGTCATGAGGCAGTCACTCGAAAGATGTTTCGAATATGGTATTGACCTCCATATACTGTTTATAGATTTCAGGCAAGCCTTCGATAGTGTAAATCGAAAAATGTTGCGAATAGCATTGGAAGAATTGGGAGTACCTCAAAAGATTGTGAGACTGGTACTGCTCAGTCTGAAAGATTTCAAAGGAAAAGTAGTTCTGGGAAGAAACAAAAGCCGAGATTTTACGGTTGGTACTGGAGTAAAGCAGGGTGATGCACTATCTGCAACCCTCTTCAACTTGGTACTACATTATGCTATAAACAAGATAGACTTCAGAGGACACATCTTCAAAAGGACGAGGCAACTAGGAGCATATGCGGATGATATTGTGCTGGTAGCCAGGAACAAAAATGTATTAAAAGATACCTTTATTGAAATGGAGAGGGAAGTAAGCAAAATTGGTTTGGAAGTCAATGAGGCTAAAACAAAATATATGAAAGTGTCTGCGAAGGAAAATAGAGAACTGCTAGACCTTCACACAGGCCATTACTGTTTCCAAGGAGTTACAGAATTTAAGTACCTAGGTGTTATTCTGAATAATGAAAACCGAGTGAGCAGCGAAATACTAAATAGAATCATAACCGGCAATAGAGCCTACTATGCAAACCAATCATTACTGAAATCAAAGCTTCTAACTCCAAGAACCAAACTGATGTTGTATAAAACACTGATCAGACCTGTTGTTGCTTATGCATCCGAGACATGGACTCTCGTAAATAAGGATATAAGCGCTCTAAGAATTTTTGAAAGAAGAATATTGAGACAGATATTTGGACCGGTGAAGGAAGGGAATATGTATAGGATCCGAAATAACAGTGAGATAAATGAGTTGATTGGTGGACAAGACCTGGTTAGGCACATAAAATCAGCTAGAATTAGATGGCTGGGACACGTATCCCGTATGAATGTTACGAGGATGCCCAAAACTATATTAAGTGGAACGATATTGGGCAAAAGAAGAAGAGGCAGGCCTCGAAGAAGATGGCAGCAGGATGTGGAAGAAGATCTGAGAAAGATGGGCATTAGGAACTGGAGACTGAGGGCAATGGACAGAGATGAGTGGAGACGGGTCGTAGCGGAAGCCAGGGCTCACCATGGGCTGTAGTGCTGGAGAGCAGTAGTAGTAGTAGTAGTCTATTGATTCACGCTACCTACTACGCGCAAGACAGATAAATACTTTCATTCTAATCTAAATCAACGCTTAAAAATCATTACTCATCTTTTATCTTTAAAATAAACAAGAGACAAGGACAGGCAGTTAACTATGGTAATGACTATGGTAATGTGATTTAATTTTTTTTATGTTCTCTGTCAAGGGGGGTGCGCGGCCATGCGGCCACAATAAGAAACCGCCACTGATGGTGCCCAACCTTTCCTCTTGTTTAAGCTCCCAAGAATCAGTAAAAAAAGTCTACATCATTTTCAGTTTGGTTTATCACAGGAACAATTTTTTTTTTTTTTGTAACAAGAAGGACATAATGCTTTTCCTGGAATTAAATCTACAGGAATTTTTTTTGGGTTGCTCAAATATTGAAAATAAATTTCCCTCAAGCTATTCCTTATCGGTTTTTTATGGCACTGGAATGGACCACTTCATATTCTTCCATATATATGTGCTTATACTTTCCTAAATATTTATTTTTGTGATAGATTTATTTGTGGCAAACAGAATAAATATTTTCAGAAACTCTTAATTTTAGTATAGTTTATTATTTTCAGGCAGATCACTTACTTGAAAAGCTTCTTTAGATATAGGCTGGTAACAAGTTTTGTGACAGCATTCATTTACAAACAGTCCAACACAACACTCCATTGTAGACTTATTCAAACATAATAGTCAGTTTAGAGTTATACTAAAAAAATTATACACAATACTTTTTTAAAACAAAATATTGTAACGTGACGTTTCCCTCAACATAAAGATTGCCATATAAATATACTGAAGTACAAAACAATAATAGAGTAATAAACCTATGTCATGAGAGATAAGTATTAACAAGTAAATCTAAGACCATTGTAAGGTAGAATAAGAAAACTAAAATATCAAACATGTCTATATTGAACTTAATACCAACAATTCCAGTAGACTGCATAAGAAATAATGTACAGAATAGGTAAAAGCCTATAATGCAGAGCCAGCTGGATAACCAGTACCTGGAAACATGATACCATAAACTAAATAAAATTTAAGATAAAACTATAAAACTAGTTAAGTAGTTATATCTGATTGTGACTGATAGGCACATAGACAATTCAGATAGAGATTATTATGATATAAATGGGTGATAAAAGTTTTATTTTTGTATAAAAATGTTATAATGTGTGGTAGGAAAGAAGGACTACTATTGTATGTTAAAAGAATGCTAAAGATATAAAAAAGAATGTGATGTAAATAATTTAGTAATAGAAAGTGTAACAGATAAGCTGACTAGTAGATTATGAAATAAGAAATAACTATTGTTTGTTATGGACAAGATAATAATGTAGTTAGTAAGAGATTAATGTTACACAAAACCTGCATCTACTTGGTAGGTAAAAGGAGACAATTTTGTGTATAAAAGTTGTGCTAGACAATGCCATATATAATAAGAAATAGAGTATTTTATTAGATTAAGGTATAAGTAATCATAAGTGTTTGTAATGGACAAGTAATAATGTAATTAACAAGATGTTAACTTGGGCAAAAAACCTACATCTACTTTAGAAGGTAGACAGGGACATTACAATGTATAAAGGATAAATGTTAACTTGTACTAGAATTAAGCAATTTTACTTAAAGAAACAAATAATAGTCCAAAGTACACAAGACGTTATTATGCCTATTGTACAAGCCCATGTTTTTGTTAAAAAGTTAATGATAATAGTTGTAATCACTAGTATTAAAATACATGTTATTAACATAAAATCATATGTACAGCCAAGAAAACTATTAAAAAAAAAGATAACTTTTAAACATAATTTGTTAGAATAGGCCGAACTTTAAAAATGTTATTTTTGGAATTACTGTATAAAAAGAGAAGAATTTTGATGAAACCGAAACATCGAAGCATGATAATGTTTTTAGGCTTTAAAAATAAGATTTCTAGACGGTGGGGAATCAAAAGTGTGAAAAACAATGATGACGTCATACAGCGTGACGGTAAATAAAATGTTACAGAAAGTTTCAAACGATGTCCAGCTAAAAGACATTATCATGTCAAAACATACATTGTGAGATCTTAAAATGATCGGGAGAAAAAAAGCATTTCACTGGTAATAATATCTTTACAATATCTTTATCTTTACAACACAGCATAAGAGAAAAATGTTAAATTTAAGAATTTTTAGTAATTTTGATCTCAGAAAAACGACGCCATCCATAACAATGCTTGAGATCTCAACCAATGGGAATTTTTCACATTTTGCGTGTAGCGACCCAAAAAGTGAAGCCCAGCAAGTTAGTCTATTGTTGGAATTCGTACAGTAAAGAACAGCTCCTCTGCGATACCTATAGCCATGAAAGTACCATCAGAATCAAACCCCGGCTAGGTTAGGTGAAGAGTGAATAACATAACATAACCAAAAAGTGAGAAAAGTGATGTGAATTGTTTACATAATCAGAAAGGAGTTATAGTGAATTGATAATATTAACAGTGAATAAGAAAGTGTGTGCAAAGAAATGGAAAGTATAGTGTTAATACTTAAAATTTTAACGGCTTATAACTGATTATAATAATACGAACTGCAACACTTTATGTACACTTGTGAACTATTTATTCTACTAACACTGAACAAAAACACTAACACTACTATAATTTTTTCACGTTTAAACTATCATTTCTTTGTGTTTAATGTTTAAAGCAGTCTTAATGTTATTAAGACTTGGTTAACCTCAAAAGAGACACTGTTCAGCACATACGAACTATTTGTTATTTTAGATATAGGCTATTGTTTTGTTATATTATAGTCAACTTTGTATTGTGATGTTTTGTACTTCACAAAGGACATTTTTGTAATTAATTATTGTAGTCACAAGAACCCGAGGTTATATTTACATAACGTAACCATTAAACTAGGCCTGAGCTTGAAAAAGATCATTGTACCAACCGCTGAGCTATAAATTTAACAAGCCTGGACAATTAAAATTAAGAAAAAGGTTGTTCATTTTAATTTAAGAAGAAAAGAACAGAATTAAAAAAAAAGAATACTGAAGGGAATTAATTGTGTATGAATAATTATTTTTAATACTTAACATTTTTTGTCAGTTCCTGAATATTAGCGTTTTCATAAACATTAGAAGAATAAGTTGGTAGTACCTATTGCTTGTATACCACGTGCGATTTGAATTATTTAAATAGGTAAGTGAATTCAAATGGAATAAAGGAAGGAATTAAAAGAAATTCAAGAATTGTAATTGATCAAGACGTTCATTATTTTAATTAATGAAAAATAACCAAAAAACTGGAACAATATTATGTACATATCTACAAGTACAGGTATAATTTTAAGCATATTCCAATTTACGATTATAGAATTTTACTACTACATATTTTGGCACTCAAAAGTGAGGCGTAACAAGTATCTACAAGTTTATATTCCAAATTAATTAATATTACATAAAAGGCGTCCACAGCTTGGGGTGTTAAATCAAAATAGATCGACAAACAAAAAAGATAATTACATCTAAACATATCAACCTTATAGAATTTAGAGCAATATGTATTATTTTACAACGTGAGGTGTAACAGTGAAACTCAATCAGTTCATAAACCAGTACTCAATTATCATTTAACAATTTACTTAACCTGAAAGTCTACATATTTAATGAAATATAAGACTATACCAAAACCAGAAAACATCACCATTATTTCTGTAAGTTTACAATATATATATACTAACTTAAACATCATAACCACACACTAGGAGAGCCACTAGACAACTGAACTACAGTAGTGAGTCACCTGCACAGACATGATCTTTTCAGGTCTCTACAAGCCCCGATTGGTCATGCAATATGGAACAGGTCATTCTCTATCATAATCATTTAAATCCACTCACGTTATAAAAATATTTAATTTAATTGTGTACTCCTAAACATCATTAGAATTACAATGTTTTACATCTTTACTATACAATTATTTTGTGTAAAATAAAAATTACTACGTTTCACAGTTTTCTAAACAATTATTGATCCAGTATTTTAGTCACAATGTTTAAATTATAATTGTTTTGTACTTCTACATCTTCTAATAAAAATATGTTTTTATGTATTTTTAATTGTTTTAATAGTATTCTGTAACAGTTTTCACTTATTCCATAGACCTAATTCTTTTATATTTTGAAGGTTTTTTTACACAACTTGTAGTTGGAACACAATGATGAAATTCCGTGTGCCCATTACCACTTGTTATAAGTCTTCTGAGAAAATTTCAGATTTTTAACTTCTGTCCCTTTTGAGATACACTAACTTCAAAATCGGTAGTTTTAAGTGAAGTTCAATATTTTCAGGATCATAAAAAATTAAGGAGAAGTGTATGTGGCTTCAAACATATACAACATGTAGTGAATAATGGTGTCTTTCTATAAAAAAGATATTGAGGGTGTATCTTCATTGCTCGTATGAAAAAGTTTCTTCTAAAGTTGTTCATTTTCACGATTTCAAACACAATTTTGAATTCAAATTTAGGCCACTTTCCTCAATACATACTTAAATTTTGTCCATAACATAAATTAGAGGTTTCATGCAGATTAAGATGGTTTTTGTTTCAATGGATTGACCCTACTTGCTAGGTATGTATTTAATAAAAACAGGCTAAGCAGAGTGGATAACAGACAATGAGTAAGTCAAAACACATTTCCGCTAGAGAGAGGCGAAAGGGGGGGGGGGGGATTATTATAAAATTTCCTTAATAATTACCAGCTTGAACAGCTAGTGCAAGTAAGACACCAGAGTAGTGGTGCAAATTATTTTTAACTCAGTAATCATCTCATTATTATAGGCAAACTAGTGTCTGCTTCAAGAAGTTCTTGAAACAAAATGTAAAATATAATCCTTTCTAATCAAAAACAAAAAATTCCTTGCTTACTTCTTTTTTTAAGTCACATGTATAATTTTCCCTTCAGTTTGCAATAAATGTCAGGTTATAAGAAACTAAAATTTTTAAATTGTCTTGATATGTATATCATTATATTCCAGAGAATTTTTTCTTTGAATCAACATGTACCTTACCATTCTGGTGTAACAATACACAAATGAAAAAACACCAAGTTTTCGTAGCGAAACTGTATGGGGAAGTTTTTAATGATTTGTGGTTATACGGTGTAACATGACCAGATGTTACATAACCTAGACATATACCATCAGATTTAATAAATACATAGCAGTAATGTAAATAGATAATATAATGATAAGAGTAGCCAAGAAGAGAGGAACCATGGAAGAAGAAAGAAGAAGAAGTGCCACAAGAAGCAGTAAACCTAAACACTGCTTGACACTACAACCATACTATAACTGACACAAACTAATGGACAAATTAAATTCACTTTAAGCTGTCAAGCGAGTCAGTGAATAACTAAAATGGAATTTGACGTGTTAATAAAAATAATTAAATAAGAATCTGAATAATGTGATATCAGCATCAGCATTTGGCTGAGAATAAATCAACTATGACTAGTAACTATTAATGCCAAGGACTAAGATTAGATATGGCCACAATATGAGATTGAAGCTGTATTACAGTCTCAAATGGGCTTATGACAAGTAAAAATGTTTGTAAGAGGGAACCTTATACAAATAAGCTACCTCATCAAAGTACCGAATTGTACACTCATAAATGTTATTAAGGCATAAATCCGATACAAACGGTATGCCTCAGCAATGCCTAAAACAAACAATCATCAGTAAGGTGATTAGTAGGAAGTACTAGAAGTGTAAATCACATACACTGAACAATCTTTATACCCAAACATAGCGATAAGCATTAGTAATATGATATACGATTAATGGTTCAATTGTTAATTAATAGCATGGAGCAAAATAATGTGAAACAAAATGTCATAGTGAGTAAGTATAGTTAATAGCAATGTATAAATTAAGGTTTAATCATAATATTCAGTAAATAAATATCAGGACGGATATAATAGTGTTCTAACATAAACGTTTGAGTGAAAAAAAAACGCGATGTGGAACACAAACAATATTAATAAGAGAGTGTAATCGTCGGCTTCGATTAGCAGACGACAGAGCTGTGTACCTGAACATTGTTTATTAAAAAATGTCAGTGAAAGTGTAAATAAACCAGTGTCAAACTATATCAAATTGAAGAGGAAAAAATATCCTTTAATTTGATAGCGATACGACCCCGATCGCAACTATAATAAATGCGTGACAGGCGTTAGCATCATTTGCACAAAATGAATAAGAAATCTGTTTATCAACACTAACAACAACGACGGCTGTCAATCATTCTGGCGAAAGTCGGTTAAAAAACCGTTAGTGACAGTTGGAAGGACAATACGTCACTTTCGTAACGCCTGGCTAAGCCAATCAGAAAATAGCTTAATAAGTAAAACAATCGCCTAAGGCTGATCAAACCATAGGGTATATAAAGAAAAGCGGCTTATTGCCGTTAGACACTTTTTACTTTCATCCGGAGCGGCAGGTGCGCTCGTCTCATCAAAATTTCTAACTGATAGCTTCATTGTAATAGTGCATCGATGGAATCTTTTCGGCAACAACAAAAAGTAACTACAAGATATTCTACAAAGAACCAGTGCGTCTAAGTGCAGTATTATTTTATTTAGTGCGGGAAAATAACGAACAGAAGAAATAATTAAATAATATCATATAAGGTCCTTTTAGTCAGAAGCGGGCCAATATTCTCTGTTCATGTGCGTGTGTAGTGAATAACAATGATCATTATAATCCGATCATTGATGTGTTTAATTGAATTTTAATCGAAAGATTAAAAACACAAAGGTAACAGGGTGACAATTTATTCATTACACCGAGTGCAATAACCTATATGTTTTGATAAACAAATCTGTACTGACGCATAACACTGAAACATTTTCTGTATCACACCATGTCTGAATTTATTTAATGGATTTGTCAATCCTATTTAAGTTGGATGTTAGTCATAAGTGATCTCAACATATAACTTTGTAAATCATGAATCAAGCGTGACGAACGCCTAACCTATAAAATAGGTTTTATTTTTATATTACTAAACTAAAAGGCATTACTAGTCGATATTATATCAGAAAATAATTAGCTATTGTGTAGGCATGAGCATTCTTTTTTGTGTTTCAAAGAACTTACGCCTGAGATATAAATAATATTAATGTTTAAAGTAAAGAGTATCTGGACTTAACCAGAATTATTGTTTATGCTCTGAGCCAGTTGTATAGGGTATGTAACAAAATATTTGCAACTGTACATCAATGTATTCTTTTAATTATATGTGTTTGAATTCACTATCAAGGGTACAAATAAAACCCCATTATTAGCAGCATAACTTGACTTAATTTATTTCTAAAAAGCAGATAAATAATTCATTCAGAAGAATCAAAACAACCTTCAGTTGCAATTAAATATTGTTGAATTGCATTGCCATAAGGACAATATACACGGTTTTGACTTTTTAAAATTATTATTTGATTCTATTAATGGGTTTTCCACGGGATTTTCCCGAAATAAACCTGTGTGGCGCCCATTATTAAACAAGGTAACCTAACCTTGTAGATAAAGTGAGTTGGTTTTGTAAACCGTCTTGGCAGCTTATTGCTGTATTGAACTTCTGAACTTCCAGAGAACACGAACAGGTACGTGGAAGTGTATTTTATTAATTCTATTGTCCAGACGTTACTAGACTGTACGTACTTAGACGACTATCAACCTGGAGGAGGAGTTTCGCTGCTAGCATCAGCAAGACGGTCACCATCATCAAGCGACCAGCTAGTACACTTTATTTTTAAACTTAAACAACGTTAGTGTTCAAATAATATTCACGCAATTATTTTATTTTTTATCTAAGGGAATTCTTTTCAGACATTTATAATTTTGCAATTGTAAACACACTTTTAATAACATCTGATGCTACATTTTAACTACTTTATAAAATTAGTAACTTTCAATTTTCAACAACTACAACCTTTAAGATTTCAAATAATATTTTAAACATAAACACTAAAGATTTTTAATTCGTTACAACGGTTAGCCTTATCCCATTTACTTAATGGTCCCAGCTAACCCTTGGAACAGCAATAGCTGGGTTAAACTGACTCAGGGAATTTATTTTAAAGTAATACTGAACTCTCTGTTCATAAACCAGAAGGTTTTGCATGGGCTACTAGCTTTTACTAAAAGTTTTTTTTTTTTTTTTTAATTTACAATGTTCTTATGCAATGTTGAAAACTATGCAATACTGGGCCATGAAACTATTTACAATGTTGAAGAACATTTTGTAAAAACAATTCAGAACATAAGTGAATAGCCAAGAAGAGTTGAAAGGAATTGGGCAGATGGCACTGGCAGAGTGGAGACAACTTGACTACGTGTGTTGCAGTAAATGCAATAGGAAATTCATTCCCACCATTTTGTGTCTTCCGAAAGGAGATTATCATACTCAAAGGAGTAACACTTGGACCTACTGGTGCAGCAACACCATCAGACCCGATGTCAATTGAAATATTTTTCCGGTTTCTAGAGCACTTTGTCAAACATGCAAAGCTATCACCAACAACACTATTCTTCCTGTTAGTCAATACAAGAGCCATATCTCCACGCAACCGATTTTTTTAAAGACCATCACATAATTTTACTTACACTTCCTCCCCACTGTAGCAAAAAGATAAAATCTTTACAGTCTTTATGGGCTTTTAAAAGACTCCTATAATAAATTATGCCAATGACTCATTGTTGGTGTCAAATCCTGAAAACATTTATTGATAAGTAGTGAGTTAACAGAAAACGCATTTTACACTAACTCTCACACTCTCAGTTGCTTACAATAACAAATATCTAAGCAGCTTTTGCAACGAGTGTGAAATTCAGGATTCTGCATCTTTTCAACTGAGACACTTCTAAAGAATAACTTCTATGGATAATCCGTCACTGACTGCTCTGACATTGGAAATGACACTAATCATGGAAACAGTGTCAACTATGAGAGGCTTGGAATTAATCATCCACTTAGCTGCCACTTATATCACTTGTCATTCCAGACTTGGCATAAGAAGTTAGCGTATAGAGACGTTTGAAAACCCCAACCAACTCAACAGAGATAATTTAATTGTAAATAAATTTTTTTTAAATCATGTCATCATGACCATAAATAATCACTATAATCATAAAATCACTAATATGTTAGAAATCCTGGCAGGATTAGAATTTTAATGGACACTCCACAGAAGGCCAAAACAGACATAGCAGAAAAGGAGAAAAACATAGACAATTGTACTAAAAGAAGAAAAAGGATTGAAAATAAAAGATAATGGGTTGTAGTCATAAAATTTTTTCAGGAGAAAGTGTTTAAAAATTTCTGAAGGTGAAGAAGTGATGGAGGTATTCCAGAGACAAGATCTTACGGATATCTGTTCTAGTTGAATTTAAAGGTAGTACTAGTCTGACAGTCAATTTGTTCATGCATACACAGTTCAGTGACCATGAACACCTGATGAGATGAACGATGAATCAGAATTATGTGTAATGACTATAGACCATACCACAAAATTCTTTGTGGTAATAGTGACAGAACTTTTGCAGCAGCAAGAGCACTACATTTTAATAAAAAGTGTAAGAAAAAATTCTACTGAGCATGTAAATAAACCTAGATTTTGTTAGCCCTATTATAATGCTTGTCTTGTTGTATTTTAACTTTTTGTAAAGTAAAAAATCAATTTTTGAAGGGTACTTGTTCAGATTTGCTGTGTCCCAAATCTCCCTACTGATGTCCCAATACTCTTTCACATAACGGGGACTGGAACATGTTATAATAAATAATTCACTTTCGTAAAAATAAGAAGACACAAATTTTTCACTACGTAATTTTATAGGCTAAAAGAAGTGCATCATACCAAACTCATATCTCAAACCAAGAAATTTTAAAAAACAAAAACTGAGAAATGTGTCAACCCTTACCCATCTCCGTTGTTTTTGTTTGTTTGTTTGTGACTCCACGTTATTCATGATCCAATTATGACACATAATTATAATAAATTTTGAGTAGTTTCAAGAAAAATAAATATCTAAGAAAGTGATTAGATCTGTAATTTTTAAACATTTTACCTGTTCGATATAATGGCTCCCAGTACTGACAGTAAGTGTCAATACCTGAGGTAAACCTGCAAGCAAGTCTTTTTCACCCTTGATGAGGCTAACAGTGATTGGTGTTCCAACAACTTCATACCCAATTCTCGGAGTAATTGTGCCCGATACAAAATCCAAACCTCCTATGCTAATCAGTGCTTGACCCAGTCGAAACCATCCTTCTTGTTCCAACTATTAGAAAAAAAAGAGGTAGTTGAAATAGCTGAACATTTGTACAATCATTAAAAACTGAGGTCTTTATGTCAACAATGTAATCACTAACCTTAGCTCTCAGTGTAACAGTGTTTTTCCCACTTGATAACTGAATGCTTTCAGCACCAATACGTCTGGAGAAGTCACCTCTTGCAGCAACTGATGGTTTTCTTGATCTTCCTTGACTATCCTGCCTCCTATTAAATAAATTGAATTTTTTATATGTGCAAATTAAAAAATATTATAAATGAAACATGTACCTAATATACCAATATATAATTAATACTTACCATATATACTTTCCAGAATCAGACCAAAGTGATGTGTTACTATTTTCTGGTTCTCTGTTAGTGCAATGAATTGGTTACTAAAGTGAGGAATTCATTAATGCACACTTGTAATGTAAATTAAAATGTCTGTTACTTCAAAAAGTATCCATTTCTTAAGTACACTCATAAAAAAAATTTCTGTGATCTAAAGTTTGATATAATTATGTGGGGGTCAGTTTTTAAATCTCTACATTCTTAAATCAGAGACTGGGGGACTGTTGGTTAACTATAATCTGGAGACATCATGTTATCCTGTAACTTCTATCTTTTTAAAATCCTGTATAATTTTATATCCATTTCGCAGCTGCTTGATCGAACAAACTATTTATTGACCATCCCCTGGCAGTCTCCCACCACCTTTCCCTCAAATATCACAGTCATACAGGCACTGTACCAAATGATTGGTATCTGTATTTCTTTCTGATAGATAGGCTTTTCCATATATTTCACAAATTTCTTCTTAAATACTTTATCACTGCTTATACCCTACCCCTTCAAGAAATCTACCACATTCTTATGAAGCATGATGTCTCAAAGGTCATTCTTTGTCTATTTTTCTAAGTGGCCATTCTTTCTTTTTTTTCTGAATCAAGCACATCTACATTCAAACACAAAATGGTTGTTGTATTAAACACAGCATCATTTACTGAGGTTAGCAGCTTCTTATTTTTCAAAAATAAATTTTTCCATGTGTTATAGTTACATGTCTTCAGCAGATTTTCAATCCTCTGAGGCTATATTACTTAGGTCTCTGTAAGTGTATATCTGTACACAATTTTCAAACACTTTTTATGACAGAATTTCAACATCTTGTAATAGAATTTTCATTTACCAATGCCATCTCTAACTACAGTCACTTATACTTTTTTGTTTATCATCATATAAAGATCACGAAGCCTTTATTCTACATAAGCATACTGATCTGTAGACCACTCTTAACTTTCAGTCAGAAGATCTTCATCATATGCAATTCTGAATGTGGTAATTACTTGACTTCATATATTTAAACATATAGGGGTGCAGGAAAAAAATTAACCTAGATGTATAGTATACACAACATAACATCAGTACAATCACTGCCTTACTGATAATGTTTGGATGGCTGAAATATTTCCAAGAAGTATAAATACAAAAAGTGAATGTATGTCACATGCAAATACTGTCATAGTGTTTGCATTTTATGTGTGAATGTAGCATTGCATGCAAATGCTGACTTTGTTTATGTTTGGTGTGTGAGTTGTTGTCATGTGCATTACTGTGTGTTGTTGTCACTGTTTTTGTGATTTTGGTTCCTGTGTGAATGATGGCAATGATAAATCACACTGTCTCTTGATTCTCTGAAAAGAACTGAAATAGAGAAACAGTTAGTAGCAATCTAGGCATAACTGATGTTAGGTGACAAACATTATAGAACATGCACTGATATATCTACATTTAATAATTATGCCTTATTTATTTATCATTTATTTTTTGTTATTGTTAATTTTATTTTTATTCATTTCACAAACCTGTAAATAAAATCCATTCATAGTCATCATTTCTCACTCTTACCTTGTGAAGCATTTATTCATTAAAATAAAAGGTTTATCTATGGTCCTTCTATTCATACTACTTCTCTCCTTATTGCCCTACCATTCTTCATTTGATTTTATTATCTCTTTGTTATGTGTTTTTAACTTTTAGTATATAGTTATTTCCATCTCCTTTATAATTGCCTCCTTTTTAAAAAAAAATTTCTCTTGTCTATTGCTTATCTGTGCTACCTCTTTGTCTACAATATTTGGTGCATTTGTTACACTTATTTAATTTAGTAGTCCACTTTGCATTAGCTTTGTCAGATCGATTTTTAGATCAAAATGTTTCTTAAAAGATGTTCTTACCTCTTCTGTCTCAATTTGCTTTAAGCCTTCTAGGAGCTGTATATTTACATTTATTTTCTTTAATTGCAAATCATAGTCAACTTAAATTTTAATTAGGTTGTGGCAACTAACAATGTTGGTACTAGGTACCTATTACATTGGTTGACTTCACACCTGCATCTTGGCACCTTCTCATGGTATTATCCATGTGTATCTTCTTGGATGAATTATGTTATGCTAGTATGTTCAGTAGCACATCAGCAATAATTGTTTTCTCTTTGTCCAGAATTCAATGACCTCTTTCACCTCTTTCGTTTCCACTTCTTATCCAAACTTTCTAAAAACATTGCAAACTTTTTCCTACTCTAATAAGAGAACATAAGCTTTCATGACCAGAGTTATCACTATTATCAAAATAAACTGAGCTGTTGTAACACCTTGATCTGTTCCATCCAACAAAATATCTGCCAGACATTTCGGCATGTTCATAACAGTGGTGCGGACATCCTATGCAGGTGTACTGCAGATGGCCATCATGGGTATGGCCACAAAATCTAGCAGGTATTATGCTGGATATGATGGACCACAGCCTAACAGCCCAGTTAATGTTAATACTAGTTTTCCCAATCACTCTTGATTAATAATGTTTCTTTCTCATCCATTATACATATTTATTAAAAGTAAATTCTTTCAGACTAACCTCTATTCCAGAAATAAGATTTTTATCCATAAAACTGACTTTCTATATCTAACCATACAAAACAGGCCAACATTTAATGAAATAATCTCTCTGTGTTGGAACTACTATTTTCCGGGCTGTTAGGCCGTAGTCTACATCTTGTATGCAGGACAGACGTTTTGGCCCCACCACCAGAGGGCATGTTCAGTGTCAGAAACAACTGGCACAGTGGTCTGCCAATTCACCCCAGTGATGAGGTAGGACTACGTATTTTCTCTAAGAAGTCCCACTTAAATCAACTTTCTGAACCAGCACGATCTAAGCTGGAAGGCAGCATCAAGTGCTACCTGACTGGTTCAGGAGCATAGCATGCCAAATTCCAAGCCAATCAGGTAACACTTATTGCTGACTGGCTGATGCTGTCTTCCAGCTTAGATCATACTGTTTGGAAAATTTATTTAAGTGGGCCTTCTCAGTGAAAATACATAGTCTCTATCTCATCACTGGGGTGAATTGGTAGACACCATGCCAGATGTTTCTGACTCTGAAGATGGCCTCTGATGGTGGGGCTGAAATGTCTGTCCTGCATAAAAGCAGTAGACCATGGCCTAACAGCCCAGAAAATATGAGGGCATGTCAATCAGTATAACCATCTGTAGGTTGGCAGTACCACTTAATGCTCTTGTATGCCTACAGATGATACAGTTTTCTCCGCTTGTGGACTGTTATATGGTCCATTGTGTCAATCAGCTGGGCATTGTTGCATGATAAACATGGCTGCCCCTCTCTAATTTGCATCAATGAACAGCATGCAGTGATCCAGCTTTTGTGGTCTGAAGGTGTATCAGGAGCTGAAATCCACAAAAGAATTTCAAAGAAATATAGGGATGATGTTTTACCACAGCAAAGTATATATCATGGATCAAAAAATTCAAAAATGATCGTACAAGCATCAAGAGCGAGGAAATATCAGGATGCCCAACCTCTTCCTTTACTGATCC
Source organism: Magicicada septendecula (assembly GCA_034769895.1). Lineage (NCBI taxonomy): Eukaryota > Metazoa > Arthropoda > Insecta > Hemiptera > Cicadidae > Magicicada > Magicicada septendecula. The sequence continues at coordinate 630,232,666 of CM068368.1, read as the reverse complement.
CATTATTGAACAAGTTAATGCCATAGTTCAGACCAACCGAAGAGTGACACTATTCATGAAGTGGTGTACCATCTGAAAATTATTTATGGTTCTGCATATGAAATTATCCATAACAAGCTTGGCTTTCATAAAATCTGTGCAATATGGGTCCCAAAACAGCTCACTGAAGAGCACAAGCCCAATCGTATGGCCATCTGTCAACATTTTCTGTTTTCTGGACCGCTATGCTAATGAAGGTGAAGCTTTTTTGAAGCGAATAGTCACTCGAGATGAAACATGGATCCACCACACTTTGAGCCTGATAGCAAACTCCAGGGAGTGAAGGGAAACATCCCAAATCTCCAGTAAAAAAGAAACTGAAGAGACAGCCCTCTAGACGAAAGGTAATGCTCACAGTCTTCTGGTACTCACATGAGATGCTGTCCAATGAACTTAAGTCTGCGATTTGATCCAACATCAAGGAAGGCCTATTCTCAAAATGAGTGCTTTTGTCGCATGACAGCACATGCCCACATCCTGCATGCAACCCTTACCACACCACATCGGATTACCATTGTTTTGGCCAACTTAACGATGCATAAGTGGCCGTCGATTCTCCAGAGACCATGAAGTGAAGGAAGCGGTGCACACATGGCTTGTTGCTCGGCCAAAAAACTTCTTTTCTGAGGGCATCAGGAAGCTTGTGCAACAATGGACCAAGTGTATTTAAAAGCAAGGGGACTATGTTGAAAAATGAATTTGTACTGTTGTTATAATAAATTTAAAAAATTGTTTGAGGATACTTACTGACTTACCTTCATAATAGTTCCAGTAGTGTTGATGCTGGCCGTGAAAGACTATGGAAGTCTATAAGCTCTCCCCCCCCCCACACACCACACTGTTTTTAATAACCAACCATGACCAACAAGCCTGAAAATTTTATTAGTTAACAGATTGATTCAGGCTGTGTGAGTTTATGGAATTATGTAATACAAAAATCTTACCTAAGATGATGTTTAACATTGGGGCATGCCACATTAGCAGCTGCTAGACTCTTGTCTTGTTGGTAATCCAGTCTCTCTACAATATTCAACCTTAATAACATAGGATTCGTTGGTTTAAGTTCTTCTATATTATTTCTGAAAAACAAAAAACACGTTTTCCTTAAATTCTATAGAGAATTGTTGCAAAAAAATACAGTGGCATCAGTTTCATTAGATGGACATGTAGCAGGAATAGTGTACAGCATAGAGAAAAGCGACTATTGCAGATAAAAATAATAGCCTTCTTCCTGAATATTGTTTCTTCTACTTTCTGCAGAATGTTTACACATATACTCTCATGTGAACTTTGTTTTTAACCTTTTTAGGTGAGTGGGTACACAGTACCCCTGTGCTATACTTTCAGCAGCTGTTTTCAAAATTTGCTCAGAATTATTTTGAATGACTCACACAGCACTATATTCAATATCTGTGCAAACGTATACTACTGAGAGACTCACTTTAACATATGTTATTTGGGGGGGGGGGCATAATTGGTTCAGATACCCAGAAACCAAAAACTTCATCAGACTTTAACGTTACACCACCAGTCACTAAAAAAAAAATCGTGAATGATTTTTGATTTTTTGATATATATAAATGTATACAAAATTTAATAATAAAATGTTCTACTTATCTCTACATAATCTAATTTACATACAGTATCTACAGTTACATATGACCAAACAAGAAGCATAGACGTTTTGAAACAAGCATAAGACATGACAGGAAGCTGGCAACACAAACATTTCACTGAATTTTAGTTGAAATGTTTATGACTGCAATTATCTAGAATTATTTTGCAAACAGTAATTTAGCATACTGTGTCCATTGCACCTGTTGCTGATAATGCAATCTGTTTCTCCCTAGCTGGTCTAGACATCAACAAACATTGTGTGTTTTGGAGTATTAATGCATTGTGCACGTAACAATTCAGGAAACATAGTACTGTATAGTCATAAGTACATACTCGCATCTTAATTTGCTCGTGTGTGAATAACAGATTCGCAATTTCACCTTGTGTGTGTGTGTGTGTGTGTGTGTGTGTGTGTGTGTGTGTGTGTGTGTGTGTGTGTGTGTGTGTGTGTGTGTGTGTGTGTGTGTGTGTGTGTGTGTGTGTGTGTGTGTAAAACCAAGCAGATATAGTAGATATCTGTTCAGAACAGAACAGACAATATTAATGGAACAATTAAATTAAATCAAAATGCTACACTTCTGATAAAAACTGTTGTTTTTTGAAAAGTGTAAGTACAGTAACCTCCATAACTTGGAGAAAACCACAGCTATGACTCTATGCTGACACATGTCCACTACATAACATGCACTGTTGGCATAAAACTATTTTATTGATGTATAGAAAATCGATCTATAAATTACTTTTGCTCATAATCACAAACTCAAAAACATAGTTTAATCACAAACTGATCATGAATTCTAAAAAAAGTTTTAAAAACAAAGAACAACCAATTTATGCAACAGTACAACATATACTCTGCTTTTCATATACAATTCTGAAACTTGAACATACACAGGTTTTATAGCAATACTTCAAATAATTTTAGACAACTTTGTTTATTTTCATGTAAAAGATGATTTTTTTTTGTCCAAATTGAGTCTATATCAAACGTTATAAGGTCATTTATATGCTGTGCATGTAAGTTGTGATGTTACTTTCCTATGCCCGAAGTTGTGTCCAACTGTTATGCTAATTACCCCAAGTTGTGGGTATCAATTAACAATAATTGTAACATAGCCATTTTTGCGTGTCTATGCGTAATCATTCAGGCACTTAGAGATTAAGTTTTATTGCTATCTTACTCTACTTAATTCTAACAGGTTAATAATCACACTGTCTGTCCTCTGCCCTAGCTTAATAACAATAAAATGTTGCTTTGTATATCAAGCCGTGCGTTGCGGCGCCAAATATAACTATAAATTGTTTTGCCCTTCGTTGTAGTGCCAAATGTGACATTACTTTCTTATGCCTGAAGTTGTTGAGTCAAATTGTTATGCTAATTACCCCAAATTGTCATTAAATAATAATTAAATAAATTAGCTGTCATTAATATCAATTCTCAATGGCTTTTAACATATTATTATCATTAATTATTTTAAACATGATTTTACCAATAAACAATTTATGTGCTAAAGTCTCTATACCTCAGGGTTCCTTAGATTTTGTAAATAAGCAGGAATAACACTTACATCTAGTTACTTATTATATTACAATATAACAATATTCCAAATAGATTCATTTTAAGATATGAATAAATATTTTAATCAAACTGATATATTTATTTTAAAAAATGTACATAGTTCGCTTTTAAATTCTAATCATATGACTTTAAGTTTAATGTGTACCTTATACGTAAGTTTTTTTAGGACAGACAGGTGTATTGTAAATTAGTAATTAGTACATCAAATTTTACTGTTGGTACGAATATTCCTGTCTATGGCGGGCTGATGTACTGTGATCCCATCTCCATCCCATTAGGTCTGATGATTAGCTGTAGATCCTCTCCCGACTCCCTTGCATATAGGATCATTTCGATGACTCAAAGTGTGGTTCACTCCCGTAGTGGATGAACACTTTTAATCACTTCACTCTCACTAAGTATATCTGGCTTCTTCCGATATTTACATTAGTGTAAGTACTGTTCACTCGTTCACAACGGTTATTCTCGTTACGATAATTTACAGTTCGCAAACGACTTATTCCGTTTCAATAGCTTATATTGTTAGCAACACATGATACGATTCGACTGTTGTTTTTACAAGTTACAAACTAATAAAACTAGTTCTCAGTTTCTCGATATTTAACTCCGTTACACAAACTGTTCGTTCATTTTGACTCTACGAAAATTTCAAATAGATTTCTAAATTTTCACAAACTATTTACTCATGTTGACTCTACGGAAATGTTAAGTAAATTATCTGAACTTTCATCGTAGACTCCGAAAATGTACAGTAGACTTCCCGAAACTCGACTACCGACTCTTTCAGATTTTAAAGTAGAGACTTCAAAAGTTTATCGTAGACTCCCTGATCGCACCTCAGTTCTTTGTATATATTCAATACACATATTTCCCCGCTAGTTTTCCTACATTTCACTTTGCTCCGTTTTAATTGGTCCTTCTTGTTTTCTTCTAGGAAAATTCACTCTTGGAACCCGCCTACCTTTAAAGCTGTTTTCTAATAGGACACGTTTGTTCCCTCCTTATTTCTGGCTCTGGTTCAACCACCTCTGCCGCGGTCTGTCCGATTATCAGACTCGTAAATCTTTCTGGCGTTTTTCTATGCCATTTAGACAGAACACCCCCTGAGTTCCCTAACATCCAGCTGCACTGTTAATTAGTTCACTCACCTCTGCTGTAGCTTTCTCGGTATTATAATAGTAAATCTCTTTCTGGCGTTTTTCTATGCCCTTTAACCAGAACAACCTTAGTGTCTCTAACCGTTCAGCTGCCCTGTTAATTAGTGCAATCACCTCTGCTGTAGTTTTCTTAGTATTTCACAATTGTACTTCTCTCTGGCGTTTTTCTATGCCTTTCAACCAGAACAATCCCTTAAATTTCTCCAAGCATCCAGCTGCACTGTTAATTAGTTCATTCGCCTCTGTTGTGTCCTTCTCGGTAACCCTAATCGTACTACTCTCTGGCGTCCAGCTGCACTGTTAGATTTATGATACATCCATACACCTGCACATCGACGTTGAAGGATGTCACACTCTTTTGTACTAGCTTCCTCTCATAGTTTCTCTACATACATCGCTGTCATTTCAAGCGCGGACAGATGGTTCCCCCTTTTTTATTTTATTTTTTTTTTAGCATTTAAAGTCTAATAAAAATTTGTGGTTCTAAAAATTTTAGGTCTTTATGTTAGTCCCACATGCAGTGAGTTTGATTCTATACTGTAAATGTATAAACATAATTATTAAATTACTGTATAAACTTGGGTCAACACAAGCCACACATCCAGACAATTCAGTAAGCTTAAAACAGTGCTGCAAATGTCACCATGGGCCAGGGAATCCCATTCAACCATGATAAGTCAGCAGGAGTGGGATGTAACCTCTTCCAACAGATTCCATACTCCACATCTCAACACACCGTGCATCTACACTGGACTTGCGGTTGTGAATGCAATTCATTTAATATTGAATACTATTCAATATACTGTCCATTATTTCATTTGTGGTGATTCCACAATGTGCCAAGATCCACTGATAGACTATATCATTTCCCTGTTTACGTACTCATGGCAGTACGTTTCTTATCTCCATTATTCTGCAAGCATAGTCTCAAGACTCGCAGTACTTCAGAATTTGTAATGCAGATCTGGAGTAAACATAATGCAAATGGGTTCCTTTCAAAAATAAAGCAGCTCACCACTAGAGCTGCATTTACCACTAGCAATTCTGCATCCATACTTGAAGTGGAACGAGATGGAATGTAATGTTTTTTTCATTTATTTGCAGGTTGAAATAACCGGTTCCAGCCACTCTTTTTGTCAGATCCACTGATCCACCCATAAAAGTCATAACAAATTCATCGTATACAGTGCTGACCATTTTTAGTGATTCTGCCCTGAGTAAATCGGTGTGGTGTTTCTTTGTCAACTCTGAGTTTCAAATATTCCTCTTGATCTTGGGGAAGTACATCATTGACAACTGGCATTTTCAGGACAGTTCTTAGGCATTTTTTGCGACATCTGAGTACCCTCCTATTAGTGAAAGCTTGTTTCATCCTGTTTTTGGTTTCCAGGTCACCAAGGGCTTGAATCTAAAGTCCTGGTTTTCAGAAGTTTGTACCAAATTTGTTTTTTAATTAACAAAACCAAATGATCTATATCAAGTTCTATTATCTCCATCATTGGCCAGTCCTCATGCATCCCAGGCATGTTCTGATTGCTCCAGTTTCAATAATCTGAAGCTGTTCTATGCGTGATTTTGTTGCTAAGCCCGAAACTTAAAGTGATCTTTGATCTGTTCGGCACTTCCAACTCACTTTTATTCTATTTTTGTTAAATAACCAAAAATCTGTACACATATTAAAAAGTGAAATGACTGACTTCTCAATAGGATAATCTTATTAATAGTCTTCTTAATTCCAGTTTTGCCTTTACTTGTTGCAGAAATGATCTTGTCATTAAAAAGATTAATATGATTGACTGAAAAAGTAATTTATTACTAAAAAATAATAACAATGGTAATTTTTTTCAAGTTTGACTGGATAAAACACTGCTCAACTAACAGAATTTCTGTAAATGCTTATAAAGGTAAACACTCTTGTGCCTTTGATACAAAAATGGATGCTACATGTAAATGGGAAAAGATAACAATAAAATAAAACATATTAACTTACATATTAGAAGCTACACAATTTTTTTTTTATGTGAATGTAATCACAATCAGACTACCGTACTTGAAATGTATTCACCCTGTAACGGATCAAGGCCTATTTAGTTTGGTGGTGTATATCAACTGTTATAAAATGAGTTCCACCACCAACCACTTTCATTTGAATTGGTAAGAAAACAAGAGTATTCCAGCAGATTATATACCTCTAAACTGGTTATCAAGCACCAACCAAAAAACAACCATATATTACAGGTTATATTTTTTAAACAACCAAAACTCTTTTCAGGTATAAACAAGTGAAATCAACGATTTCTTCTTCTCCATTTCAGGCATCAGGCACTCAGCATATTCTGTCCTGTATAATAATACCTCTTCTTTCTTAGTCTACATAATAATTAATGTTACAATTACATATGAATTACAAGGGTTAGTGGGAATAATAAATTAATGATAATTTATCACATAAGATATTTTTAGTTTATTTGCAATAAAGGATCTAGGCATCTGAGTAACTTGTAGTTAGTCATTTATATAATAATCACGTACTGTAAACAAACTACAGAATCTCTTTACTATGTCACTTCAATGCTTAACTTCATTTTTTGAAACAATTGTATCTACTGTTGTACTTTTGTCATTCTCAGTCTATTAGTTTAACCTGATGAAAAAAAATTGGTGGGACTAGTTAATTCCAGCTTCTCACTAAACTCTGTGCTGTGTGTATTGTGGCAAACAGAAATTGTAGCACTGACTGAATTAATGAGCAGTAACGCTGTTTAGTGTAGGAAAAGTTGTAGGCAAGACTCAACAATTACACACATCATTTCAAAAATGTTTACATTAAAAAATTTAAGAAATAAACAAAACATAATATTAACAACACATGCTATTCAACCCGTCATTTGAAAACTACATGTTTGCAGACAAATACAAATAGTGATGCCATCACATACAAATTCTATCGGAGGGGTTTTCCCATCATAGTGATGTATAACCCTCCCACATGCATTTAACGACCATGCTAAAAAGACTTCATGAAACAGATTTTGTCAGAATCAACTGGACTCTGAACTTAGATTAAAAAATGTCTTCCATGGGCTTTTATAAATTTCTTTGCCTGATCCATCTGTCATGATTACTTTCACTGCATACTTCATCTTTTTCAATGTATTTACAATAACACTAAAATTTAAGGAGTTTTTGTTTTTGTTCATATAAAACTTTTATATTAGAAAACCCTTCAATTCAGAAGTGATAGTGATTTACTGGCAGTCTAAATACTTTGTGCCACATTTCCTGCTGATTTACCTATTATACATGGTCCAATCATCATAATCAAAAACAAAAAACTGTAATCAGTTCATACTAGCAGGTATTTTTAGCTTGTCAGAACATATATATTGTTACAACACAAATAAGCCACCCCAATACCAGGGATAAAAAAGATGAATCTGAATATAAAAAAGTAATTCGTAAAAAATAAAATGTTTAATATAAAGAAAATAAAATGACGATGACACGACAAACGACGACATGACCTAACCCAAGTGATTGACCAAATAAAAAGAACCAAAAGAAGAAGGGAACAACGAAACCAAACAAGAATAAAACCAAATAAGAAAGTGATTGACCAAATTAAAAAGAACCAAAAGAAGAAGGGAACAACGAAACCAAACAAGAATAAAACCAAATAAGAAAGTGATTGACCAAATAAAAAGAACCAAAAGGAGAAGGGGAAAACAAAATAAAATGAAACAAAATAATATGAAGGTGAAGAAGGAAAATGAATATGAAACTAACCAAGTATAAAGAAAATAAAGTAAAACCGAATGAGAAAACACGGACAAATAATAATATAGAATATGAAGAGGGGAAATGGTACACTCAAAAGTAATATTGGAAACGAACCCAATAACTAACCAATACCCAGAATAATTATTATTATCAATTGAAAAACGAATGTAAACGATTTCATAAAACCAAATAAAGTAATGTGAAAAAAAAATAAAAGTACACTAACCCCAGAACTAGAGTTAGATGTAACAAAAAAACTCTATAATGACATAAACTTATTAATAATGTAAATCATATTTGTAATGAGAGAAATAGTAAGATAGTGAGAATATAAAATCAACTAAGTGACAAAGAAAAAGTAATTATAAGGACTACCCACTAATAAACACTTAATATAAACATTTAAGGAGTGCAAAAGTGAAGTGTTAAACCCCAAAATAATTAGAAACAATATTCATTGGGAAAACGCTTAATAATCAATAAACAAACTCTAAATGATTAATAGTGAACCACGTTGATATTTAATAATGTTATTAATGATAATATTAGATGTAAGCACTTAATAATATGAAATAAACACTGAAGAGTGATGGTGACATTATTATTAGAATAAGAATCTTAGTAATAATAAAATAAAATTAAATTGTATGCACTAGTATTTAAAAAGGGAGAATCTCATGAAAGGTAAACAATTGGTGTTATCATGGATTGAAGATAGAGATTATGTAGGAGTAAGGAATTAGAAATGAAATAAATAAACACCCAAGTTATAAGGGATAATTAAATGAATAAGTTTAAAAGGAGTGATGATGTTTATCACCCACAAGATAATAAGAAATGAAGTGAATTGTAAACAAACATTACATATTAACTGTTAAAAATTGTTTAATTCAATTTATGAATAGGATATGGCTGGAGAAATTGTACAGACCATAGGCCTAGATGTTATGTTTTAATAGTAAGTAATGGCCATATTGTTAACAAAGGCAAAATAGATAAATAAGAAGTTGAAACAATACAGTTCTAACTACACTAGAAAGTCAGTTATGTAAAAAATAATAGAAACATAAAAATAGGATAAAAACAGACCCAAAACACACCCACAGATAAACCGATCAATTAGCATAACAAAACAAAACACATTAGAATAAAATGAGATATAATTTGTATAAAATAAGTAAATATAATCAATGGCTACTTAGGCCTATGAAATGCCTAACTGCCAGAAACAAATAAATACAAATTGTATGAAATCAACAAAGAAATTCACAAATCCAAGGCGAATAACCAACCAAGGATAATTTGTAAATCTTATTAAAAGAAAAATGTTAGTATAAGGACTTAAATTAAAAAAGAAATGTAATTAACAAATGTTAATATAATTGTACAAAAGTTAATATCTGATAGAACCCAACCTTATGGGGTATCAAAACAATCTTTGAAAGGAAATAATAACAGAAGTGATAATATTTAATATGTAGGGAGGAAAACAGAAGAATATAAGCAATCAGAAGATATACAGCTATTTTGAATAATAATTCAAATTTGATAACAATGGTAATAAACCAGGATAACCAATCAGAATTAGCATGTAACCATGACAACAGACGTTGGTTACGAATTTTTCCGTTAATTTATGATACTCTCAAAGTGATGCTCGTCAAGATTAGACGCCAAATATTGAATGACCTAAATTTTCATTTTAAATGTATAAAAAGTAATATAAATTCTAAAACACGAACCAATAAGAAGAAGATGAGGGACCATGATGTTTAACTGATGCCAAGGACCATTTTACCTGAGAATTAAATGAAAAAATAACTTCAATTAACATGAAAAAAAAAAGACGCAAGACATGCTTAAGCCCCAAGATTATTGAAAATTGAATATGACTGCTGCCCAATTATATTACCACTGAACGACTGTTTATACCAAGTCGTCTGATTTGATAAGTATAATTGAATTACCCAATTTCCTAAAATGAACTCACTTTAAATATTTCTCGCAGTTATCTGAACTCTCACTATAAACTGAAAATAATTTCTTTCAAAGATTAAGTAAGATAAACAATGAAAATTTATTAATTAAGAAAATAACCTAATGCTAAACTGTGAACTTTTGAAACGCACTTTACTACACAGCAGGAACAAATTGTAGCTACACGTTATATTATTTAAGCACAAATAATGTAAGGTAGTGTACTATTTATTGTAATCATAAGGAATCGTTTTCTCATAATCAAAAGAACTCCCGACTTTGAACGAAATAATTGTAAAACAACAAATACAGTCGCCATACTTGACTGGACGATTCATTCAAAATCGATTTCGCTAACCCAAGAGAAATTGTCTCATATAATTTGTCAGTGCAAAAATTTATTGAATAATCAAATATAATTTTCTTGTCAACTGAATAATTACCAATCAAACATTAAAGAAACTAGTACAGAGTGTAACCATTGTTTTTATTTCATAGGGAAATGTGTTGTATAATTTGTGCATTTTAGCGAACTTGCAGAATTGACGGCCAGCGCTAACGCTGCAACTCGACTCACTACCTTCTTGATTCAATAGGCCGTGCAAAGGCGGGAACAAATTCGAATACTCCCGGCCGTCATAGCTGAAAACAATTTTGTCACATTATTCATTAATTTAATTGTTTTAGTTAACAATTTGGCGCCACCCGGGATTTATAAACCCCTATGAACAAACAGGTAAGGTTTCAACTCGCGTTGTACTGGTAATCTGAAACATCGCTGCGGACTACGCTACTGTTAAATATTGAAGTAACGACACCAGTGTGAGGCGAACACACTACATGTACACATCTAACAGAGACGACTACATCACAGCGTTACAATATATATATATATATATATATATATATATATATATATATTGTAACAATTTTAAAAATGTATATACGTGTATAGTTTGTATTTCTGTCACACGTTGTATGTGTCAATTTGTAATAAAATAAAAGATTAGCGGTTGTTATTTGGTATTATGTTTATGTTTGAAATATTATTTTTTAATGTATTAATGTTTGTAGTTGTTTCTAATTGAAGGTTACTAATTTTGTAAAGCGATTCAAGATGTAACATTCGAGGTTACTCAAAGTGTGTTTACAATTGTATAATTATCATGGTCTGAAAAGAATTCCCTTATATGAAGCAAATAAAATAGTTAGGTTGATAATAATTAAATACTAGTTTTGCTTAAGTTTAAAAGTAAAGTATAATAGTTGGTCGCTTGATGATGCTGATCGTCTTGTTGATACTAGCTGTGAAACTCCTCCTCCAGGTCGATGATGGTCTAAGTACGTTACGTCTACTAATGTCTGGACAATTGAATAAATATAATATACTGTCACGTACCTGGTCGTGTTTTCTAGAAGTTCAATAAGCTGCCAAGACAGTTTACAAAAAACCAACTCACTTTAGCTGCAAGGTTAAGTTGCCTTGTTTGATAGTGGGCGCCACACGGATTTATTTTGGGAAAATCCCGTGTAAAACCCATGAATTGAATCAATTAATGATTTAAAGAAATTAAAATAATGGTTGATTATCTTTATGGCAATGCTATTCCAAATACTTAATCACAACTGAAGGTTGTTTGAGTTGTCTAAATAAAATATTTAACTATCTGTTAGAAATAAATTAAGTCGAGTTATGCTGTTAATTATGGGTTTTACTCATACCCTTGATAGAGAATTCAAAACAAATACAATTAAAAACATATAATGATGTACAATTGTAAATAAGTTATTATATACCCTATAAGGCTTGCTCAGAGCACAAGTGGTAAATCTGGCTAAGTCCAGATATTTGTTATTTTTAACATTAATATTATTCAAATCTCAGATATGAGTTCTTTGAGACACAAAAAAGAAAGTTTATGCCTACACGATAGCTAATGATTTTCTGATATAATATTGTTCAATAATGTTTTTGACGTTACTTTTATAAAGTAAACAAATAAAAATAACCTATTTGATAGGTGGTGCGTTCGTCACGCTTGGTTTATGAATTACAAAGTTTATAAATTGAGAACACTTATAACTAACATTCAGCTTAATTAATAATGACAAATTCATCAAATAAATTGAGACATGGTGTAATATTGAAATGTTTCTGTGGTTTGCGTCAGTACAGATCAGTGTATAAAAACGTACAGGTTATGCGCTCGTAGTAAAAATGAAATAATGGTTACACTGTTACCTTTTGGTTTTAATTATTTAATTAAAACTCATTAAGCACCTCGATAATCGGATTATAATGATTATCGTTATTCACTGCACACGCACAAGAACAGAGAATTTCGATCCGCTTCTAACTTAATGGATCATAAATAACATTATTTAATTGCTTCTGTTCATTATTTTCCCGCACAAAAATGAAATAATACTGCACATAATCACTATGGTTCTCTGTAGAATAATTTGAAGTAGCTGTAGGTTGTTGTCGAATTGTTTCCTTTGACGTGTTATCGTGATGACGCTATTAGTTATTAAAAATGTTGAGATGGCGGGCGTACGTTCCGCACTGGATGAAGTTGATAAGTGTCTGTCGAGAATCGGTTACATCCTCTTATATACCCTACTCTTCGATCGGCTTTAGGCAAAAATGTTAATTACTAACTAATTTTGTAATTGGCTCTTGCAGGTGTGACGAATATGACGTATTGTCTGTTTAGCCGTTAATAACGGTTTTCCAACCGCCAAACTCTGGAATGATTGATAGCTGCCGATATTGTTGTTATTAGTCCCCAGATTTCTGATGCATATTTCGTAAATGATGCTAACACCTTTCACGCACTTAATACAGTTGCGATTGGGGCGATATTACCATCAAATTAAAGATCGTTTTGTCCTCTTTAATTTGATATCGTTTGATACCGAGTTAATTTCACTTTTATTGACATTGCTACATAAACAATGTTCAGGTACACTACTCCGCACTGTCGTCTGTTTACCTGAATCGACGCTTATACACTTTGATTAATATTGTTTGTGTTCACATAGCATTTTATTACTCAAACGTTTATGTGAGAACACTATTAACTCTGTACTGACATTTTACTGAACATTATGGATAAACCTTATCTTTATACATGGTAATGAACGATCCTTACTACTATGACATTTCGTTTTACACTAACTCGCTCTATTCTACTAATTGACAATTGAATTATTAAATATATCATTTTAATAATGGTTTTCTGCTATGTTTGAGCATAACAATTGTTCTGTGCATTTAATCCACACTTCTGTTACCCCCCAATAATCAACTCACTGATTATTGTTTGGTCTAGGCGTTGTTAAGACATACCGCTCATACCAGAGTTCTGCCTTTAAAAGCTTTCGTTATTTCACAATTCGTTAATTTGCTGAGGTACCTTATTTGTACAAGGTTCCCTCTTACAAATGTTTTTTCTTTCTCGTCATAGGTATATTTGAGATTGAAATATAGCTTCGTTCTCATTTTGTGGACATTGCTAATTTTAACTTTTTTGGCGTCAATAATTACTAATCATATTTAATTAATACCCAGCCAAATCCTGATTCTGATTTCACATTATTCAGATTCTTATTGACTCACTTTTTATTAACATATCATATTCTGTTTACATTATCCACTGACTCGCTTGACAGCTTAAAGTAAATTTACTCTGTCCATCAGTTTGTGTTAGTCATTGTCTGGTTGTAGTGTCAAACAGTATTTGGGTTTACTGTTTCATGTGGCACTTCTGCTTCCTTCTTCTTCCATGATTTCTCTCTTCTTGGTTATTCTTATTACTATATTCCCTATTTACATTATTGTTATGTACTTATTAAATCTAATAGTATACGTTTAGGTTAGGTAACATTTTGTTATGTTACATATACTCCCTCCTCAAAATTGATCATTTGAGAAAAAATTTATTTTTTATAAAATTATCATTTCATGTCAGTTTCTTAGTATATTTCTATGGTTTTTTTTTTCTCTTGTACTCTTTGATTTTTTAACATACTATTAGTGTGTTACTCTAGCTTGATTTTTTGTCTAGTGATATAATTCTTAACTTACTAGTAATTTTCAAGTAGCTTACCTTTTAAGTCATTTAACTACAATAGATCTCATTTCTTAAATTAACAATTTCCTGTCTTATCATATCACATTTTTCTTTCTTATTACATATCTTTACCTTTGTGATTATTTCAATGGTTCTTATATTTTATACCTCATAGATTTTTTCATAATAGTCCTTGATACATTAATACAATATAACTCCCTAACTTTTGTAGTGGGTTCGGAATCAGAGTGGCTCACTGTGGCTTACATTCTCTGCCGTTCCTCAATACACATACTCAGATTCAGAGGCATTACTCTTCTCTGACTGAGAAAAAAAATAAACATTGCACCAGGCAATAGTTGCACTATCACAACTCATAAAATATAACACATATCGTTCATTTTTAATAATATAATATCTTCACTATAATATTCAAGGTATCAGAGGTTTTCATTTATATCACATTTCCATCTTTATACTTGTTAACATGCTTTCTTTTTTACAGGTAGTTATTTCTTTTCATACTTGACATTCTCGACTATGCTTTTTCATTAGCCGTATCGTTACTTTTTATACTAGTTGACAATTTGCTTTGGTTCACTTGAGTATTCTTAAGATTACACACTTATTTTGCTGCTTATATACTTATGCAGTTGGTTTTCACATATAGAGTCTACAATATTTTATTCTCACATTAGTTTACAAGTTTTTTTTTCTTAATCATTTATACTTATCCTGAACTATCAGGATCTACACTATTTATATACTGACTGGTTTTTTGTTAGATGTTCTCCGACATATTTTGCTACATACAATATTTGATAATTACAATTTAATGTGACAATATAATAACATATTAATATCTAATTTTATAGACATTCTTGGGGTTACTTGTTTCATTTAAGAAACATTTTTTCTCTCTCTTTACTTTCCATAATAATATCCTTCTTTCTTTATACTCTCTTTGATCTTCTGCCTCTCTACTCCTTCAAAGGTTAGTTGGGTGAACCTTTATTCTGGATGGTTTTATATAATATTTTAGTTTTATGAGAGGTACACAATAATCATTTGATAAAATCTAGTCACATATAGTATTCATTTGGATAAACATTTTTTTTTTCTAAGTATAGCATAGTAATTTTAGTTATATGCCACTACTGGTTCTTTATGACATAATAGATGTCTTGTCTCTCATTAAATCATTTAGTTTACAATACATATCCTTCTATCCTCTGGTGTGATAGATCTGGTTCCTTTTTAACAAGCAACAAATAGTTTGGCCTGTATCTTAATCCTACACACTTTTGTACCTCAATAGGGCAAATAGATTTGTTATAGTCAATTAGTTACCTTCAATAATTTGGGCCTAATATGTGATTCTTTTAATCACTAAATGAGTCCGTTTATAGTAATCGCTTTTAAAACATATTTTTTCTCTTTATACTCTAAATATCCTGGTGATAAATGTCGCCTACCACTATATTTTATCTGCTCTTAATAGTAATCATTTTTATGGTTTACATACATGGGGTTATCTTGTGCTTTTCCACTCTATTGGGTGCTTTTGCTGGGGACAATTACGTTATCATGGGTATTCTTTTTCATCTTCCACTTTGCGGCTACCAGATAGTCATTGGCTTCCCGTTTTCTTGCCTTATTCTCCTCCTCCTCTTTGGTATCCAGGTGTCCAGTGTACTCCTGGTCTTTGTTATTATTGGCGTCCAGTACCTTTTCTAATTCGGGTTGACCTTCATTAGTTTCCTGGTTGGATTTTTCCATTGATTGGTCCCTCTTCCTTCGCAATTCTTTTATTTCTTGGGCATACCCCTCAATGATCCGGTCCAGTTGTTCTTGATAACCTTTCCTTTTCTTGGAATGCCTTATTCTCCCTTTGGAAATATTTGTTTTAAGTATTTTATTGGTTATAGTCTTCTTTGTTGTAACACATTTCTTCTCTTCGTCCAGCTTCATGAAGCTCCTTCGGTACTCCTTCCTATAGATTCCTTCTTCACGGTTGATGACTGGGAAATAAATCATATTAACTAGACCACTTCGAGTCATTTCGATTAATTCCTTTGTTACCCTAGTCTTCTTTGGGCGTATTATTCTTCTTATCTTCGCCTCCTTTTCTTCCGTTTTCTTAATTATTTCGTTTCTTCCTTCATGGTTTTTAATTTTCAAATTCACTTGTTCGGTGTTCTTACTCCTGGGTAATTCTTGTGTTTCCACTTGATCATTACACATGGGTAGATTATTTTGTTCTAATTCTTCCCTCTCGGTTAATAACTCTTCCGCTTCTTCAATTACCTGAGTCTCCTTTATACTTTCGGTATCGATCTCCTTATATTGAACCTCTTCCTGATTTCTGTCAAACTCATTTTCATAGGATAATGTCGTTGTGCCTGGTTCCATTTCTGCTTGTTCATTATTGGTTCCCATTTCTTCCCTCCATTGTTGGATGATTTCTTCTCTCCATAGTCTGATATCGTTTGTCATTTCCTCTCTTGCCTTCTCAAAGCTATTCTCTACGGGTTGGGGGAACTGTTCCCTCCTACGTTCCATCATCATCTTCTGGAAACTTAGCAGCTCCGTCGATGCTATTTCCTTAGGTTGGTTTTTTATGGTGTCACTTGCATTTACCTCCCCTTCAGGCGTTTTTGTGTCCGGCGTTTCCATTACTTCTTTATTTTCTGTCTCTGAGTTTATATTTGTATATTCGAAGTTCACGGTCGGTGTGTTATCGCTTACCATCTCTCGGACTGCTTCATCATTCTCTTCCATCGTGTCATTATCTTTATTCACCTCTTGGTAGGGGGTTTTTATGTTCTCGTTAGTGACTTCACTGTGTTCACTTGGAGATTCATATAGTTCATTATAGTTCTTCCTTGTTATTGTTTCGATTAATGGGTCGGTATCTGTTGCCTTACTGTATTTTTTAAACAACTCGTCTATCCATCCTGTGGATCCTTCATCCTTCCTTTGTGTGGGTGTCACCGGTTGATTTTCCACGGTGTCACCTATCCGTGTGTCAGGCATGGTTGTTCTTTTCTGTGTCTGCCGGGCTTATTATAAATCTTACCCACATTTTTGTCTACCGGGCTGTTTATTAATATAAAAATATTTTTATTTAATATTTTTTAAGCCACACTAGTTGGTGCGCCAATTTGTAACAATTTTAAAAATGTATATACGTGTATAGTTTGTATTTCTGTCACACGTTGTATGCGTCAATTTGTAATAAAATAAAAGATTAGCGGTTGTTATTTGGTATTATGTTTATGTTTGAAATATTATTTTTTAATGTATTAATGTTTGTAGTTGTTTCTAATTGAAGGTTACTAATTTTGTAAAGCGATTCAAGATGTAACATTCGAGGTTACTCAAAGTGTGTTTACAATTGTATAATTATCATGGTCTGAAAAGAATTCCCTTATATGAAGCAAATAAAATAGTTAGGTTGATAATAATTAAATACTAGTTTTGCTTAAGTTTAAAAGTAAAGTATAATAGTTGGTCGCTTGATGATGCTGATCGTCTTGTTGATACTAGCTGTGAAACTCCTCCTCCAGGTCGATGATGGTCTAAGTACGTTACGTCTACTAATGTCTGGACAATTGAATAAATATAATATACTTTCACGTACCTGGTCGTGTTTTCTAGAAGTTCAATAAGCTGCCAAGACAGTTTACAAAAAACCAACTCACTTTAGCTGCAAGGTTAAGTTGCCTTGTTTGATAGTGGGCGCCACACGGATTTATTTTGGGAAAATCCCGTGTAAAACCCATGAATTGAATCAATTAATGATTTAAAGAAATTAAAATAATGGTTGATTATCTTTATGGCAATGCTATTCCAAATACTTAATCACAACTGAAGGTTGTTTGAGTTGTCTAAATAAAATATTTAACTATCTGTTAGAAATAAATTAAGTCGAGTTATGCTGTTAATTATGGGTTTTATTCATACCCTTGATAGAGAATTCAAAACAAATACAATTAAAAACATATAATGATGTACAATTGTAAATAAGTTATTATATACCCTATAAGGCTTGCTCAGAGCACAAGTGGTAAATCTGGCTAAGTCCAGATATTTGTTATTTTTAACATTAATATTATTCAAATCTCAGATATGAGTTCTTTGAGACACAAAAAAGAAAGTTTATGCCTACACGATAGCTAATGATTTTCTGATATAATATTGTTCAATAATGTTTTTGACGTTACTTTTATAAAGTAAACAAATAAAAATAACCTATTTGATAGGTGGTGCGTTCGTCACGCTTGGTTTATGAATTACAAAGTTTATAAATTGAGAACACTTATAACTAACATTCAGCTTAATTAATAATGACAAATTCATCAAATAAATTGAGACATGGTGTAATATTGAAATGTTTCTGTGGTTTGCGTCAGTACAGATCAGTGTATAAAAACGTACAGGTTATGCGCTCGTAGTAAAAATGAAATAATGGTTACACTGTTACCTTTTGGTTTTAATTATTTAATTAAAACTCATTAAGCACCTCGATAATCGGATTATAATGATTATCGTTATTCACTGCACACGCACAAGAACAGAGAATTTCGATCCGCTTCTAACTTAATGGATCATAAATAACATTATTTAATTGCTTCTGTTCATTATTTTACCCGCACAAAAATGAAATAATACTGCACATAATCACTATGGTTCTCTGTAGAATAATTTGAAGTAGCTGTAGGTTGTTGTCGAATTGTTTCCTTTGACGTGTTATCGTGATGACGCTATTAGTTATTAAAAATGTTGAGATGGCAGGCGTACGTTCCGCACTGGATGAAGTTGATAAGTGTCTGTCGAGAATCGGTTACATCCTCTTATATACCCTACTCTTCGATCGGCTTTAGGCAAAAATGTTAATTACTAACTAATTTTGTGATTGGCTCTTGCAGGTGTGATGAATATGACGTATTGTCTGTTTAGCCGTTAATAACGGTTTTCCAACCGCCAAACTCTGGAATGATTGATAGCTGCCGATATTGTTGTTATTAGTCCCCAGATTTCTGATGCATATTTCGTAAATGATGCTAACACCTTTCACGCACTTAATACAGTTGCGATTGGGGCGATATTACCATCAAATTAAAGATCATTTTGTCCTCTTTAATTTGATATCGTTTGATACCGAGTTAATTTCACTTTTATTGACACTGCTACATAAACAATGTTCAGGTACACTACTCCGCACTGTCGTCTGTTTACCTGAATCGACGGTTATACACTTTGATTAATATTGTTTGTGTTCACATAGCATTTTATTACTCAAACGTTTATGTGAGAACACTATTAACTCTGTACTGACATTTTACTGAACATTATGGATAAACCTTATCTTTATACATGGTAATGAACGATCCTTACTACTATGACATTTCGTTTTACACTAACTCGCTCTATTCTACTAATTGACAATTGAATTATTAAATATATCATTTTAATAATGGTTTTCTGCTATGTTTGAGCATAACAATTGTTCTGTGCATTTAATCCACACTTCTGTTACCCCCCAATAATCAACTCACTGATTATTGTTTGGTCTAGGCCTTGTTAAGACATACCGCTCATACCGGAGTTCTGCCTTTAAAAGCTTTCGTTATTTCACAATTCGTTAATTTGCTGAGGTACCTTATTTGTACAAGGTTCCCTCTTACAAATGTTTTTTCTTTCTCGTCATAGGTATATTTGAGATTGAAATATAGCTTCGTTCTCATTTTGTGGACATTGCTAATTTTAACTTTTTTGGCGTCAATAATTACTAATCATATTTAATTAATACCCAGCCAAATCCTGATTCTGATTTCACATTATTCAGATTCTTATTGACTCACTTTTTATTAACATATCATATTCTGTTTACATTATCCACTGACTCGCTTGACAGCTTAAAGTAAATTTACTCTGTCCATCAGTTTGTGTTAGTCATTGTCTGGTTGTAGTGTCAAACAGTATTTGGGTTTACTGTTTCATGTGGCACTTCTGCTTCCTTCTTCTTCCATGATTTCTCTCTTCTTGGTTATTCTTATTACTATATTCCCTATTTACATTATTGTTATGTACTTATTAAATCTAATAGTATACGTTTAGGTTAGGTAACATTTTGTTATGTTACATATACTCCCTCCTCAAAATTGATCATTTGAGAAAAAATTTATTTTTTATAAAATTATCATTTCATGTCAGTTTCTTAGTATATTTCTATGGTTTTTTTTTTCTCTTGTACTCTTTGATTTTTTAACATACTATTAGTGTGTTACTCTAGCTTGATTTTTTGTCTAGTGATATAATTCTTAACTTACTAGTAATTTTCAAGTAGCTTACTTTTTAAGTCATTTAACTACAATAGATCTCATTTCTTAAATTAACAATTTCCTGTCTTATCATATCACATTTTTCTTTCTTATTACATATCTTTACCTTTGTGATTATTTCAATGGTTCTTATATTTTATACCTCATAGATTTTTTCATAATAGTCCTTGATACATTAATACAATATAACTCCCTAACTTTTGTAGTGGGTTCGGAATCAGAGTGGCTCACTGTGGCTTACATTCTCTGCCGTTCCTCAATACACATACTCAGATTCAGAGGCATTACTCTTCTCTGACTGAGAAAAAAAATAAACATTGCACCAGGCAATAGTTGCACTATCACAACTCATAAAATATAACACATATCGTTCATTTTTAATAATATAATATCTTCACTATAATATTCAAGGTATCAGAGGTTTTCATTTATATCACATTTCCATCTTTATACTTGTCAACATGCTTTCTTTTTTACAGGTAGTTATTTCTTTTCATACTTGACATTCTCGACTATGCTTTTTCATTAGCCGTATCGTTACTTTTTATACTAGTTGACAATTTGCTTTGGTTCACTTGAGTATTCTTAAGATTACACACTTATTTTGCTGCTTATATACTTATGCAGTTGGTTTTCACATATAGAGTCTACAATATTTTATTCTCACATTAGTTTACAAGTTTTTTTTTCTTAATCATTTATACTTATCCTGAACTATCAGGATCTACACTATTTATATACTGACTGGTTTTTTGTTAGATGTTCTCCGACATATTTTGCTACATACAATATTTGATAATTACAATTTAATGTGACAATATAATAACATATTAATATCTAATTTTATAGACATTCTTGGGGTTACTTGTTTCATTTAAGAAACATTTTTTCTCTCTCTTTACTTTCCATAATAATATCCTTCTTTCTTTATACTCTCTTTGATCTTCTGCCTCTCTACTCCTTCAAAGGTTAGTTGGGTGAACCTTTATTCTGGATGGTTTTATATAATATTTTAGTTTTATGAGAGGTACACAATAATCATTTGATAAAATCTAGTTACATATAGTATTCATTTGGATAAACATTTTTTTTTTCTAAGTATAGCATAGTAATTTTAGTTATATGCCACTACTGGTTCTTTATGACATAATAGATGTCTTGTCTCTCATTAAATCATTTAGTTTACAATACATATCCTTCTATCCTCTGGTGTGATAGATCTGGTTCCTTTTTAACAAGCAACAATAGTTTGGCCTGTATCTTAATCCTACACACTTTTGTACCTCAATAGGGCAAATAGATTTGTTATAGTCAATTAGTTACCTTCAATAATTTGGGCCTAATATGTGATTCTTTTAATCACTAAATGAGTCCGTTTATAGTAATCGCTTTTAAAACATATTTTTTCTCTTTATACTCTAAATATCCTGGTGATAAATGTCGCCTACCACTATATTTTATCTGCTCTTAATAGTAATCATTTTTATGGTTTACATACATGGGGTTATCTTGTGCTTTTCCACTCTATTGGGTGCTTTTGCTGGGGACAATTACGTTATCATGGGTATTCTTTTTCATCTTCCACTTTGCGGCTACCAGATAGTCATTGGCTTCCCGTTTTCTTGCCTTATTCTCCTCCTCCTCTTTGGTATCCAGGTGTCCAGTGTACTCCTGGTCTTTGTTATTATTGGCGTCCAGTACCTTTTCTAATTCGGGTTGACCTTCATTAGTTTCCTGGTTGGATTTTTCCATTGATTGGTCCCTCTTCCTTCGCAATTCTTTTATTTCTTGGGCATACCCCTCAATGATCCGGTCCAGTTGTTCTTGATAACCTTTCCTTTTCTTGGAATGCCTTATTCTCCCTTTGGAAATATTTGTTTTAAGTATTTTATTGGTTATAGTCTTCTTTGTTGTAACACATTTCTTCTCTTCGTCCAGCTTCATGAAGCTCCTTCGGTACTCCTTCCTATAGATTCCTTCTTCACGGTTGATGACTGGGAAATAAATCATATTAACTAGACCACTTCGAGTCATTTCGATTAATTCCTTTGTTACCCTAGTCTTCTTTGGGCGTATTATTCTTCTTATCTTCGCCTCCTTTTCTTCCGTTTTCTTAATTATTTCGTTTCTTCCTTCATGGTTTTTAATTTTCAAATTCACTTGTTCGGTGTTCTTACTCCTGGGTAATTCTTGTGTTTCCACTTGATCATTACACATGGGTAGATTATTTTGTTCTAATTCTTCCCTCTCGGTTAATAACTCTTCCGCTTCTTCAATTACCTGAGTCTCCTTTATACTTTCGGTATCGATCTCCTTATATTGAACCTCTTCCTGATTTCTGTCAAACTCATTTTCATAGGATAATGTCGTTGTGCCTGGTTCCATTTCTGCTTGTTCATTATTGGTTCCCATTTCTTCCCTCCATTGTTGGATGATTTCTTCTCTCCATAGTCTGATATCGTTTGTCATTTCCTCTCTTGCCTTCTCAAAGCTATTCTCTACGGGTTGGGGGAACTGTTCCCTCCTACGTTCCATCATCATCTTCTGGAAACTTAGCAGCTCCGTCGATGCTATTTCCTTAGGTTGGTTTTTTATGGTGTCACTTGCATTTACCTCCCCTTCAGGCGTTTTTGTGTCCAGCGTTTCCATTACTTCTTTATTTTCTGTCTCTGAGTTTATATTTGTATATTCGAAGTTCACGGTCGGTGCGTTATCGCTTACCATCTCTCGGACTGCTTCATCATTCTCTTCCATCGTGTCATTATCTTTATTCACCTCTTGGTAGGGGGTTTTTATGTTCTCGTTAGTGACTTCACTGTGTTCACTTGGAGATTCATATAGTTCATTATAGTTCTTCCTTGTTATTGTTTCGATTAATGGGTCGGTATCTGTTGCCTTACTGTATTTTTTAAACAACTCGTCTATCCATCCTGTGGATCCTTCATCCTTCCTTTGTGTGGGTGTCACCGGTTGATTTTCCACGGTGTCACCTATCCGTGTGTCAGGCATGGTTGTTCTTCTGTGTCTGCCGGGCTTATTATAAATCTTACCCACATTTTTGTCTACCGGGCTGTTTATTAATATAAAAATATTTTTATTTAATATTTTTTAAGCCACACTAGTTGGTGCGCCAATTTGTAACAATTTTAAAAATGTATATACGTGTATAGTTTGTATTTCTGTCACACGTTGTATGCGTCAATTTGTAATAAAATAAAAGATTAGCGGTTGTTATTTGGTATTATGTTTATGTTTGAAATATTATTTTTTAATGTATTAATGTTTGTAGTTGTTTCTAATTGAAGGTTACTAATTTTGTAAAGCGATTCAAGATGTAACATTCGAGGTTACTCAAAGTGTGTTTACAATTGTATAATTATCATGGTCTGAAAAGAATTCCCTTATATGAAGCAAATAAAATAGTTAGGTTGATAATAATTAAATACTAGTTTTGCTTAAGTTTAAAAGTAAAGTATAATAGTTGGTCGCTTGATGATGCTGATCGTCTTGTTGATACTAGCTGTGAAACTCCTCCTCCAGGTCGATGATGGTCTAAGTACGTTACGTCTACTAATGTCTGGACAATTGAATAAATATAATATACTTTCACGTACCTGGTCGTGTTTTCTAGAAGTTCAATAAGCTGCCAAGACAGTTTACAAAAAACCAACTCACTTTAGCTGCAAGGTTAAGTTGCCTTGTTTGATAGTGGGCGCCACACGGATTTATTTTGGGAAAATCCCGTGTAAAACCCATGAATTGAATCAATTAATGATTTAAAGAAATTAAAATAATGGTTGATTATCTTTATGGCAATGCTATTCCAAATACTTAATCACAACTGAAGGTTGTTTGAGTTGTCTAAATAAAATATTTAACTATCTGTTAGAAATAAATTAAGTCGAGTTATGCTGTTAATTATGGGTTTTATTCATACCCTTGATAGAGAATTCAAAACAAATACAATTAAAAACATATAATGATGTACAATTGTAAATAAGTTATTATATACCCTATAAGGCTTGCTCAGAGCACAAGTGGTAAATCCGGCTAAGTCCAGATATTTGTTATTTTTAACATTAATATTATTCAAATCTCAGATATGAGTTCTTTGAGACACAAAAAAGAAAGTTTATGCCTACACGATAGCTAATGATTTTCTGATATAATATTGTTCAATAATGTTTTTGACGTTACTTTTATAAAGTAAACAAATAAAAATAACCTATTTGATAGGTGGTGCGTTCGTCACGCTTGGTTTATGAATTACAAAGTTTATAAATTGAGAACACTTATAACTAACATTCAGCTTAATTAATAATGACAAATTCATCAAATAAATTGAGACATGGTGTAATATTGAAATGTTTCTGTGGTTTGCGTCAGTACAGATCAGTGTATAAAAACGTACAGGTTATGCGCTCGTAGTAAAAATGAAATAATGGTTACACTGTTACCTTTTGGTTTTAATTATTTAATTAAAACTCATTAAGCACCTCGATAATCGGATTATAATGATTATCGTTATTCACTGCACACGCACAAGAACAGAGAATTTCGATCCGCTTCTAACTTAATGGATCATAAATAACATTATTTAATTGCTTCTGTTCATTATTTTCCCGCACAAAAATGAAATAATACTGCACATAATCACTATGGTTCTCTGTAGAATAATTTGAAGTAGCTGTAGGTTGTTGTCGAATTGTTTCCTTTGACGTGTTATCGTGATGACGCTATTAGTTATTAAAAATGTTGAGATGGCGGGCGTACGTTCCGCACTGGATGAAGTTGATAAGTGTCTGTCGAGAATCGGTTACATCCTCTTATATACCCTACTCTTCGATCGGCTTTAGGCAAAAATGTTAATTACTAACTAATTTTGTAATTGGCTCTTGCAGGTGTGATGAATATGACGTATTGTCTGTTTAGCCGTTAATAACGGTTTTCCAACCGCCAAACTCTGGAATGATTGATAGCTGCCGATATTGTTGTTATTAGTCCCCAGATTTCTGATGCATATTTCGTAAATGATGCTAACACCTTTCACGCACTTAATACAGTTGCGATTGGGGCGATATTACCATCAAATTAAAGATCATTTTGTCCTCTTTAATTTGATATCGTTTGATACCGAGTTAATTTCACTTTTATTGACATTGCTACATAAACAATGTTCAGGTACACTACTCCGCACTGTCGTCTGTTTACCTGAATCGACGCTTATACACTTTGATTAATATTGTTTGTGTTCACATAGCATTTTATTACTCAAATGTTTATGTGAGAACACTATTAACTCTGTACTGACATTTTACTGAACATTATGGATAAACCTTATCTTTATACATGGTAATGAACGATCCTTACTACTATGACATTTCGTTTTACACTAACTCGTTCTATTCTACTAATTGACAATTGAATTATTAAATATATCATTTTAATAATGGTTTTCTGCTATGTTTGAGCATAACAATTGTTCTGTGCATTTAATCCACACTTCTGTTACCCCCCAATAATCAACTCACTGATTATTGTTTGGTCTAGGCCTTGTTAAGACATACCGCTCATACCGGAGTTCTGCCTTTAAAAGCTTTCGTTATTTCACAATTCGTTAATTTGCTGAGGTACCTTATTTGTACAAGGTTCCCTCTTACAAATGTTTTTTCTTTCTCGTCATAGGTATATTTGAGATTGAAATATAGCTTCGTTCTCATTTTGTGGACATTGCTAATTTTAACTTTTTTGGCGTCAATAATTACTAATCATATTTAATTAATACCCAGCCAAATGCTGATTCTGATTTCACATTATTCAGATTCTTATTGACTCACTTTTTATTAACATATCATATTCTGTTTACATTATCCACTGACTCGCTTGACAGCTTAAAGTAAATTTACTCTGTCCATCAGTTTGTGTTAGTCATTGTCTGGTTGTAGTGTCAAACAGTATTTGGGTTTACTGTTTCATGTGGCACTTCTGCTTCCTTCTTCTTCCATGATTTCTCTCTTCTTGGTTATTCTTATTACTATATTCCCTATTTACATTATAGTTATGTACTTATTAAATCTAATAGTATACGTTTAGGTTAGGTAACTTTTTGTTATGTTACAATATATATATATATATATTTTTTTTTTTTTTCAATCACTTTCTGCTACAGTCCGTTTCTTGATGTATATAGTACTATAATATTTATGACTAAATTTACCTCAAGATATACTTTTTTCCTTTAGGAACATGTTTCGGGAGAATTTGTCCTCCCATCTTCAGCCTTCGCCATCTTGTTTCTGGTGAAGTATTTGTGTGTTGGCTTCTGGATGTTATTGAGGTAGTTTGTTGTTGTTGGTCTTTGGTCCTTTAAAGTTGCATTATTGTGTGTGGTTGTGGTATCTGTTTTTGTATTTTGTGTATTTTCGATGTTGAGTGCTTTGAATATTGTGTCATGTTTTGTATTGATTTGTATTTGTTCTGGTATTAATTTGTTTTGTGTTTTATGTTTGTAAATCTGTAAATTTTCCCAAATGTTCATTATGGTGCCTTTGTGTGGTATATGTTTTATTAGTGTTACATTGGTTATGTCTGGGAATTCATGTCCTGTGTTTATTGCATGTGTGGCTAAATTGGATTTATATATATTTGGTTTTTTGTATGCATTTAGGTGTTCAAAATAACGTTTTTTCAGCTGTTTTTTTGTTTGTCCTATATAACATTTATTGCAATCTTGGCATTCAATTTTGTATATACCGTTGGTTGTTGTATTATCCTTGTTGTGTGAGCTATTTAGATTTTGTAATTTATTTTTATTAGTTTTGTATGCTATTTTTATATCTGTGTTTTTAAATAGTTTTGTTAGTTTTGTCATTTTATTATTTATATATGTGAATGTGGCCCATTTTTTGTTGTTGTTATTATTTATGTGTTGTTCAGTTTGATTAATTCTTAATTGTTCAGTTTTTATTTTGTATTTGATTTTATTTTCTATTTTGATCATAGTATTTTTATTGTATCCATTTGCATAACCAATTTGGTATATTATATTTCTTTCTTTGTCAGTTTCTTGTTTGTTTAGGGGTATTTTGTACATTCTGTTAAATAATGAATAAAATGCTGCCATTTTATGTTGTGGTGGGTGGTCAGAATGGTTAGTTATAATGATGTTAGTGGAAGTTGGTTTTCTATATATTGCATATTGTATGTGTTTGTTGTATCTTGTGATGGTTATGTCTAAATAGTTGATTTTGTTATGTTTTTCTTTTTCTTCTGTGAATTGTATTTTGGGGTGTATGTTATTGATTTGTTTCAGTATGTTCTCTGCATTTTATGTTCTCTGCATAGCAATGGGATCACCATTATCAAGCATAATAGCAGAAATATTCCTACAACACATAGACACCAAAATACAAAATATCATAAAAACACATGACCCAGATGGCATATGGATAAGATATGTAGATGATGGACTATATGTATCAAATAACAAAAACACAAATGCAGAGAACATACTGAAACAAATTAATAACATACATCCCAAAATACAATTCACAGAAGAAAAAGAAAAACATAACAAAATCAACTATTTAGACATAACCATCATAAGATACAACAAACACATACAATATGCAATATATAGAAAACCAACTTCCACTAACATCATTATACCTAACCATTCTGACCACCCACCACAACATAAAATGGCAGCATTTTATTCATTATTCAACAGAATGTACAAAATACCCCTAAACAAACAAGAAACTGACAAAGAAAGAAATATAATATACCAAATTGGTTATGCAAATGGATACAATAAAAATACTATGATCAAAATAGAAAATAAAATCAAATACAAAATAAAAACTGAACAATTAAGAATTAATCAAACTGAACAACACATAAATAATAACAACAACAAAAAATGGGCCACATTCACATATATAAATAATAAAATGACAAAACTAACAAAACTATTTAAAAACAGATATAAAAATAGCATACAAAACTAATAAAAATAAATTACAAAATCTAAATAGCTCACACAACAAAGATAATACAACAACCAACGGTATATACAAAATTGAATGCCAAGATTGCAATAAATGTTATATAGGACAAACAAAAAAACAGCTGAAAAAACGTTATTTTGAACACCTAAATGCATACAAAAAACCAAATATATATAAATCCAATTTAGCCACACATGCAATAAACACAGGACATGAATTCCCAGACATAACCAATATAACACTAATAAAACATATACCACACAAAGGCACCATAATGAACATTTGGGAAAATTTACAGATTTACAAACATAAAACACAAAACAAATTAATACCAGAACAAATACAAATCAATACAAAACATGACACAATATTCAAAGCACTCAACATCGAAAATACACAAAATACAAAAACAGATACCACAACCACACACAATAATGCAACTTTAAAGGACCAAAGACCAACAACAACAAACTACCTCAATAACATCCAGAAGCCAACACACAAATACTTCACCAGAAACAAGATGGCGAAGGCTGAAGATGGGAGAACAAGATCTCCCGAAACATGTTCCTAAAGGAAAAAAGTATATCTTGAGGTAAATTCAGTCATAAATATTATAGTTATATATATATATATATATATTATTATGAATCGAGACGTCCGTCTTTGTTTAAGCAAGAGTGTAAACGTCTTCCTTAACGTATTCTGTAAAATGTAGAAGTGTGTCAGAGTGTAACTTGTGTATGTGTGTCTTACCAATTCGTCCTCGCTTGGTAACGTAACTTATGATGCTTGAGTCCGTAATGAACGTATGGATAACCAGGTATCGTAGTCCCGACCTGAGGTTCACTAGGAGTGTATGATTCCCGGGTGGCGCCAAATTGTTTATTTAAAACAATTAAAAATGTATTATTATCAGCGGTTCCGCTCAGGCAGTGTGGAGAATTCAATTTGTCCCGCCGCTTATTGATTTGTACGATCAAGCCAGCAGTTTGTTGTATTCGCTGCTTGAGCGCTAGTTACCACTTCATCGACGTCCGCTATAATTTATAATATTAAGAATACACCTTCCTACTGAAAATAAAACACATTTGATATACACAGTATTGATTTATTAACGATTGGTTATTACTGTTTTCCTTGACACAAGCTATATTTGATTTCTTATATAAATTTGCACCGGTTATTTATTTATGAGACAATTTCTCTCTGGGTTTTACAAATCGATTTTGAACGTAACTAACATACAGTATGGCGTTCTACCTAAGTGGTAAACAAATATTTTCGTTCAAATGTTTGGATTCTTTTGATCATGTTAAAAGGCTTAAATTCAATTACAATAATAAAAATACACAACCTTACAATGTTTCTACTTAAATATTGTAACGTGTAGCTATAAGTGGTTTGTTGGAGTGTAGTACAAGTGTTTTAAAGGTTCGTACATTAATACTAGGTTAGCTTTATAATTTGACAAATTTTCAGTGTCTTAATATTTTTATTTAATCTTTGAAAGAGAATAAAATTGATTCAGTGATATTTCAGAATATAGTGAGAAATATTCAAAGTGCGAAGTTTCGGAAGTTTAGATAATTTATAGGATACTTAACAGCTTCGTAGCATGTGATTAATCTGTTGGTCTGGAACAAATGACTGTAGCCGCAACAGAATTCAGTTTTCAATTATTCAGGCTTCTGGCATCTTTTTCAAAGTACTGGGATTAATTTATTCACTTCGTCTTGAAATAAAAAGTCTTCTCCCTCAGTTAATTGAGTTCAGTGATAGTCAGCCTCCTTCTCGTTCAATTTTGACAATTTGTTTAACTTTTAAAACATTTTAAATAAGAAAATTGGTTGTTCCGAATTCTGGCTTCTGTTTTCCTGAGCGTCACTTTTTGAGTAACGATATTCAACGGTAATTTTTTCTACCAGTCCCGTTTCTATGGTTACCAAAGAAATCTGATTGGACTAGCTTGATATAAACCCATTGTTATCAAAATTTGAATTCTTTTCAAATCTTCATATATCTTCTGACTTTCTTCCTTCCATTATCTTCCTTCTTAATTATTAATTATTAGCACTGTCATTTGTATTTTCTCACAAAGATTATTTTGGTATCCCACAATATTGGGTTATTTCATGTTTTCTAAGTTTACAATTAATTTAATATTTACTAATTACATTTCTCTGTTTATATAACTCCTTATTTTAATATTTTGTTTTTAATAAAATTTACCATTTATCCTTGGTTAATTAGTCACCTTGGATTTGTTAATTACTTGGCTATTTTCATACAATTAGTATTTGTTGGTGTTTGACCGTTAGGCCTGTTTCAAGTCTAAGTAGCCATTACTGATTTTTGATTATTTCCTATACTTTATGTCTCATTTTGTCCTAGAGCTTTATTTTGTTCTTATAATTAGGTTTATTATCTATGGAGGTGTTTTGGTTCAGTCTTTGTGTGACTTTTGTGTGTTACTACTGTTTTATTCATTATTTATTGCTAATTATTTACTAACTGGTTTTCTCTTTTCTAACTCAGACATTGCTTTCTTTTCTTACTTTTTTACTCTGCCAATGTCAACAATATGGCTATTAATTACTATTTATTCATCATATAACATATAACATTTTGGTCTATGTTTGGGATAATTACCCAATCCATATCCTATTCATAAATAATTGTTTATACAATTAATTAACACTTATTATTTAATATTGGTGTACAATTCATTACTTTTGATTTATTGTTCGGGTAATAAACAACCTCACCTCTATTGAACTTGTTTCATTAATCTTCCCTTATAACATGGGTGTTTATTTATGGTTTTAAACTACTTATTTTATAAAAACTCTTTGATTTCTTTTCCATGTTAACACTATCTTATTACTTTGTCATGTGATTCTCACCTTTAAATTCTACAATACACTTTTAAGCTCTACAATAATATTATTTTATAATCACTACAGTTAATATCACTCTTCAGTGTTCATTATTACTGAATCAATGTTTTATTTTAAATATTATTCTTAATAACTTTCTTAAATGTTATTGTTCACTATCAAACCTTAAGTGTTTGTTACTTTTACTAAGTGTTTATCTTAGCCTTCTCTATTCTCCCTAATACTATCATTGACAATATTTTTATTTATTTATCACTTGCACTTTTAAATTATTTTGTGTTTATTATAATTTACTTAGTGTTTCTTTTTCTATCATTTCACTTTAGGGTAATTTCACTTTCACTAGGTTAACTTCTGTTTACTTCTCACTATTTCAATATCTTTCTCTTTCTCTACACATATTATATATACTTATTAATATCATGTCTTTCTCTATTAACAACTTATATGTACTTGTAACTCTTTGGCTAGTGTATTTTTAGCTATCGTGTTTTATTAATGACTATTTACAATGGTCACTCAATCAATACTAACATTCATTATTTATTTTGGTTCTTTACCGGTTTCATTTTCTTTATTATATTTGATTACATTATTTCTCCCTTCTCTATTCTCTATGCCTTGTTTGTGTTTTCTTGACGTGTTTCATTTTATTTTCTTCATCACTGGTTTGTTCCCTCTTGGTTCTCATTTTTCTTCTCCTTCACTTCTCATCTTATTTACTTTCATATTGGTTCTTATCTGGCCAATCTCGGGTTGGGTCAAAGTCGTTTGTCTGTCAGTATAGTAGTTGAGTTTCTTTATTAATCACTTTTGGTTTATAACTGTTTCTCCTTCTTTTTTAATTACTTTTTTTATTCTCTTCATTATTTATTTATTAAAATATATTATTTTTTAGCATTTTTTACATACTTATTGTTATCAAAATTGATCTGAAATTGGCGATATATATATTGTAGCATGACAGATTATCCACATTATAATGAATGAAAAATGATCATAAATAAATTTAAAATAAAATGAAATCAAGGAAAAATCCAAATACAAACAAATAAGTACCACAGTAAAATGCAATCATAATTTAAGGAAATAAAAATAAATTAAAAACAACTGAGCAACACCTATGAGTAATTAAAAATACATCAAAAAACTAAAATAAAGTAAGGAAATACCCAGGTAGGATAGGAGTAAGTAAGGAAAAACCCCTGAACAAACCGACACCCCTAATATAAGGACCATTTTTGAAGAAACAAGGTAGGATAGGAGTAAGTAAGGAAAAACCCAGAACAAACCGACACCCCTAATATAAGGACCATTTTTGAAGAAACAAGGTAGGATAGGAGTAAGTAGGGAAATACCCAAAGCAAACCCAGTAATAAGAAAAAACCAAACCCCAAAAGAAAGTATAATTAACTAATGAAAGTATAACACCAAAAAATAAAAATATATGTAAAGAAGATATAAACAAAAGTGACTAATGGTAGGATATTATTATGAAAACAGAGTATAAAAATGTTTCTAAGTGAGGGCCACTCTTTATCTAATAACATTTATTAAAATGAAAATAAGAGCAGGCAATAAATCAGTGAAGTGACAAAGGGTACATCCCCAAAATAAAATAAAAACAGCCAAGACTGCATAAATTTAATTTTAAGAATTACTTTAAATAATGAAGGGACAGATGTGTTATTTATTTTAAGGTCAAAGAACTCTATACTTAAATGTTGGAAATAGAGCATTATGTTTTTTGTTATTCTTAAATATTTACTATGTTTAATAGTATCCATCAAGGCTAAGTGTCTGAGATGGAATACAATTCTTTTATTATAAGATATTCATTATAGGTTTACCAGTATTAATCAAGACTGAAATGTCTGAGTTAGAGTACAACTCTTTTGTTTTCAAATATTTGTTATGTATTAATAGTATGGATTCAATACTAAATGTTAATGTAGTTAAGTAAGAGAATTTTAATTAAGATTATATAATAATAGAAAGTCAGAAGGGGTATAAGCAAGCTGTATTAGTCATAAAACATTATATGTGAACAAATCTAAAATCTGGACAAATGGTAAATCTCAACAACATTATAATTAATGAACAGGTCAAGTAAATTAATTAAACTGATGAAATTTACTTAAACTGATGTAATTATAATGTAAATTAGACACAGGGTATTATAACTGAAACTATACTTTAGAAAGATATTGGAAAAAGGTATGAAAGATTATTGGAAAAAATGCAAATGTAATAACAGAAAAATCAAAGGGGGGAGTCCCAAATTAAAGAATATTTAAAAAAGATAACTAATTCATAAAATTACAAGGAATTAAGGAAAGATAAACATTTTATTTCAATCAGGGATCTTGTTCAATAATAAATAACTTCATAAAAATTGTAAACCATTTAAAATGACAGGAAGTAAAATATTAGGCATACCTGTTAAAAATACAGTAAATAGGGCATTTCGAAATGGAAAACATTGTAAAAGTATCATATTTGGTATTAAATCACGTAGAATTAACTAGAGAAAGAGATTATGTATTAGGTATTTAAAAATAGTAAAAAGGTATTCAATCATATAATGTAAAAATCAGTTATGTAGCGGAAATGCTAGAAATTTAAAACAATGTCTTTTTAATATTAAATTGGCTAAGACATTTCGAATGAAGAAGAAAATAGAACAGTTGATTGTTATCCGTTGAACAGAACACATCTAAGCCAGCTCTCGCAAAAGATTCACATATAGCGAAGGAGTAAAACATGGCTAGAGTCTAACCAAGTCGAATAATTTTGAATTCGCGAATTTTGGTAAAAACTTATAACAACCACTAAATTCAGTGAGATAAACCAGTACAACTAGTAAATTAAACTAATACTGAACAGAAAAAAGTGAATTAACTATTAAAACACATAACAACGATAATTCGGAATAGTGAGACGGAACTTGCCATTATCGACCTTATGGCATAAAGTGAATTAAAAACATTATCCAACACAATTTAACGAGGCGAATCACTGAACACTGATCCAGGAAAACTACACTATCACCAGAGGGATTAATCACCATTGCTGAGACGAGGAAAACTTGGAAAGGCGATATTTATTTGCAGAGAATTCAGTCGAGCCGTCGTCATTTCACATATGCAGTATGAAGCAGCCATTTTGGAATCCCATGATCCTCTGCTGGTCCGCTAGCTTCACATCACAAAGTTTGGTTCGAACAAATACTTTAATAAACATTATAAATTAAATCATATCTTTGTATTTTTAGATAATTAAGCTTGTAATTGTAAGTGTTATACTTTCCAGACTTTGCCCTTTCTCTGACTATATAATATAACAGCTCAAAGAACCTGTAATTAACTTTAATAATTTATATAAAATAATCGTTCGCCCTGAGAGAACGAGTCGATTTTAACTGATTGAACAATCGATTTACAATCGATCCTTAATTAATTTGTCAATAAAACTTGGAATTCTGCAAAATTGATTTCTATTTATTTCTAAACCATATAAATGGAATAACATAAGATAATATTTAAATCACGGACTACACGAAAAGCGGCAATTACCAAGATGGAAGGAGCCTACACTCAGAAGAAGAAGAACCGCGAATCGATTAGTACTGGAGATAATCCTATTAACGCAGAACTTAATTATAATTACACCAAGTGACATAAGTTGATAAAAAATTAAATAAACGAATTAAAATTTACACGAATATAATACAAAAATTAAATAATAAATAATAAATAAGAAAAAAATATATAAATATATATATAATATTTTTTTTTAAAATAAACAATATTTTTATTTTGTGACAAAATTACGTTTTATTACCAAATTGGCACTCACAACAGTGTGGCGTAAAACAAAATAAACTCGAGCAAAAGTACATTTTATCACAATATATATATATTGTGATAGAACACAGGATCATGATAAGCAATGAACTATGTCTTATGCATGGATGATGGACATTCTCCTGTTTAAATTTGTCTCTTGTTCAAATTGGTTTTTTAGCTATAGTTTTTGTATTGTATTACCGATAAGAATTTAGAATAGGTCAAACTCTTAAAAATTTTATTCGCCATTTTTCTATGTAATGTGTTTCTGAAAGTGTGTGCGCGTGCGCGAGTTATTAACGTTTTTCTATAGTGTCCGTTATAATTATCCGATTTACATGAGACTTGAACAAGACATAAAGTTTAATATTAGCTACAATTTCCCTATATTCTGTGATCATCAAACAACTGTTAAATGTGAATGTGTTATATGAAATCTTTATATGAAACTCACTCAAGCGTGAAGTAATAAAATCCCAGATAATTATCTTTGCAGGAAATGCCAATTCCATGCAAAGTGTTGCATGAAGAAATATTCGTGCCGTGTGCATATTATCATGTGACCGATAATTGGCCAATTAGAACGCAGTAAAATCATTGAAAATTGTCTGTTGCCATGTGCAGATCAAGGGCAGTTCATCTTGAGCATTCGTCTAGTAAATGTGCGGTTCGCGTTCAAGAAGTATCTCTTGCGTGAACACGCAAACTGTGCGAAAGGTGTACGAAAACTTGGAACTCTGTGTGAGTTATTCTACAGATCCAAGTAATTCAGTTTTCATAATATAATTTTGGATTTCAAGTATCCGTGTTAGTCAAGATTTCCTCATAGGACGTTCTACCGACCGTGGTAGAGCTGGTGACGCTAGGACACTTGAAGACGAGCCGGAAGGTGTGCGCCTATACACCGCTTTTCATTAAACACCCACGTTACACCTTGAGATACGTAAATAAGTAAAACAATATTAAAACATTTTTAAAAACCTTTAACAATCAATAATCAGTGTTAGCGCAGTGAGGCAGTGTTGCAGT
Source organism: Magicicada septendecula (assembly GCA_034769895.1). NCBI lineage: Eukaryota > Metazoa > Arthropoda > Insecta > Hemiptera > Cicadidae > Magicicada > Magicicada septendecula. The sequence continues at coordinate 630,196,308 of CM068368.1, read as the reverse complement.
TCGACGAGTAAGTTCAGCGTGTTCATCATCAGGACACCAGCCCAGCAGAATCCACGAGGGAAGGACACGCGAGATATACGCATCGCGTTCAGCCATCTCGCCGCATCAAATTGGAACATCTTCACTCAAGTAACAATTTCAGATCTGAACTTTATATAAACTTGTTTTCAAACAATATCTCACATTTCATAACATTATTTGTGTATGTTTAAAAATATATTGTATGAACTATTATTCAATTGGTGTGCAATAAATAATTATAATACCTCCAATACAGACTTGTTGATTTATAAAACACACACTTTAATCCTATGCGCAAGAATTCATTCAATTGTGTTGTCACTGTATGTATATATATATATATATATATATATATATATATATATATATAAACGTATCTTCCCATCAGTTCACCATCATGTTACAGGACGCATCAATACTTGAATTTTTTCGATCCCATTGTATAAAAAGTACTAATTATCAGAGGCATTTTATTTTACCACCATCAGATTCAGTGATAAAAACCGCATAAGAAAAGTACCACATTTTTTTGTTTATACACTCCAAAATGTACATAACAATAACCTCCAATTCTAACACAACAGTTTTCTTCAGTTATACACATCAATTGCGCAACAGAAGATTCTAAACCTTTAACAGGTCGCTCCAATTGTTACTCTGTATTCAGCTGTAAGAATTGATGAGTCAATGATGTAGAATTGGGCTGTATAATTATTTTATACATCTTTGGTCCCCCCACCACTGACCGTCACGATCAGCTGTCACCTCCAGACACTGCTGTGGTGGCCACCTTTAACAGACTCTACACCATATCTGTTCTACACCGCTATAGGCTACTCACGGAATTTGAATTTCAAATAGATAAAATTTGAAGATAAATTCGGATGCGTTTATATTAGAACTTTGCCCTTGCTTGTATTATCAGGTTATTTTAACTTTACTTTTATAAATTAAAAGAAAATATTATTTTACTGTGTAAACATGAACTCCCGAGTAATATCAACAAAACAAGTTCTGATTCTTGAAATTCTACTGATACTTGTGTTTTATATGCAGAAGAGCATTGTGTGTTCGCGTGCATGTCTAAATCAACTCTGCATTCAGCCAGTTGATCTCCCATTGTACTAACCCACAATAATTGGCTTTGTTACGCTTAATCCGCGCACTTTGTTCATCTTTAATTAAACTGCATAGGCCTATATTACCAGTATTATTCGTTTATTATTTTCAAGGACTGTGCCAGTTGTCCAAGAACCGGTGCTGATACAAGAAAAATATTTAAATAAATATGTAAGTCGAACAGGAAAATGTTTAGCAGTTTCTGTGTTTAACGGAACAGCGAAATTTAGTTCGCTGTGGTGCCTGCCACGCACTCTCGTGTTCGCCTGGAAACGCGGATTCGGTATTGCGCCTTACCAACCGTTTTGGTCTTGTCTTGTTTCGTCGCCCAAACCGCCAACATCTCGTTTCTCTTCGACAGAGCTGGAGTCTTTTTGAAAATATTCTATCACCCAAGGATGGGTAGATAATCTCGCACAGAACTGCGGTAAGTTACTGTAGCACATATATAATGCTTTTCATAAAAAATAAAATGCGAATTTCAGTTTTGTAAATGTGAATGGAAGTTGATAGCTTTTACACCGCATGGCGTACATCTGAAGTATTCAATATCCGAGCTTCTAAATTGTTTAAGCCCTCATGAAATAACGAATATCTTAATTAAGAGACAATATTTGCCTGTATCACTTTAGTGCTGTAAAATCATGCAATTTTGGCTGACATAATAGTTTTCAAATGTAGTAACACGTGCGAGTGCAAAAGTAGACAGGTTATAGTGTGTCAAACTTTTGCCCACATAGGCATAATCAAGTACTTAAAAATTATATGTCAGTTTTGGGGGAGTCTAAGTTTTAACTAAAATGAACGGAGTTTAAAGGGTTAAGGGGAGGCCTGTTCAAATTTGTTATATACGGGTTCTATCCAGTGTGCGTGGTGCTTTATGGTGTAAAAATAAGTGTTGGGACATTCCCCTAATTATTTATGTATGCGCAGGGCTCCCGTGCTTAGACGAGGATGCCGGCCCAGGATGAACATCTCCGCCTGAACGTGTCACCAGAGGCTCTTGACTTTGTCTGCCGGAGGGAATAGCGAGATGAGCACGCCAAACCAACACTACAGGCACTGGAAGTATGAACTCAAACACCACCACATGTGACAAACAAGGTGACCTCAAACCAATTATTATTATTTTATTTTGACCTACATACACACCCGGATTTGTGCCGATAACACTTCATAAAACTTGTGGGGTATGAGTGACACACTATCATATTTCTTTCATCTTTTAAACGTTTTAGTTGGGCCCCAGTTTAACTGGACAGAACTGTGCGCGGATTTTGGGGGAATTTTGTATATTATGTACTAACTTTGTATTAAGTGTAAGCCCGGGGGCTGGCATGTATCCGAGGCTTATTACAATTCATTCACTTATATTGTCTTTCTCGTTTTCGGTAAAAGGGGGTGGTTCAAGTATTAGGGGACTGGTATTTCAAATATGTAAGGGGGGTTCCGTTGGTGACAGGATGAACCCCACCGGCTGGTAGGGTTCAGCTATAATTCCTGTCAGGTTAGTTCAGATAATTACGGTCATTTCACATATTTACATTAGGTTTTGGGTTATGTAAGGGTTGTAAGTTTTCTTATTCTATAACAGTCCAGCCCCCTGTTTAATCCTGTGTAGGCAGGTTTTGCAGGCAGATATTTGCATAGGAACATGTCGGCTACCGGGCCAATTCAGTTTTCTTAAAAGGTTATATAAAGTATGATATCACATCACAATTGTAAAAGTTCTTTTTAATGTATTATTGCCAATTCAGTTCTTAAAAGGGTTATATACCAGCATTATCTCACATAACTGTTGTAAAAATTTTTAATCATTATGCTAATCTAGATTTCTTACAAAAATTTATAAATTATTATCTCACCAAATCCACAAATACAGTTCAGGTCACGGAAAGATTGTAGCTTACCTTCTTTTCGATTTATTATTGTCAGTTATATTTTTACTGATTTAATGATTATAATTTCACCAAGTTTATATGCACAGTTTAAGCGCACTTTAAAGTAGTAACTGACATTCTGGCCAACCCAGATTCGTGGGAGCACTAGTGATATATATATATATATATTTCAATCACTTTCTGCTACAGTCCGTTTCTTGATGTATATAATACTTTAATATTTATACTAAATTTACCTCAAGATGTTTTTTCTATTTGGAACATGTTTCGAGAGTTCCTGTTCCTCTCATCTTCAGCCTTCGCCATCTTGTTTCTGGTGAAGTATTTGTGTGTTGGCTGCTGGGTGTTATTAAGGTTGTTTGTTGGTCTTTGGTCTCTTAAAGTTGTATTATTGTATGTGGTTGTGGTATATGTTTTTGTATTTTGTGTATTTTCGATGTCGAGTGCTTTGAATATTGTGTCATGTTTTGTATTGATTTGTATTTGTTCTGGTATTAGTTTGTTTTGTGTTTTATAACACAACAAAGATAATACAACAACTAATGGTATATACAAAATTGAATGCCAAGATTGCAATAAATGTTACATAGGACAAACAAAAAAACAGCTGAAATAACGTTATTTTGAACACCTAAACGCATACAAAAAACCAGAAATATATAAATCCAATTTAGCCACACATGCAATAAACACAGGACACGAATTCCCAAACATAACCAATGTATCATTAATAAAACATATACCACACAAAGGCACCATAATGAACATTTGGGAAAATTTACAGATATACAAACATAAAACACAAAACAAACTAATACCAGAACAAATACAAATCAATACAAAACATGACACAATATTCAAAGCACTCAACATCGAAAATACACAAAATACAAAAACATATACCACAACCACACACAATAATACAACTTTAAGAGACCAAAGACCAACAAACAACCTTAATAACATCCAGCAGCCAACACACAAATACTTCACCAGAAACAAGATGGCGAAGGCTGAAGATGAGAGAACAGGAACTCTCGAAACATGTTCCAAATAGAAAAAACATCTTGAGGTAAATTTAGTATAAATATTAAAGTAATATATATATATATATATATATACATATTCGGATGTCTGTAGAGGTAGGGTGGTTGAATTTCCAGTTAATTATTAATTATTTCTTTTAGATGGGGGCGATATATGTATGTCGAGAAAATGTATATAGGCGGGTGGCTATGCTTTAAATTTATAAGGGTGTTGGTTATTTATATAGTGATACTGAACATGTGTATGTGATAGAGATATATATATTTATGTGTAAAATTTATGTGATTTATGTATGTATTATTTTGTGGGTCATGTACGGGGAAGATTTATACAAAAAAAGAAAAAAAATTGCAATTATAGAAACAAAAATAAATTGTTACCTTATACACTCAATTACTCAATAAATGCTATTATTGTTGGTTATACCAGAGAGTTTAATTGCAAGTCCCGTCTCACTGGACCCAGCGCATTTTGGCTTCTCTAGGCTTTTGGCCTAGTTTTAAATATCTAGTGGCCCCTCTTCAAAAAAAAAAAAAAAAAATTTATAATGCATAAAAATTCTAAAGAGGGGTTACATTTGGTAGCAGAGCGTGATTGTATCTAGGGTTAAACCCTTGGGTCCTTTGGGTGTGATGGGGCTTGCAAACTCAGAAAACATTCGGGATAGAATGGACTTATAATATTTACAAGAAGTCAATGTATACACAGGTATTTTGTTATGTTTGATGTCTGATCAGCTATATGGAGGTATAACTGTCAGGCTGTTATTTGTAAACTTGGTGTTGCCACGTGATGTAAAATTTTGGGGGGAATTCTTTTTGAAACTTGAATTACTGCAGATCTGGGGCGAGGTGTTGGGAAATGGATTTCGCGTTGTACTTTTCAAATAATAGTGAGGGCATTTATAGGTATGCGGTATGGCCCAATCGGCAGTCGGTCTTGTCCGAGGTACGGGAGCCGAAGTCAGTGTTATAAATTTTGGGAATTCGTTGTTGTTTTTTGGTCGGTAAATATTTTGTTCCTTGTCAAATGCGATGTCGCGATAGATGTTAGGTGTGTCGTTGAGCATGTCTTGTGTTCGTGTAAATGTGGCGTTTCTTCTTGTGTGGTGTTGTCGAGAGCCAGTTCAGGATAGCGGGTCCTCGCAACGCTAGGGGGCCCACAGTCTGCTTGAAGGAAGAGTTAGTACTCAAGTTTTTCCGTTTTTGTTTGTCTATTCTTGTCGTGTTGTGTTTTCGTGGGTCGACTGTGAAGCTCGAGGATGAGCGTCTTGGATCCGGATTTGTTCCTTCGGGACGAGTTAGAATTTGAGTTACGAGCCCGGGGGAGAAACCCGAAGGGGGGGTTACCGTGTTGAGGAAGCAGCTCCGAGGCACTGTCCGCGGGCGGCATGCTCTCAGCGGTCGATATCGCGGATAAAGATCGGGAGTTGGAAAGGTGTGTAGAGAAGTGGGAGGAGTTGCAGGAGTTATCATGATGTGTTGACAATTTGGAGGAGGGGCCGGGTTCCTCCAGGGGCGTCCTGCGAATTCGGCAGCCCCTAAATCATTTAAACCTGCGACTCCAGAATCTCGACCAGCAATGGGGCACTCTTGAGCAAGCTCACGATATCAAGAGCTTAATCGAACAGGTCACATCGACCCTGCAGGGGTCTCCATGCAGTGGACCACCCACGCCGGAGGCAGCTCCTGCATCCGAGGTCTCAGCTCTAGAGTGCTCTCGCGAGCCTGCCGCAAGTGCCCCGGTTTTCTCCGGTATGGTGGCGACTTCATATCACAAGCTACCCAATCCACTATCTCAGATCATCCTGCAGTTGCCGGTCGTGGACGGGCTGGATGTGGATAAGCTATTGCCGTTCTTTAGAACTGTGTTTCAGTTGGTGGATTTTCCGGGTATGTCGGAACGTACTATCCTCGAGCTTGTTTATCCGTATTGTCGCGGCCCCATGGCTGAGAGGGTGGCTGGCGTAATGCGGCGTAGTGGTGGAGTTGCGGAGTTCCACCGGGAGGTGTTGGAGGCGTTCGTGCCCGGGAGGCTTATGCAACAATTACGTCACCAACACTTCTACCGAGTGCAGTCTAGGGGCGAGAGCCTTGCCCAATTCGTGCACAGCAATCAGGGACGTAGCGCGGCCACTGGGTCTGGGCTTGTCGGAGGAAGAAGTTGTACAAAATATTCTTGACAGCGTCTCCTCACAAGATAGATTGCGGCTAGTATTTGCCGAGCGCCCGCATCGGTTTGTGGACTTGGACAGACTGTGCGTGATATCCAAGGCCATTCATACGAGCGATGAGGCGAGGCGAGACAGGAGTGGGGAACTACCAATATCTCAGAGAGCAGAAGGACGCAGCGAACCTTTTCGCCCCCGACAGGCCCAGTCAGTTCGAAATCGCGAGCGATGGGGAAACATTATTTGCTATAATTGTAATCGGCCGGGTCACGTGGCTCGATCATGCCCCTGGGGGCGCACGCGTCCAGCACCTCCATCGCCGGGACCCTCCCCAAAAAACTAGGCAGACAGGGGAAGATATATAAGAGGATGTCTTCCCCTCGCACTGAATCTTTTCACTTTCCTACTTTACCTCCAGGCAATTGATAGGACCCAACTCTTCTGACATCAAGGTCCTGTCTACTATCCCGCAACACATTTCAGTATGCCCCTTTCTGTCGCTCGAGGTAAAAGGGGGTCAGCTCAGAGCGTTAGTTGACTCCGGTCCAGCCCGATCCATCATCTCATCTCGAGTATGCGCGGACCTTGAGAAGCAGGGCTTAATAAAGGGGTTGGATCTGTCGTCAGTGGTATGCTGGACTGCATCTGGGGAAATCTTGCCCATCTCCCAGGTGATTTCCTTCAAATTCAAGATTGACGGTTTTTCCTGGGTGTGGCCTTTTCTGGTTTCTCCTGCTCTGGTAGTGGATTGGTGCAGATTTCATCGCTAAAAGTGGTCTCGTGTTGGACATCCAAGGGCACCAATGTTATTTTAAGTTTAATCGGGGAGTTCTTATTCCGTTCCTTGGATACCAGGGAGCTAAGGGAGGTATCCAAGAGGTGGCTTGTCCCAATTCTGCAAGAGATCATCTCACTCCATCCCAGCAGAGGGCCTTAGACCAACTGTGTGAGGAATTTCCCTCGGTGTTAACTCCTTCCTTGGGACTCACACATCTGCTGGAGTACAAAATACGCCTTACAGACTCCAAGATAGTCAGGTCACACCCTTACAAATTCGCACCTCCGAAGATGGCTGTTCTGAGAGAGAAGGTTCAAGAGTTATTAGAACAAGGGGTGATTGAACCTTCTCATTCCAGCTATGCTAGTCCAGCGTTTTTGGTACCCAAGCCTGGGGGTAAACACCGCACGGTAATAGACTATCGGAAATTGAATGCGAATATTGAGGTGGATTCCGTTCCCCTCCCAGACTTACACTCGGCCTTCGATTGGTTCAGTGGGGCCAGGTATTTCACCGTGATCGATCTCAATGTGGCTTATCACCAGATTCCCTTGGCAAAGGAGAGTAGACCGTACATGGCATTTTGTGTGCCGTGGAACTTGTACCAATATACAAGGGTCCCCATGGGTTTGGCTGTGGGGGCCCAGACACTCACTCGTCTTCTCGATACCGTTTTTCAGGACATGAAATTTCAGTTCGTGTTCAATTACTTGGACGACTTGCTAGTCTATAGTAAGACATTCGAGGAACATCTGTGCCATCTGCGCGAAGTGATGTGTCGCTTAAGACGTTCTGGCCTCACTGTCAATCCTGAAAAGGTTCGTTTTGCCCAGGAAAGTATTTCTGTCTTGGGGCATTTGGTTTCACATCAAGGTGTTACTGTCGACCCCGAGAGGACACAGGGCATCGTGACTTTCCCCCTCCCAGGGATACGAAGGGAATAGCGAGATTCGTGGGAATGGTCAACTTCTATCGCAGATTCATTCCTAATATCGCGGAAATTGCCGCACCCTTGAACGAGCTGAGGAAAAAGGGCGCAAAATTTACATGGGGTGATAGTCAACAGAAGGCTTTCGACACCCTAAAGGAAGCCATCATCTCCCCACCGGTGTTACGGATGCCCGATTTTTCAAAACAATTTATTTTACAGACGGACGTGAGTTCGGTTGTGCTCGGGGCGGTTCTCTCCCAAGTCGTTGATGACGCTAGGCAGCCTGTGGCTTTTATTTCCCGAACGTTGACCCAGCAAGAACGAAAGTCATCAGTCTATGAGCTAGAGTGTTTAGCTGTTGTGTACGCTCTAGACAAGTTCAGGCGTTTTCTGGAACATGCTGAGTTCCTGCTCGAGACCGACAATCAGGCTCTCTCTTGGCTTCTTGCTCATCCCCGGCAACTGGGTAAGATTGGTAGATGGGTGGTCAAGATCTCATCCTTCAAGTTCAAGGTGCAACACATTAGGGGAACTCAAAATGTGGTTGCAGATGCTTTGTCACGCATGTTTTCCCAGCCCAGTGAGGCCCAATCTGAGCAACCCTGTTCCGCTCTGCTAGACTTTCCATTAGCCTTCACTGATGTGTTACCCCATCAGTTGAACGACGAAGAGCTGGGTCCGATCATCCAGAAAATCAAGGAGGGTAACGTACAGGCCCCATACTTCTTGTCCAAGGGCGTCCTTTCATGTAGAGAGAGAAAGGGACGTGCCCCTAAGATTGTGCTGCCTAGCAAGTTAGTGCCCATGGTCTTCAGCTATTATCACAATTCCTCAGTAGGAGGCCACAAGGGAATTTCGAAGACCATTTCCAGCATTAGGAGACATTTCATCTGGAAGGGCATGGATAGGGACATCGCAACGAAGGTTAAGAGTTGTCATCTGTGTGGCTTGAGCAAGACTGCCCAGAACACTAAGTTAGGGTTGTTGTCATCGGACGGGGCGAGCAGACCGAATGGAAAAGTTATTCATAGACTACGTGGGACCTCTCCCGCGTAGCAAGTCAGGTAATTCTTACCTGCTTGTTTGTGTGGATGCTTTTTCGAAGTTTGCCTGGCTATTGCCCTTACGGCAGGCAATGGCTCGTTTGACCATAAGCGCGCTCCAGAATCACATATTTCAGCATTTCGGTCTTCCGACCATCATTGTCTCTGACAATGGCCCCCAGTTCATTTCGGGTGAATTCCGGCGGATGTGTTTCGCCAGTGGGATCAAACATGTAACCACTTCTCCTTATTACCCACAGCCGTCCCATGTGGAGAGATTCAATAGGATCTCAGGTCCGCACTCATTGCTTATCATGCTGAGCAACAGACAACCTGGGACCAGAATCTGAAGTGGTTACAGCTAGCCTTTAATACGGTCCTACATGATAGTCATCAGGCCGTTCCCTTTGAAGTCATGTTTGGATTCTCGCCCGCACTCCCGTTGACTAACTTGTGGAACATTGAGGATCTTCTACCATGGGAGCCAGATAATGGAACAGCAGAGGTGGAAGGAGGCTCGGAAGAATTTGCTGCGAGCACATGAGCGGGTCCGTCGATGATATAATCAGGGGCGAATTCCTAACCCCTTCCGGATAGGGGACTGGGTCTATTGCCAGAGCCACCCACTCAGCTCAGCCGCTGACAGACGGTCCGCTAAGTTGTGTTATCGCTGGTCGGGGCCATATCGTATCCTGGGGTTTGCGTTACCGGTGACGGCTAGGCTGGCCATACCGGGTAGCGATTCGAAAGAGATTGTAACCTATATCTCGAAATTGAAGCTCTGTCGGAGGGGGTAAACCAGCTGATAGAAGAAGGGGGGGTGAGATTTGGTGGTCTCCATATGTGTAGGGATTGTGGTTGTTCTAAGGGGGTATGCTCTGGGGGTGTGCAAGAAACTATCAGGTAGCGGGTAGATGTTCCCCACAGTCCCAGTGGTGTTTGTCTAATTCAGGGACGCGCCCCTGCCTACGCGAGCCTTGGTTTTCTCCATTCATCCCTATTTCCGGAGGGAGCCATATCCTTACCTTTAGATCCTTACCTTTCATCTCCCTCATTTTCCTAACCTAACCTTAAAAAAAAAAGAAAGGAGTGAGAGCGGCAGGGCTGAAGAGGTCGGTCGTGTACTTCTTCCACCCTGCTGCTCTTGGCACGCCCTTGGGGTATACAACCTAAACGGACAAGCGCTTTCGGCAGTTATACCGTCTGCACGTCATTTATTTTAGATTATAGTCTCATGGAGACCATCATTTTCCCCCGGTCTTGAGAGTGTATGATGTATTGATAGTATGGAGTTGTTTTGTTGTTGGGTTAGCTCAACCCCGTAACTGTGGGATGTAAGGGGTGTTTATGTGACAATGTTGTTATTTGGTTTTTGGGGTTAGACCCCGTGTAATTACAGGGCATGTGGCCCTGTTAAGGTAGCGTCAATATCCCAGCATAAGTGCTCAAGCCTCAGGACGTCAGAACTCAGGGAGCTCCCGAACTTTTCTTTCTTCTTTTCTTCTCTATCCCTTCTTGCTGTGGGTTGGCCCTGATCAGGTCAGCGCGCAGTGCCAGCACACTTACACACTACACGTCTTCTTTCAGCTATTTCGTCTTCCTTCTGAGCCTATCTTCTCCTGGGAGCGAGGTCGGGTGTGAACACTGTATCACGGAAAATTGTATTCTTAACAATTTTACGGGGACAAAGTCATATGGTACCCAGGGAGAAAGATAAATTTATAGAAAGCGGTGGTTTTCTTTAGAAGTAAGAAAACATTAAAATATGTAGTAAAGAGCGATAGATATTCAAAAGACGACCTTGCGTTGACGCCAGTAAGTCGGCTAAGAATTTATATTTTGTCACGGACGGGTCGGACCGTCATAAAACTGTATTATTTTGCTAGGGTGTAAGAAACATTTACTAAGGTTGTAAAAGTTAAGTGCGCCTAACAAAAGGGAGCTATATTTTAGAAAGAGGCGTATGTGTAAAATGGAAGGTGACGCGAAGTTTCATACCACGTGTTCACGCGCATTTTGTGGACGAATAGCGGATAGCGTCATTTTTTACGCGGGCTGTTCCGTTAAACAGATTGGGTAGTTTTGAATTTAGCGGTAAGTCAGACCAATAGGCGTGTAGTTTGTCGATATTGAGTGAGGGTAGTTTTAGCGAAATATAAAAATACGGAGTGTAAGAAGTTAAGTCAGTCAACGGAGAGATTACAGATATTAGACTCGTATTAGTTGCAATAATAATTTCTCAGTAATTTGATTAAATATATTTCAATCGCCATGTAAGTCAGTCACGGTAACGCGATATTAAGTATTGTGAAAGCTACATATTATAAACATTTAATAATCGTTTACAAGAATAACGTGCAGAGAAATTAGAGAAGATAAGTTAAAATCGAGTAACATATCCAAGTTTTACTTAACACAGTATCAATCGTTGAATGTCGAAATACATAGCGATTTAAATGTGTGAAACGTCATGGTGTGGGACGGTCGATCAATAAGCAGTTATTAATCTGGTGTTAGACGCACTTAGCTTTGTAAAAGAATATACTGTGTATTCAACAAGTGTATTAGCATACGGCACCTGTGTAGTTATCACTAAGTTGTCAAAGTGAATGGTGTTTAATACCTGTGAAACAAGTGTATAAATTAGTGCAAAACTAACAAGGATAAGGGCTCAACGATTAACGTCGGCGACCCGCCTGGAACGTGTAGGATTGATTACATCGCGGCGCAGAGTGGATTCAACATGCAAGTAAATAATAAAATGAACACGTATTGTACTATTGTCTATTAAATTTAAATGTATGTAACTCATATTTGGTGACACAATTAGTCAAAGAATTCATAGCCAAGAAATAAGCACAAACAAATTTTATAGCAAACTTATTAAAGGTAATGATCTACAAATTTTGTAATATGTAAATACAAATTAGTTATTAAAAACTTAATTAATAACAGTCAAATTGTGTTTATTTATTACTGGCGCCCTGGGATAATACTTAAGAGTCGGTACACTAAAGTAATTGTTACATTCTGTTGCTGATAATTAGTATGTTATAAATATTAATATTGTCATTGGGTAAATTAGCTTGATAAACTCTTACTTTGCACATGCTCGTAGGCCGAGTGTAGTATGTATAATAGTAACGTGAACTTTTATTAAGGCCTATTTAAAAGTGTATTACATTCTGTCGCCCGGAACGTGGGACTATTGAGTCACTAATAGAATAGTAAAATAAAAATAAAATAGAATTAAGAATAACGATAATATAAGATATAGTTGTATGATTACGCGGAGTAAGAGTAGGAAAAACATTAACACACAGAACAACACGCACGGAGAAAACAATAACATGAATACAGAAACAACATCCCACGGTAACGAAATGGACTTCGATATAAACAATCAGATAGGAGATTCGCAGACGATCGCACACATTTCAATGGGGAATGAAGAGTCAAGGACGCGGGGACTGAACGAAGAAAATGCAGAAACACAACATATTACACAAGAAACACTAGTAGAGGTTAGAGAGAGACCAGTATATCAGACATTACCAGAGAAAAACAAAGACACCGATATATGTACAATACTCCAACAACTAGTACAACAAACACAACGAATTGAACAACAATCGAAAGAAACAAAAGAACAACTATTACAACAAACACAACGACTTGAACAACAATCGACAGAAACAAAAGAACAAATAAAAGAACTGGCGGAAAAAACAACACAACAGCTAACACAATAAGCGACACAACACAAACAACAAATGCAACAATTATCAGAGCAGATGCACAAACAAAATATGGAACTAAGAAACGAAGTATTCACGCAACTCAATCAAGAGAGAGCAAATAACCAAAAAGTTCTCCAGGAGTTTAGAGTAGATATTGATAATAAGATCGAAGAAAATTGTGATAAAATTAGTACCGAAATTAGTGCCAATACAAAACAACAAATTAAAGAACTTCACGAAAAATACAATAATAATTTTGAAATAATTATTGAAACAGTAAGTGTAAACAATCAAAGATGTGCAGATAACACGGCAGCTATAAATGAATTAAAGGTCGAAAAACTGAAAGAGTTGGAAACTAAAATCAACAGCAAGTCTGACGAGACACACCTTAAATTACAACAAATTACAACAAATACAACAAATAAACTAGCGTCAATAAGCAATACACCATGTAATCGGAGCATGACAAACGAACAGGTGAAGGACATAAAATATAATGGCACGGGTGATTTCCCGATGGAATTTATTAAAGAATTGAATGAAATATTCAGAGAACATTATCAAGATGCTGGAAACATCAAGTGGATAGCAAGACATCTTGAAGGAGAGGCAGCAGTGTGGTGGAGGTTAGTAAAAGATAACATTAACCATTTTGTGGACTTCACTGCCGCATTTATAAGTAAATATTGGAAAGACGTCATCCAAGAGAGAGTACGCAATGAACTGGAATTCGGAAGGTATCACGCCGAGAATGGGATGAACATGATCCAATACTTAGAGCGTAAACTGTTAGAAAACCGACAATTAATTCCGCCAATACCTGATAAGTATTTAATTAGAAAAATTACTAAACATTATCCGCATGAAATAAGAGTTGCGATAATTACTCGTGGTGTAGTGACAATCAATGAATTCGAGCAGGTCTTGTTAGAATTTATGAGTCTGAGAAGTGACACCAGAGAGGCGAGCCGAGGGTACTATGACGGACAGCGAGATCGTAAATCATGGACGAGGGGTTAAGAGGAGAGAGAGCGACCAGCTGAGCACGGGCGCGCAAATGGAAGTGAAAGTAGGCCAGTCACTTCACACTACCCCAAACGAACAAACAAGTTTAAAAATGAGAACGAACCTATTCCATCGACCAGCGGTGCGAACGGTACCAAAGTTAATACCGTTATGCCAAAAAACTAGCTAAGTTCTGTAAATATGAAGTAGACTTAAGTAATATTAGTAAATATATTAACACTACTTTTCTAGATTTAAGAGATGATTAAATGGATGATGATGATGTCAACATAATATGTAAAGTTAATAAATGTCCGGAAGTAAGTGTCTCGTTGAACGGTGTGTCTACATGCGCCTTATTGGACACCGGGAGCCAATTAAACGCTGTCTCAGAACAGTGGTTTAAAGACAATAAAAAGGAATTGGGTGATCTAGAAATGTTAAAATTGTCGAATACCGTAATTAAGGGTGCAACCGGCAATAAGTCAAAAAGGGTTACACAACAAATCCTATTAACTGTCCAAATCGAAAGTTTAAGAGTCGATAGTGTCTTCGTAGTTGTCCCAGAATTAATAAAAGATTGTATCTTAGGCATAGGGTTATTGGAAGAAAATGGGTGTGTGATCGACCTGAACAATAAACGATTAATCATTCAGGGAGACCAAAACCAGGAAGGAACTACAGCGGAGATACTACGAGTAGAACTCGCATCTGCCGATGAAGAGATCGAAGAATTGATTGGACAGAAGGTACAAACTATCACAGACATAACCGAAGCTGAACGGAGTGAGCTAAAGCATATTTTGATGGATAATAAAGTGGTATTCCGGGATACGCCAGGTAGGATTAACTCGTATCAACATAAATTCGAAGTCACCGATCGGACACCCTACTGTCAGAAAGGTTGGCCGATTCCGATGAGATACAAGGAAGCAGTGAAGGCAGAAATCCAGAAAATGGAGGCGCATGGTGTTATTGAAAGGGCCCAGAGTCCATACGTCAACCCTATGGTTACTGTCGTAAAGAAAGACCAGACGGTTAGATTATGTTTGGACGCCCGTAAGCTGAATTCAGTAACAGTTCCAGACCATGAGGGAGCCATTCCAATTAACGAGATACTGGCAACATGTGGTAACATTAAAGTCGTGTCCACAATTGACCTCCGTAGCTCATTTTGGCAAATCCCATTGCATCAGGAATGTAGAGATTTTACTGGGTTTTTGTACGAAGGCAAGTGCTATCGGTACACAGTGACGCCGTTCGGATTGAAGACTAGCCTAGCAAGTTTAACACGTGGTTTGGACCGAGTATTGTCGGAAGAAGTGAAGGCATTTACGATCTTATATGTAGATGACTGCTTATGTATCTCGGATAGCGTGGAAGAGCACCTACGGCACTTAAAATTATTATTACGTGACATCAAACAAGCTAATTTAACTGTCAACTTTAAAAAATCGCAGCTGTTTCGTAAAGAGATTGATTACCTGGGATATCGCTTAACAACAGAGGGTATTACCACCGCACCGGATAAGATTAGAGCCATTCAGGAATTTCGGAAGCCAAAGAATCAAAAACAACTTAAAGGATTTCTGGGCTTAACCAATTTTTACAACCGATTCACCAATAAATACGCCGAAGCGACGCAACCGTTGTTAAACTTATTAAAAAAGAATACCACATTTAAATGGACAAAGGAAATGGATCAGCATTTTGAGAGAGTCAAGGAATTATTCATCGAATCAGTGGTTCTTAAGCATCCTGACACCAACAAGCGTTTCTACCTACAGACGGATGCGAGTCGTTATGCGCTGGGAGGCCAGCTTTACCAGCTAGACGAGAATAACGACATTGGAGTAGGCGCATACACAAGCCGCATGGTACGGGGAGCTGAGCGTAATTACTTCACCACAGAATTAGAGCTGCTGAGTGTTGTATACTGTTTGCAAAAATTTAGGACCTACGTACTGGGTAAGCCTTTTACAATCATTACTGACAACAAGGCGTTAATATTCATAAAAAAGTGCCACCTAAATAATTCCCGCATAACGCGATGGATTCTCGCTATACAGGAGTATGATTTCGAGATCATTCACTGCAAAGGGCGAGATAACATCGTGGCGGACATCCTGAGCAGGCATCCTGAAGACATGGACGAGGAACAACCAATCGATCGAACCGAGGAGTTAGAGATCAATCTTATCAACATCCGCATCAGTAAGGAGGCTAAGGAGCAGCTCAAGAATATAAGAAGTTATCAATTAGCCGACATGAAATTGAAGCGAATTATCGACGTAATACGAGCCGATAAACAACATAAACTTGCCCAAAAATACAGTTGGCACAATGACAAATTATACCGAAGCGAAAAAGGGATATGGAAACTTATGTTGACCAATGAACTTTGCCACAATATGATTGCTGAACTACATCAGGCATACAGTCATGTGGGAAATCGTCGTACATATCAACTGTTCAAAGAAAATTTCACGGGGAACTCAGTTAATAAGATTACCAAATTAATTACGAAAACTTGTCAAATATGCCAGAAAAGCAAGGACCATTTTAAACGAATGGTAGGCGAAACGCAGCCTGTCATACCCAAAAACAAGAGTGAACTAGTTAGTATTGACTACTATGGACCATTACCGGTATCCACAGGCAAGGTCAGATACATACTCACTGTGATTGACAACTTCACCAAATATGTAAAATTATATAAATTAAGGCAAGCCACCACGACCGCCACTATAAATAAAATTAAATTGTATTGTGAAGAAATGGGAAGGCCATCAGCAGTACTGACTGACAACGGTACCCAGTTCACCAGTCAACGATGGTTCACAGCATTGACGGAGATGGGTATTAAACCAAAATATACCGCTATTCGCAATCCGTGCACTAATTTGGCCGAAAGGATCAATCGACAATTAGGCAACATGTTTAGGGCATTGACATCCGAAGACACACAAAGTGGGCACAATTTCTTAATCTAGTTGAAGCATGTATAAATCAAACATACCATGAGACAATTGAAACCACCCCGTACGAGGCACAGTGGGGAAGAAAACCGGAGCGAGACTGGACCAAATATCTTGACAAGGAAATGATGCCGACAAGCCAACCAATTAATTATCATAATATTTACTTACGCATAAAAGAAAAGGGAGAAAAAAGGACAAATCGAATCAACGCTGCTCATCAGATTTCAAAATTCCAAATAGGAGATAAGGTGTTGCTACGCGCGTATCCAATCTCAGATATTAACAAGAAGATAATAGGGAAATTTTGCAATTTATTTGAAGGGCCATACAAAATAACAAAGGAACTCGGAACAGCAACCTTATTGCCCTTACGGCAGACAACGGCTCGTTTGACCATAAGCACGCTCCAGAATCACATATTTCAGCATTTCGGTCTTCCGACCATCACTGTCTCTGACAATGGCCCCCAGTTCATTTCGGGTGAATTCCGGCGGATGTGTTTCGCCAGTGGGATCAAACATGTAACCACTTCTCCTTATTACCCACAGCCGTCCCATGTGGAGAGATTCAATAGGAATCTCAGGTCCGCACTCATTGCTTATCATGCTGAGCAACAGACAACCTGGGACCAGAATCTGAAGTGGTTACAGCTAGCCTTTAATACGGTCCTACATGATAGTCATCAGGCCGTTCCCTTTGAAGTCATGTTTGGATTCTCGCCCGCACTCCCGTTGACTAACTTGTGGAACATTGAGGATCTTCTACCATGGGAGCCAGATAATGGAACAGCAGAGGTGGAAGGAGGCTCGGAAGAATTTGCTGCGAGCACATGAGCGGGTCCGTCGATGATATAATCAGGGGCGAATTCCTAACCCCTTCCGGATAGGGGACTGGGTCTATTGCCAGAGCCACCCACTCAGCTCAGCCGCTGACAGACGGTCCCGCTAAGTTGTGTTATCGCTGGTCGGGGCCATATCGTATCCTGGGGTTTGCGTCACCGGTGACGGCTAGGCTGGCCGTACCGGGTAGCGATTCGAAAGAGATTGTAACCTATATCTCGAAATTGAAGCTCTGTCGGAGGGGGTAAACCGGCTGATAGAAGAAGGGGGGGTGAGATTTGGTGGTCTCCATGTGTGTAGGGATTGTGGTTGTTCTAAGGGGGTATGCTCTGGGGGTGTGCAAGAAACTATCAGGTAGCGGGTAGATGTTCCCCACAGTCCCAGTGGTGTTTGTCTAATTCAGGGACGCGCCCCTGCCTACGCGAGCCTTGGTTTTCTCCATTCATCCCTATTTCCGGAGGGAGCCATGTCCTTACCTTTAGATCCTTACCTTTCATCTTCCTCATTTTCCTAACCTAACCTTAAAAAAAAAAAGAAAGGAGTGAGAGCGGCAGGGCTGAAGAGGTCGGTCGTGTACTTCTTCCACCCTGCTGCTCTTGGCACGCCCTTGGGGTATACAACCTAAACGGACAAGCGCTTTCGGCAGTTATACCGTCTGCACGTCATTTATTTTAGATTATAGTCTCATGGAGACCATCATTTTCCCCCGGTCTTGAGAGTGTATGATGTATTGATAGTATGGAGTTGTTTTGTTGTTGGGTTAGCTCAACCCCGTAACTGTGGGATGTAAGGGGTGTTTATGTGACAATGTTGTTATTTGGTTTTGGGGGTTAGACCCCATGTAATTACAGGGCATGTGGCCCTGTTAAGGTAGCGTCAATATCCCAGCATAAGTGCTCAAGCCTCAGGAGGTCAGAACTCAGGGAGCTCCCGAACTTTTCTTTCTTCTTTTCTTCTCTATCCCTTCTTGCTGTGGGTTGGCCCTGATCAGGTCAGCGCGCAGTGCCAGCACACTTACACACTACACGTCTTCTTTCAGCTATTTCGTATTCCTTCTGAGCCTCTGTTCTCCTGGGAGCGAGGTCGGGTCTGAACACTGATGGATACCCGTGTTTTAGAAAACAACATAGGGGTACACTGCAGGGTACCGCTCTGTCTAAGTGTGGGGCAACTAGGTTGCCCTATTGGGCTGGGGGTGTGCCGGTTGTCGAAGAACCGGTGCTGATACAAGAAATATATTTAAATAAATATGGAAGTCGAACAGGAAAATGTTTAGCAGTTTCTGTGTTTAACAGAACGGCAAAATTTAGTTCGCTGTGGTGCCTGCCACGCACTCTCGTGTTCGCCTGGAAACGCGGATTCGGTATTGCGCCTTACCAACCGTTTTGGTCTTGTCTCGTTTCGTCGCCCAAACCACCAACATCTCGTTTCTCTTCGACAGAGCTGGAGTCTTTTTGAAAATATTCTCTCACCCAAGGATGGGTAGATAATCTTGCACAGAACTGCAGTAAGTTACTGTAGCACATATATAATGCTTTTCATAAAAAATAAAATGCGAATTTCAGTTTTGTAAGTGTGAATGGAAGTTGACATCTTTTACACCGCGTGGCGTACATCTGAAGTATTCAATATCCGAGCTTCTAAATTGTTTAAACCCTCATGAAATAACGAATATCTTAATTAAGAGACAACATTTGCCTGTATCACTTTAGTGCTGTAAAATCATGCAATTTTGGCTGACGTAATAGTTTTCAAATATAGTAACACGTGCGAGTGCACAAGTAGACAGGTTATAGTGTGTCAAACTTTTGCCCACATAGGCATAATCAAGTACTTAAAAATTATATGTCAGTTTTGGGGGAGTCTAAGTTTTAACTAAAATGAACGGAGTTTAAAGGGTTAAGGGGAGGCCTGTTCAAATTTGTTATATACGGGTTCTACCCAGTGTGCGTGGTGCTTTATGGTGTAAAAATAAGTGTTGGGACATTCCCCTAATTATTTATGTATGCGCAGGGCTCCCGTGCTTAGACGAGGATGCCGGCCCAGGATGAACATCTCCGCCTGAACGTGTCACCAGAGGCTCTCGACTTTGTCTGCAGGAGGGAATAGCGAGATGAGCACGCCAAACCAACACTACAGGCACTGGAAGTATGAACTCAAACACCACCACATGTGACAAACAAGGTGATCTCAAACCAATAATTATTATTTTATTTTGACCTACATAGACACGCTGATTTGTGCCGATAACACTTCATAAAACTTGTGGGGTATGAGTGACACACTATCATATTTCTTTCATCTTTTAAACAGTTTTAGTTGGGCCCCAGTTTAACTGGACAGAATTGTGCGCGGATTTTGGGGGAATTTTGTATATTATGTACTAACATTGTATTAAGTGTAAGCCCGGGGGCTGGCATGTATCCGAGGCTTATTACAATTCATTCACTTATTTCTTTCTCGTTTTCGGTAAAAGGGGGTGGTTCAAGTATTAGGGGACTGGTATTTCAAATATGTAAGGGGGGGTTCCATTGGTGACAGGATGAACCCCACCGGCTGGTAGGGTTCAGCTATAATTCCTGTCAGGTTAGTTCAGATAATTACGGTCATTTCACATATTTAAATTAGGTTTTGGGTTATGTAAGGGTTGTAAGTTTTCTTATTCTGTAACAGTCCAGCCCCCTGTTTAATCCTGTGTAGGCAGGTTTTGCAGGCAGATATTTGCATAGGAACATGTCGGCTACCGGGCCAATTCAGTTTTCTTAAAAGGTTATATAAAGTATGATGTCACATCACAATTGTAAAAGTTCTTTTTAATCTACTATTGCCAATTCAGTTCTTAAAAGGGTTACATACCAGCATTATCTCACATAACTGTTGTAAATTTTTTAATCATTATGCTAATCTAGATTTCTTACAAAAATTTATAAATTATTATCTCACCAAATTCACAAATACAGTTCAGGTCACGGAAAGATTGTAGCTTACCTTCTTTTCGATTTATTATTGTCAGTTATATTTTTACTGATTTAATGATTATAATTTCACCAAGTTTATATGCACAGTTTAAGCGCACTTTAAAGTAGTATCTAGCATTCTGGCCAACCCAGATTCGTGGGAGCACTAGTGATATATATATATATATATATATATATATATACATATTCGGATGTCTGTACAGGTAGGGTGGTTGAATTTCCAGTTAATTATTAATTATTTCTTTTAGACGGGGGCGATATATTTATGTCGAGAAAATGTTATAGGCGGGTGGCTATGCTTTAAATTTATAAGGGTGTTGGTTATTTATATAGTGATATTGAACATGTGTATGTGATAGAGATATATATATTTATGTGAAAAATTTATGTGATTTATGTATGTGTTATTTTGTGGGTCATGTACGGGGAAGATTTATACAAAAAAAGAAAAAAATTTGCAATTATAGAAACAAAAACAAATTGTTACCTTATACACTCAATTACTCAATAAATGCTATTATTGTTGGTTATACCAGAGAGTTTAATTGCAAGTCCCGTCTCACTGGACCCAGCGCATTTTGGCTTCTCTAGGCTTTTGGCCTAGTTTTAAATAACTAGTGGCCCCTCTTCAAAAAAAAAACTTTCAAAAAATTTTTTTTGAATAAAAATTCTAAAGAGGGGTTACAGGACTTTCTCAGAAGCCGCCTGGAGTAAACATCCTGTGTTTTGGCTATCGTACTATAAACGATATTTCTTATCACACGATGTCTGTCTTTCTCTCTCACTCACTCTCTCTCTGCCTACATGTAAACCAGAAAGTCTCAACGGCTCCGTGCTCAGAGCGCCTGTGTTCTGAGCACCAACGCTGAAATCGTGCTCTGAGCGCCAAAACTGATAAGCCCGTGTTCTGTGCGCCGAGCTTATCTATGCATAATTAGACGCAGTAACACATGGTTGCATATTTGTCTGCCCGTTGTTCTGCAACTCCGTAGCCAACATTAGCGGTCCTATCAAAATTTGTACAATTCATTGCTAAAAGGAATTATCACACCACTAGTAATCTCCTGGAGCTGCAGGCTTCTCTAACTGTTTTGAACGAAATACATTTATTATTAAGTTAGTTAAATTTCAATATTAAGACAATTTCTTATATTATCAGAAAAATGATGAAAACCCAACTACGCTATTATTTTATTAGTAACATAGCAATTTAAAGCAAACAATCATAAAATAAATACTAAAATTTCCTAACTTCTGATTGATATTTTAGTTAAATTTGTAACTATAATACCTAAATGATAAAAAATTTTGGTCATATATTTTCAGTTTATGTATGTTTCCATAGATATCTGTAGGTCTATCTCTGACATTATTCACAGACACTTATAAATGATAACAAAATATGAGGTTTTTTGAGACATAGTTCACAAATCGTTTTGAAAGTGATCCAAAATGAGTGTTGAGACAGGCTAATTCTGTCAAATTACTACACATAAAAAATACAGAGACTGCCGATACAGATTTTGTACTTTAACAAAAATTTCTCTAACTTTAACCCCAAATAAACTTTTAAAATTTTTGTAAAACTTTGAGTTCTATTTTCGGCCCTTGGTGCTTCTAAAATTAGCTTTTTGTTTTCATGTACCCTTGACACGCTCAGAATATAATATACTCTTTACTAAAAATTAACTTTATCTTGTGAAAAACTTACTTTTTTCGTCGGACGCGTTTCGGCTTAAGTATCCGCCTTCTTCAGCTTTTAGTCAGACTGCCATCATTTCGTAACGGTTTTTGTGTGGAAGGTGTAGTGGGGGTGGTGTGTGGAGGAAGGGGATTGGTGCAGGGATTCAACTTGATGTTTGTTTTTTGTAAAATTGTGTCAAAAAGTGTATGTGATTTATATTGTAATTGATCGTTGAGTATGTTGTTTGGTTGTGTTGTGTGGTGTTTATATATTTCGTATTGTTCAGTTGTGTTGAGTTTTCGGCCTTTAGGTAAGTAATGTAAAATTTCGAGATTGGTGTCTATGTTGGTGTAACTGTGGTTTTCTGTGTGTATGTGTGTGTCAAATGCGGAGTGTATATTGTTGTTGGTTAGAGCTTTTAAATGTTCAAAATAACGGGATGAAAAAGATATTCCTGTCTGGCCGATGTAGAAACTATTGCAGTCATTACATTTTAATTTGTAAATACCTGTTTTGTTATATTTGTCTATGTCTGTGTTTGTATTGTTGATGTGTTTTGTAATGGTATTGGTTGTTCTGTATGCTATTTTGTATTTGTGTTTTCTGAATGTGTTGGCGATTTTGTGTGTGTAGGAGTTGTGGTATGTGTGGTATGTGTATCCTACACACACAAAATCGCCAACACATTCAGAAAATACAAATACAAAATAGCATACAGAACAACCAATACCATTACAAAACACATCAACAATACAAACACAGACATAGACAAATATAACAAAACAGGTGTTTACAAATTAAAATGTAATGACTGCAATAGTTTCTACATCGGCCAGACAGGAAGATCTTTTTCATCCCGTTATTCTGAACATTTAAAAGCTCTAACCAACAACAATATACACTCCGCATTTGACACACACATACACACAGAAAACCACAGTTACACCAACATAGACACCAATCTCGAAATTTTACATTACTTACCTAAAGGCCGAAAACTCAACACAACTGAACAATTCGAAATGTATAAACACCACACAACACAACCAAACAACATACTCAACGATCAATTACAATATAAATCACATACACTTTTTGACACAATTTTACAAAAAACAAACATCAAGTTGAATCCCTGCACCAATCCCCTTCCTCCACACACCACCCCACTACACCTTCCACACAAAAACCGTTACGAAATGATGGCAGTCTGACTAAAAGCTGAAGAAGGCGGATACTTAAGCCGAAACGTGTCCAACGAAAAAGTAAGTTTTTCACAAGATAAAGTTCATTTTTAGTAAAGTGATAGTGCTGTGAAAGAAGAGATGAACAATCAAGACAACTATAATATACTCATTTGAACGTTTCACCCGGTACTGATATTCCTCGTGAAAAAGTAGAGACTCCATCTAGATCAAAATTCACGACTTTAATACTACTGTGTCACAACGACTGTCAAACCACAACTAAGGAAAGGTGGGAATAACAAGCTCATCAACAAATCGTATGGTCAGCGGATTTAAGGTATGCGGCTAGATAACCTCACTAGTGAGTTTTGTCTTCCTTATCAATCCGCTTACATTGCACATCCTGTGTTAACGCATATATGCAGCTCAGCTCTCCGTCTCATAAACGTATTTTCATTTTCTTAATTACAGTTGTATTTGATCACTTTCTTTTATTCTCTCCTCAGATTTGTTCGTCCCAACTGAATGAGAAATCCTGAGATAATAAATAGGATTATTCGCTAATGATCGATGTGCAAAGGCACCATTACATGCATAATAAAAAATTGCAAAGTGAAAGTTGTAGGCTTCTGAAAAATGTGTGAGGCAATTGTAGCGGGTCAAATTTTGGGTGATTTTATTTTCAACAGTATGGGATAATTATATTTTTATTTATTTCGTTTTCGGGCGGACCGGTATAATAAATTGGTAAAAACTGTAAGTGTATTGTGCAACGTATTAGTCAGTGTAACAGAACAGTGAAACAAAGCAATAAGGCGCAGTTGTTGTTGAGGAATGCGGCAGAGCATTTGCACCTCCACCAAAATTCTAAGAACTTTGCAAGTGTGTCGACGCACAGGCGCGAATACCCACGCAAGCGCGCTCAAAAGGACGCTCTCGACAAAAAACAAGATGGCTAGAGCGAAAAATTTATTCATCATCCCTTTGGCATCACTCAAACGTCCGGCCCACTTAAATGACGTCAGCCAATGCCTACAGAAGATCATATGCGGCATTGACTCAAAAAAACAACATGCATAGCATGGGCTGAAGCTTCGGCGACGACGCCCAAGGCAGTGAGTTCCAGTGTTGAAAACTGTGGAGAGGGAACAGAGAACCAACTTCTACCCAGTGCGTCTCACCTACCGACCGCTTGCGGTCTGGTTAAAATTTTATTTTCAAAATGTAATTACATCGGCCGACCTCACCGTTAACAGTTGTAATGTAACCAACAGTGTATAAAGGGACTAACAACAGTCAGTAGTGAGCTTAAAAGAGTTAATAGTTTCGCAGATCTTTCGGACACCTGAACGGGGACTTGGTACGGGCGCGATGACCGCGTGGTCGATGCGGGAGTTTTATTATAGGAAGATGTGTTAGGGGGCTTCTGATTTGTATAAAATGTTAAGGGGTTTTTAGTTTGGTATAAATGTGAGTGTGGCAAAGCTGGGCGGCTTTCTGTGTATATTTGTGTTTGCATTTTATGTTTGTGTCTTAGAAAAAAATAAGGTAAGCTATAGTCAGTAAGGTATACTAATTGCGTAACATGTCGCACGAAGATTTGTAATGTCTATAATTCAGACGAATTAAAGAAAAATCTAATTTCTCTTCCACAAAATTGCGAGTTAAAATTCTTTCAAAACCTTAGTTCGTTTTATGTGCTGTCATAGTTCGTCGAACGGAATGGGTTTACCTCCACTACGAGATCCGGCCAGATCATTGCTAAACGGTAAGTATGAAGTTGAATGTAAGTAAACTATAAATATCAATATTACAAAAGAATAAAAGTTACAATTGGTACAAGTGACCAGGATGTAATATAACAAAAAAGTTATTACAACGGCCTACATGTGACAGTACATTGAACGGAATACGGTGGAGAAAGTAAATTGAGGTTGTAATATCAGTTTTGAAAAAAGACTAATCATTGGTAGTTGTTACGTAAGACAAAATAGATAAAGTAAAAATGTCCGAGAATACAGAAAATAGTAGTATAGTAAATTCAATTATGAGTGAAAGTGGCCTTGAGTCGCAATCGCTTGATGAAAGTGGCATGTTGAGGGGGGAGACGGGTACTGTTGCAGAAACAGTTATCGGCAGTAAGGTAATAGTTCATTCCACTCCGATTGCGTCTCAACCACAAGCAAGCGAAACAGATGCTGATTCGGGGATCCAGTTGACCCCCGTTTCAATTAATAAAAGTAAACAATCAGAGGAACTAGATATAATGAGTTTTTTACGAAAAATGGACAACAAATTAAATAAGCGTCTTGATAGAAATGACGAGAAACTTGAGATTTTAAGTAACGAATTCAAAGAACAGAAAATAAAATGCGAACAGCAGAATATTAAAAATGATATTATTTTTAAGGAAATTAAAGAACAGAATATTCAGTTTCAGCAAAATATAAATATAAAATTCGATGGTTTAATAAATAGTATACAAGACAAGAATGTATGTCTTGAAAATGCCAATGAAATGACAAGAAACAGTCTGAATAAAGTAGAATCAAGTAAGAATAATACAAACGAAAGTTGTAATGACAGTGTTGTGTTAGGTAATGAATTAATAAATAATAATGATGTTGAGAATAATGAGCATAATAATGTAGTCGAGAAATTGGTATCTGAGAGTACTAATGAAGTTGTAGAATGTGATTATGAGATGTTAGTGTGTGTTAACGAGTTAGAGAGAGAGTGGAAAGAGAGTTATATTATGGGTATGAAACAGGGGGTAAATTATTTACGAGGTAGAATGGGGGGTGAAGGAAGACCTTCACGTATATATTGTGTAGACAAGAGTGCTACAAATAATTGTTTTTTGAAGTTTTTTGCTTTTCCTGTAGAAGTCAGGAAAGATTTAATTGAATTTATACCCTCTGTCTGTAATACTTTTGAGAGTGTGATTTGGGGTTATGAAGAGAGAGATGTAAACAGAGAATTGTGTGTTAATGAAGGAACAGAATTATATAACTTAAATAGAAAGTATGATGAATGGAAGGAAAGTTTAGAAGTATATGTGAATGATAATGATTACAATGATGTAATAAAAATAATTAACCCAATAGTTAATGATTTTACTGATGGAGACTTGATAAAAATACCTAACGTAGACTGGTTTAACGAATATTTGAATAAGTTGATTGAAGTTAGTTTTTCTGGTTACAACACACAAAACAGTCATTTGTGTGCTGATAAAATTGAACGATGTTATGTAGAACCAAGGTTGATTTGGAACGATGGAGGTTAAACTATTAAAACAATAAAAGACAGTATAAATATTTTGTTTTAATGGTTCTGACATGGCAAATCTGGACAAATGAAGTGCGGAAAAAACTGAACAATAAATAAGAGTTTGTAAATAAAATATAGTGAATTTATATGTGTGTATGTAAGATGATTGTTGTGATAATAATATTGAAATACTTGCAATTTAAATAAATAAACCAAATTAATTTTGAAAACAAGTAATCAGAGAATTATATTTGTTTGGATGGTAATGAATTCTATATTGTTAATAATTAATTTAATTAAAATAATTTGATATATTTTAAATATTTTAATTGATTATGTAAATGTTGTATAATTAAATTTTGTGTAAATTCAATTTGTTTTACGAGATGGAAATTTGGTAATGAATGATAAATTATTTAATTGAAGCTAATAAATTTTGTGAAATGTTTCAGAGATGGTGGTGATTATGTTTTGTGGGCATATCATGTTAGATGGATTGTAAGTAGAAAAATTTTATAATCATGTGTAATAAAAATATTTACAGGTGTAATTGAGATTCTAATTCAGTAATAAGATGTTATTTGGGAAATAAGTTGGTTCAAGAAATAAAGATAATTAAAAAATTTTTTAATACTAAATGGAAAATGATATATAATGATTATTAACAATAAATTTTGAAAATTTTAAGAAAGTCAAATGGTAAAAGGTTATGAATGGGTTAAATGAGTGTTGATGCAAATATTATATGATAATGTATATACAAATTTTAATTAGTTGTCAATTGTAATTAGTTATTAAGTGGCTACTGTGGGGGTGGCCTGTGCTCTCACAAGTAGCGAAAAGGGTTGGGGGTAGCAGTGAGTGTTACCTCCATCGGAGGCCAAACCGGCGATAAATGTGCGGCACACCTTATCCGTGTAAATAAAAAAATTTTTACACACAATGGTAAATAACGTGTCGCACATAAAAATATTGATATGAAACAGGCAGTGAAATTAAAGTTAGATTTCCTCGACTTTTCGGGCGGTTGCTGCCTTACCAGCACTAACCGTGGTTTTGGCTAGCGGCCAGCTATGGTCATATCAAGTCCCTTGACCATAGCTGACTTGAAATTGGTATAAATTTGAAATTCAATGGGGGGACAATTAGAGGAAATCTCCGGAACTAGGGAACAGCGGCTGCCACTCTGTTCGAGGAGGAACAGCAAGACAGGTGGCAGATCCGTTTAAGGGTGCATGATTATTAACAAGAACATGTTGATGTTCACCAATTTTAAACTTAATAGCGGAAGCAGAGACACGGAGAGGTAAAACCTACTCCAAAATATACCGTCTCTGTGGAAGCGAAAGGGCGAGACAGTCCTCCATAATCTGAAATAGTGTGTGTGGCTGGGAGGTGACGCAAAGGAGTCACGAATTTTAAAATCTTATGACATAAAAGTTTTTTTATTCAAAGTTTAATTCAAATAAAACTGCTTGTGCTCTGTTCAGGTAACTAGCTGCTTAGATATTTAAAATTAAGGTGTTCATGCTATAATTTTAAGTGTATTCTTTTATTGTTGTCTATTAGATAAGAATATGTAATTTTATTATGTATGTGTTTAAGCCAATAAGTAAATCGTCTGGCAGGTTAACATAAGCATCAGAATCAGAGAAAGGGGAAACAATGAGGTGAGAAGGGAGAATAAATAAAAATAAATATGTATATTCCATGTAATTCGTTCAATTTTGAGATGTGTTTTTATTATGTTAGGATATCAGCTGATCAGCAATAACGTCACTGGTATATTGGTTTGTAAATGTTACAAGTAATTAATGTTTAGTGTACTACAGATATTTTGAAGTAAAGATAAAAAGAATATGAGAAATAAAATAACAATAATTTATGCCAATTAATAAAAGATAATTGATGGGTGATAAATGTTTTATGGGGCATGTAGACCTGTCCAAATTGAATTAAAAGTTGAATGTGAAATAGTGGAGATGAATATAATGTAATGTTGTTTTTGAGTTGATGTGATGTAACAGAGTTGGTGAAGTATTAATGTTGACACAGTTGTAATGGAGACTTTATGTAGATTTTGAGTGACATATTGTTGTTTTATAGTTAATGAGATTATTTTGTGTATTTGTAGTAATGTAATGAGATTGAGAATTTTGGGGATGGCAATTTTGTATTAGAGGGTAGTGTAATGTAGGAGTCCGCAACAAGGGTTGGGACGGGATAGGAATAGATTTTAGTGGGGAAGGGGCCGCCTTAGGTAAAATCCGGGCCGCCAGATAAGGGAATTGAGTTTTTTGGGGGCGGGGAAACACGTATCCTATACAAAGGGTTAGCGAGTATTTTATATGTAGAGAAGGTGGCGAATTGTGTTAAATGGTAAGTTGGGGTTTAGAGTGTCCTGATTAGTAGATATTTTTGGTAGAGATGGGTGTCATGAGAATGGAAGTTGATTAATATTAGAGTCAGAGGGAGAAAGTTTATATATGTATAGAGATCTAATACGGTAAACGAGAATAAATAATTTACATCACCCCCAGTAAGGTAGAATTAACTGTTAACTAAAGAGAGATTTATAATCAAGATTATACAATTGTTTATTTTTTTCAACCAGTGACAGAAGTTTGATAAAATTTGAAAATAATGTAAAGTCAAGAATTGTTTATTCTAAATAATTTAAATGTCAACTTGATTATTATATTAATATTTTGTTTATTTTAAATATTTTGTGTTATTACGTTTTGTATTTCAAGATAGGATTTTACAGATGTCAAATGTATTTCAGATAGAAATCATACATAACATGTGTAGGACAAGGGGTTTTGGACTTGACCTACTTTCGATCAGCTGATGAGGTCAGACACCTACTAAACTTGTATAGTAGGAATCCAATTTTAATTTGTTTGTTTGATTAATTCAAACCAATATTTGAATAATTTTAATAAATGTTGTTTAATAAATAAATTTAATAAAATTTTTTAGTGAATAAATTTAAATAATTTGTTTTGAATTTTAAAATTTTGAAAATTTTAAATTTTTTTTGAAAAAGAAAAAAAAAATTTTTCGCCTGCCAGCGAGTGAATATTTTGAGTAATGATTCTTTTATTGTGTATGTATTAACGATGTTTCTTTTATTGTATTGTATTGTATTGGTAGTCTATAAGTGGTTCTCATGTTAGAGTAAGGATGTGTTTATATTATTAGAAATGTCTAGGTTAAGTCATTTGAAACAAAAAATTAGAAAAAACAAGGAAGAGAATTTTTGTTGGTAAAAGATTTTTTTTTTTTTGAATATTGAATTTTTTAAATTTATAATAAATTTTAAAAGGAAGTTTTTATTTTTAATGTGTTATGATAATATGTAATGTTAGTGTGTGTGAGCCCAGTGTCTGCTGAAGGCAGCCCAGCTTGCATACAAGAGGGAACACATCGGCTGAGGATCTGGGATAATTTTAGCCAGGGATTGAGGATTTTTTGGGGATAGCATGTTAAAAGGCGAGGTGCGCCGTGGTGCGAATCTGTCGATTTCTCGGTGTTGGGATCTCTTACGGAGAAGTCCAGTGATCTCATTCAGATGAGTCCATGGTCGCTGAGCCAGGGGGGTCGTGCACCCATGCAGATTATGAACCAGGGGGTTGATGGCACCAGTTCCTCACCGGTCCTCTTCGGGGTTATCGATGAGATTTCTTCTGTCGTGGACAGCAGAATTCTCATCGAGGGGGTATTGTAGCGGGTCAAATTTTGGGTGTTTTTATTTTTACGGTATGGGGCAAGTACATTTTTATTTCTTTCATTTTGGTGCGGGTTTGTAAAAAGAAGTTGTGAAAATTATTGGGTAACAAAATTCATTCCGTTATGATAGAACGCATGTGCAACGTATTTGTCCGTGTAACAGACCAGTGTTGAGATACAGCGTTTGGAACAAAGGCGATGCGCAATTTCAGTGGTGTAACACGGCAAAGGAATTTACCACCTTAAAAATTCTAAGAACTCTGTAAATGTGTGTCAACGCTCAAGCGCAACTACACCTGCACGCGCTCAAAGGACGCTCTAAGAAAAACCAAGATGGCTAGAGAGAATAATCTTCATCGTTTTCTCCAAAACTTTGCGGAAGCACTGTTGTAAGTCCCACCCACTTTTATGACATCAGGCAGTGCCTGGTTGAAATCGTCTGCTATCGTCATTCCAACAACTACATGACTAGCATGAGGCGAAACTGTGACGACTACATACAAGGCATTGATGTCCGTCGTTTTGACAAAAATGCTCCTGGAGTGGGGAACTGAGAGACGCTGCCAGTCTTGGGTCGACTCACGCTTGTGCTGGTCGCCCGTCAACCGGACTCAGAAACAAAATTTTTTTTAAAACTGATATAACAGGGAAATAGCCGAAAAAGTTTATGTGACCGCGGTCGGGAAAATGTAATACAACATCAGACACTTTTTGAACACTTTCACACGAAATTAGAAAAGAACACTGGATGTGCGCGAAGACCACGTGGCCGGGGGTTATTTCGTTTATTGAAAGTAAGAGTAGGGGGTTTTAAAAGAGTATGGGGTATTAAAGAAATTAAAATTAATTTAAGTGAGAATGGCAGGCTGGGCTCTCTTGTTTAATGTATGTAAGTAGTAGAAAATAAGAATAGTATATAAGACGTAATGATTACACAACTTGTAAAATCATAATATTTTGAAAGTATGTAAAATCTATATTTGGAGAAAAAGTATCAATTTAAAATCTTTTGAGTAATAAAAGAAAACTAATTTCTCTTCCAAGATGCATTGTATAAGTTCTTCACACAACCTTGAAAATTACGCTTGAATCCCAAAGTACGTATGAGATCCTGGACCCAAGAACACGCAAAACAGTAAGTGTAAGTTTTTTTTATTAGGGTATAGTTTTTATAAGTTAATTAAATGGTGTTAAATACGTAATTTCACACAATATTCATCCGTTACTTTTAAACAGAAGTAGACCTGAAATACTTGACTTGGGCTGATGTAAGTTATTTTATTTCTCATTCACACACACACACACACACACACACATGTAGTTTGAGAACAAACCTGTGATTTCTGTAGTTAAGTGTGATTTACGATTATTAAATAATTTTAAAAATAGGAAATAAAAATAATAATAAAATTATTAATTTTAGTAATGACCGTCGATCAATACATTTTAACAATGGAAGGTGAGGGTCGGTCAATAAATATTACACAAATTTTACATTGTTTGTATCGACGTTTCGACAATGTTTATTGTCATCATCAGGAACTGTGTACGGACAATACAGAAAAATCAAACACACTACCAACTAGAACACCCTGCTGCCTTCTAAACATGTGTTCTTTTAATTACCTTTACAGGTCAAAAGGACGCTGTACAAATGTCTTCTGGTTTATTTTTATAAATATAGTGTGTACTGTAGGCACCTTACAGTTGTAGACAGTAATAATATTATCTAGTATCAGTTAGTTTCAAAGTAGGTATGAGTAAATAATAATGACACATATTCGATTAGTTTTAAACTTGGTGCAGTTGTCAATCTGCGTCTTTCATATTTTACGCTTACGTAGAGAGTTTATAAACATATTCCTGTGTGTGTGTGGGGGGTGGAGTGGAGGGGTGAGACAGTTTTGTTTTACGTTAGGCAAAATAATAACATGTCTTACACATTATTTTACTAAAATAGATAGACATAATTATAATATTCCAAAAACCTAATTAATACAGTATTACAATTTAAATTATTGATAATATAATAATCCCTTAATTACGTTGTAAATAATTATAGATCCAGTAATCATTGAATGTTTATTGGAATTGGTGCAAATAGCAATACATGTCTAAAAATATGTTAGAACTGAATGCAGATTGTAAGATGTTCAATAATGTATATTATTAAAAGTTATTATTAATACTACCACTGAACACAATTATTCATAAATTTGAGAATTTGGTACAAAATAACAGAACTACTGATATTACAAACATAAAATTATGGTAAACAAATCAATCATGTGACAATGGTTATTACTTATTATTTATATTGTTGTAAAATAATATTTACCGAGTACATCGTCTATACAGAGTAATATAGTTTATTGTTAAATTATGCAGACGTCGACATTCACACACTTCCTCCCTCTCTCTCTTTCCCTCCTATCAAAAACACAAAAGACCCCCCCCCAAAACACTCAAATCACAATTACGCATATTCCACATATCGTAGGTACAGATAATATTCATGTAGGTTCTTTACGTTTTAGCAGTCAGGTAGGCCTATACGAATACATCTGTTTCACGCATCTACACATACTAGAACCGACTCTACGACTCTATATATACGTGTGTTTGTATGAGTGTGTGCAGGCGCGTGCGCCAGTTAAAGAGAAGTAAAATAACTTATTTCCGCGGAAGTCTTAAAAGGAGTTAAATACTTAAGGTCTACTGCTGTTTAATGGGAACGGATGAATATTATTATCTTATTCCTTCATCTTTTTCAGAAGTCTACAAAATTTCATTTTGAAATTTTGATTATGCCTATAATAGTGGTTTTGTGGTTGGGACGAACACATTTGAGAAGAAATAAAAGAATTAAGTTAAATTCAACTGTAAATAATAAAGGAGAATACTATTATGAGATGGAGACCTGAGCTGTATATATGCATAAACACGGGATATACAATGTAAGCGGGTTGATAAGAAGGCAAAACTTGCTAGTCTATACTAGATAGCCGCATATCTTAAATTTGATAACCATATGACTCGTAAATGAGCTTGTTACTCCAACCTTTCCTTACTTGTGGTTTGACAATCGCTGTGACACAGTAGTATTAAAGTCGTAAATTTTGATCTAAATGGAGTCATTACTTTCAAGAAAGTAAGTAAGAATGATCCTCTATTTCTTCACGAGTGATATCAGTACAGGATGAAACATTCAAATTAATGTATTACGTTCTGGGTGTGTACGAAGGAAAAACATCAGTCAAAAGTACATCAAAACAATGAGCTAAATCTGGAAGCACCAAAGGCCTAAAATAAAACTCAACATTTTTATAAAATTGTTATAGTTTATTTGGGGGTACAATTTATGAGGAATTTATTGAAAATGCAAAATCTGTATCTGTAGTTTCTGTATTTTGTAATTTGACAGAAATAATGTGTCTCAACACTCATTGCAAATTTTGGATCGCTTGCAAATAGTTTGTAAACTATGTTTCAAAAAAGCTTTATATTTTGTTATCATTTATGTATATTTGCGAATAATGTTAGATACAGAGATCGATGGAAACATACATACACTGGAAAGCTATGACTAAATTATTTGTCATTTAGGTATTACGGTTACATATATAACTAAAAACTAACGCAGTAGTCCAAAAATGTTAGTATTTATTTAATGATTGCCTGCTATACAGTTATGTTACTAATAAAATGGTAGAATAGTTGGGTTTTCATAATTTTTCAGATAATATGAAAAATTGTCCAATATTGGAATATAAAAACTTAATAATAAATGTATTTTGTTCTGGGACCTTACTAGTGCCGTGATAATGGTTTTAGTAATGACTTGTACAAATTTTCATTGGACCGCTAGTGTTGGCTACGAAGTTGGCGAACAGCGGATATACAGATATGAAGCCAGGTGTCTAAAGATGCATAGATAAACTCGGCCCACAGAACATGGGTTTATCAGTATCGGGTTTAGCACGGGCGCTCTGAGCACGCTACCGTCTCAACAGCTTCGTAAGTAACACGTTATACGACACATTACATGCAGAATCTTATACAACCTCAGTTCTGTTTAACTATTCCAGTGTAACAGTGTCGTAGTTAACATTAATTCGCCATATTCTCGACAAATCCCAGTTCCATTGAATTTTTGCAAAATAAGCACATTCGTTATCACGGTTAGCAGTGCGGTCATTCAACGATGTTATATACACACGAGAATAATTCTAACAGATGGCAGTGTACGAAATAAGATTGTCGCACGTAAATTGCATTGCGCAAGGGTACTTGGTCACAAAAATCGAAATTACAGTTTGATACAGTTAGGACGATAGTTTTTACCTACACTTATGTGCAGAGGCCGGGCTTAGGTTAATGCCGCCCTGGGCAAGACTTAACTCAGACGCCCCCACCACCCACCACCCACACCAGATTTTAAGGAGACAATAAAAACATCCAATTTTAATGACTAAAAATGTTTTATTTAATTCTATTAAATACATATTATTTCAATAGCCCAAAACAACTAACTCTCATATATGGTACCTTCAAAGTATTTAAGAAATACAAAACTTTTAAATTAGGTTACAGATTTTTTCCTACCATTCAGTTTAGCAAATCTATTTAATTTAATTAATTATGTAAAATTACAATAGTTGAAAAAACACAAAATACTAGTAACACATCTTCAAGATTTTTTAGAAGCAAAAAAATTTTAAATGATTGTTTTTTTCCTAGCTTTCAGCTTAGCAAATCTATCAATGATTTCTGTAAAATTTGTTTTCAAGGTGATGTCTCTCTCAGCACATTAATACTGAAGAGTTGAGCTTTCTGTCTGCGAAGACCTTTTCGCATTCTTCACTCTTGTCAGTACAGAAAATCCTCTTTCAGCAGTACAGTTCGTGATTGGTAAGGTGAGGAAGATCCTTAAGGCTATTTCCAAGTTAGGAAATGTGATACCCAAGTTGTTCTTTTTAATGTGTGTAAACATTTGTGGTATCCATTGTATCTGTTCCAAATCAATATAAGCTTTGAAGTGGCAACATTCATTCGGGAA
This sequence comes from Magicicada septendecula, assembly GCA_034769895.1. Classification (NCBI taxonomy): domain Eukaryota; kingdom Metazoa; phylum Arthropoda; class Insecta; order Hemiptera; family Cicadidae; genus Magicicada; species Magicicada septendecula. Next base: position 630,160,817 of record CM068368.1, on the reverse strand, counting down.
ATCTCCATTAATGTCATCATCATAAAACTGAGTCAACTTTGTAGCTGCTTTTATTATCGCTTCATTTGAAGTTTCTGATAACAGAAGTGTCAATATTTCAAATCGATCCAACAAAGCATCATGCGATTCTCTCCTCCTTGCTAAGTTTACTAGTAGGAATCAATTATTGTACTGTACACGTTAATCCTTTCATCAAGATCGCTTTCAACCCCACGGGTTTCATCTGCAAATATTTTCCATCTTCTATTCCTGTTGTAGGTGGGTGTTTTGCAGTCTAAAATTTCTATAGCATTTTTTTCATACGTGTTAAACTCTTCCCTGTTATCTTTTATAAAAGTTTCCAAGGTTCGTAGCTGTTTGGAACCTGCTAAAAGATCAAGAGTGTGTTTTTGCAAGTTATTGTTTCATTTATCAACACATTCTAAAATATCATTCCAAAAAAGTGACATGAAAGTGGTTTGGAAATTTTGGAATTTTAATTCAATGCCTTGAGCTTCCAACCTCACAGCAGGTTTAACACCTGGGTGGGTCTTCAGATATTTCTTGAAGGCAACTTTGTATTTCTTTATAGCCTTTCACTAGAGCTTTTACTACTTCCGCCCTTGCAGACCAACGGCTATCCGACAGTGAGTGTGCAGCACATGGCACATAGTCTGCAAATTTATTGTGCCCCTTAATCCTGGCTTGAAGTCCTTTGTAGGGGCCTGACATATTAGATGCGTTGTCGTAGCTTTGCCCCCATGCAGTTTTTAATTTCTAAGCCCAATTCTGTCAGACATTTCAATAAAGCTTCTTCTAGTTGGTCAGATGAATGACGAACACGTGGTAGGAGCTTAAATAAACATTCTTTAGGTTCTGCTTCCATCAAAGATATGTATTGAAGCACTACTGCTAATTGATCCGTGTGAGAGCAGTCTGGAGTCGAATCGACAATGAGAGAGTAGTACTTGGCATCCTTTACTTCTTGTGAAATTGTTTCTAGAACACAACTTGCCATAATGTGAATAAATTCGTCACGGGATTGGGCTGATAAGTAAGACACATGACCTGAACCTTTATTAGCATATTTTGAAAGATGCTGTGAAAGGAAAGGATCATATTCACTAATCAATTCCAAACATCCCAGATAAAGGCCATTTGAGGTAGACTCAATACGTTCATTGTCTCCCTGAAAAGGCAAGCCTCGTGATGAAAGAAATCTTACAACAGAAACTATTCTTGATAACACATTTTGCCAGTATGTTACTTCTTCTACATACTGATTTGATAGAAAAGTTTTTATTTTGATGGATTTTTCGCCTTATTATGTAAGTAAGAATATTATATCTGTGATTAGGCGACTGCTCGTGTTGTTTGATCAACTCGCTGCCATGTTTCCAATCGTTAAACCCAGAATAAAATTGTGTTTTGTTAATATTTTGTTGAAATAAGCAACAAGGAACACAAAATAGCTTGCCTGTAGACTGGGAGTACAGCAGCCACTTTCTTACGAAGGTTTCCCCATTTAGGAGCGTGCCTTTAAACAAATTAGTTGATAAAGTGCGCTTTACTTCATTTTTGTAAATGCGCTCAGACCCTCAAAAATCCGTATTTAAGTCTTGTTCGGGAGGATTTTCTAAAATATGCTTGTTGCATGCTCAACGCTCTCGAATATTTCTAGAGTTAGTATTTGTCATGCGAAGTGCTGCTGGTATAGGAATCAGAAATGTGTTTTTTAAATGAAGAAGTGGACTGTATGAATCTGAGTTAACTAGCCATTTATTGAAGAATTATAATGAAGCGCATGGCCCATGCAATTACGTATGGCATACATTGCCAAGATAAATACCGATAGAAGAAAGAAAAATTGTATAAAGAAGTTACATTATTAAATTTCACATCGCCGCGGCTAGCAAATGGAAGAGAGTACTGATCGGCTGAAGGCTGAGTTTTAACTAACTAACTGTAGCAGCTTGCAGTAGCGAACTGTACTTTAAGCGAATGATGTAATTGTGTGGGCTGATTGCGTGCGAGTATATAAACAAATACAGAGATTTAACATACTGCCCGCCCAAAATCAGGCAATTTTGACATAGTTTACAGTATGAAAGTTGCTTGAAAACATACAAGTATACATTAACAAGTTACAAACCTGAAATGTGTGATAATACATAATATAATGAATATTGGCGCATCGATAGATGGCCCATTACAGCATAAATACAAATACAATATAAATACAATATTGATCAATACTCATCAAATAATATATAATAATAAAATACAAATGCTAGAATGTCTGATGACACATAATAATAGTAATGACAATATACCCAAATTCAATAACATGATACATGGCAATGAATAACACGTAGTAAGTAGCATTACACAATAATTAATAGAAATCCAACAAATTCAGTAATAATAGCATGACAATAAGTGCATAATAAGCAATATTACATAATAATACAATGGCAATATATACAAACAAATTCATGATAATAATCGCCCAATAGAAATATACCCAAAAAATTCATTATAATAATAGCACAATAGAAATATACCCCAAAAATTCATTATAATAATAGCACAATAGAAATATACCCAAAAAATTCATGATAATTATAAACACAGCACCAAACAGTACACAATAACTGACATCACACTGACGAAAAAACGCTTAAAATGTTTACTCATGCACATATAAATAGCGTACATTAATTTGGCATAAATATAAATATAAATGCATAAATAAGTACATTTAACATTGTACTTAGTAGTATGTAGAGCATGTGTTCATCCGGAAATGTCCTGGGCATGAAGCACTGAAAAACCAATTAGTCTGATGCCACGGGAAGTGGACACAGTTTGTAGATAGGCCTATGCAGGATGCCGTTTGTGGTTCGGACATCTGCTACGCGCACCAATGAATCCTGACCTACATGGATTTGGGTGACAATACCATGCTTCCACTGCAGAGGTGAGGTATTGTCTTCTAAAATGAGGACGAGTTGTCCTGGAGACAAATTTTTTGAACGTTTTCTCCATTTATTTTGTTGTTGCAGCTGATGCAGATAATCTCTTGACCATCTCTTCCATATAGAGTGGGTGAATCTCTGCAGAAGCTGACATCTCCCCAAGCGACCCATTTTTACATCCGAGTAGTCAGGTTCCGGGAGCGCAGTAAGTGGAGAACCAACTAAGAAATGTGCTGGAGTCAAGGGCTCGGGATCCCCAGAGTCATTTGAAATAGCGAACAAGGGACGCGAATTCAGACATGACTCTATTTGAGTCAAAACAGTGTAATGCTCTTCAAAGTTGAGAAGCATACTGCCGATAACGTGCCTTAAATGAAATTTAACGCTTTTGACTCCGCTCTCCCATAGACCACCGAAATGAGGTGCTGACAGAGGTATGAAAGACCACTTGACTCCCTGTGAACTGGCGAAGACCTGAGTGGATTGTTGAAATTCATCTTGTTGAAAAAGTTTGTACATATCGTGTAATACCGTGCCAGCACGACGGAAATTTGTACCGTTATCGGAAAATATTTGTGCAGGGATGCCCCTGCGAGCTATGAAGTGTTTTAAAGCAGCTATAAAGGCGTCTGAAGTCAAATCTGATACCAATTCAAGGTGAATTGCCTTAGTGGCCATGCAAATGAACAGTGAAATGTAAGCCTTTGTGAATGATTTGGACCGCTGCCCGCCCTGACGTAGAAATATGGGACCGGCATGGTCGACGGCACCTTGTGAAAATGGCTTAGAAGGAGTGACTCTGGAAGAGGGTAATTGTCCTAAAAGCTGGCTTGAGCCAGTTGCGCGAAATCGAAAACAAGTGATACATTTGTGTATCACTGAGCGTATGTAAGATTTGTCATTGATGATCCAATATCTTTGACGTAGAGAGCACTGCAATAATTGTACTCTGGCATGGAGTAGTCGAATATGCTCATTTTCTATGATTAGTCTAGCGATATGAGCCTGCGGGTGAAGTATGATCTGGTGTTTACTATTATAGTTGAGCTGAGACTGTTGAAGGCGACCGCCCATGCGTAATATCCCCGAGTTGTCTATAAAGGGATTAAGCGAAAACGTTTTACTAGTCTTAGGTACAGGGCGTTGTGCCTGAAGTTCTTTAATTTCGATGTTGAAATGCGATAGCTGGGATTGACGTATAAAAATCAAAAGTGCGCTGTGTAGCTCTTGTGAAGTTAAAAATGAAGTGTTTCTGTTAGCAACGGGAGACTTAGCGTTCCGAATGAATCGCAGGCAGTAAGCAAACACACGAATAAGTCTTGAACGCGAGGAATAATTTTCAACATAATTAGGAGTGGATGAAGTAGTAACCAGAGCGAGTTGACCTTGTTTACATTTTTCCTTGTCCAGATCTGGATGAGTGCAGGAAGAGTTGGATTCGAAAGGACTGGTGGGCCTGACGACAGCATGGTGAGGTAAGTACAAAATATTCGACTTATTGCTTGATAAATCATATGAATTGAGTGGAGACATATGACCCAGGTTTAAATATTCCTGCATAAAATTAGTATAGTCTTTATACAAAGACTGGTTTTGCCTGAATTTGAGTTCGAGTGTCTGAAATCTGCGAACTGCTCCGGGAGTGAATCGCCGAGATGCTCTGTCCTACGGGGTAGTGACACAACAAACCTACCACTAGTGTTTCGATAGGTGTTTGTGAGGAAATGATTTTCACACTCCGAGTCCTCAGCTGAGGGAGTACGGAAAGAAACGTCCTCCAACTGCCAGAAGTTCCTCAACTGTGACGAGATGGCGTTATTGTCGTCACGAGCCATAAACGAAGAAACCGGTTTTGTCATGTCTACGTTAAAGGGTAAATTTCCGGCGAGGATAAAACCTAGTTTTGTTTCCTGTATTATCAGAAAGTGCGGACTGCGAATGAATTTAGTCGGCTCAATCAATTGCAAAAAATACTGTTCCCCGAGTAATATGTTGATCTGTGACGAAAAATTAAGTTGCGGGTCAGCTAAAAATATGTTTTTTGGAATGTTTAATGATGCCATATTAAAGGATTCTGTAGGGAGGTTATTTGTAATTCTGGGCAGAACAGCGCAGTGTACATTCAAACTGAAATCCCTGTAGCGTGAGTTTAGGCGCACCCTTGTGCTGAAATTGGCTTGGCATAGAGAATTATTTATGCCCGTGATAGGCAGTTCGGACTTGTTTAATTTTAAGCCCATGCGGCGTGCGAAGCCCATGGTACAAAAGTTTGCTTGTGACCCTGAATCCAACAGGATTCTTACCGGGTGTTTGTTACCGGCACGATCGGTTGTGGTACATACGGCGGTAGACAATAAAATTGATTTGTTGGTTTGTAGTTTTAGGGAATATTGATTATTGTTCCTGTTCGAAGAATTATTTGTTGAAGTGTGGATCATGGTGTGGTGCCTTTTCGAGCATGCTCTGCACAAAAATTTGGAAGGGCAACGCGAGGTTTCATGGCCCTAGCGTGTGCAATTTAGGCACAGCTTGTGTTTTATTAAAACGTCTTTCCGTTGACTCGGGTGTAAAGCCACGAATTGTGGGCATTCGGACAATTTGTGATTGCCAAATTTGTGACACAGCTGGCAAAGTCTATTGCTTGTTTGAGTATGTATCAGTGACCCAGTGAACTCAGCACGTTTAGCCGGTTTGCGATAAGAAGTTTTATCGCTAACTTGCCTACCGTAAGACGAACCAGTCGGTGCATTAACATTTTGCAACAGCTGGTGCCTAGTATTTAGGAATTTAATAAAGTTATTATAATTCGGAAGCTGTTCGTCAGTTAAACCTTCCTTCCATAATCTACATGTGCGATCGTCAAGTTTTTGGGCATAAAAATGCACAAAAATAATTTCGAATGTGTTCATTGGTAAATTTAATGAGTTCAGAGCATTTATGTTAGCGGTGAGATCATCTATAAATTTGGAAATGCTAACCATAGAGTCCTGCTGCATGTGCTTCATGCCCAAGACATTAGCCACATAATACGCCGTAACAATCAATCTACTGTCATACCTGGCTCTTAACAACTTAATGGCCACTGTGTAGTTTTCGTGTGTGATTGGGAGTGATTTTATAACATTCAGCGCCTCATCCCTTAGTGATGAGTGCAAGTAGTGAAATTTTTGGATGCTGGTCAGGTCTCTTCGGACATGAACCAACTCCACAAACATATGGTAAAAATGTTGCCAGTCAATTATGTTACCTGCGAAGCAGGGTAGTTTAATTGGTTGTAATTGAATAGGAGGCGTACTGAATGTGACGACTTCGGACTGATTTAGTATTTTCTTGCTCATCTCTTCGGCATGATCTAATAAATTTTGCAACTTGCATTCTATGTTGCACAAATCATCTTCCGTCTGAACTTTATCACTAATGGATGCAAAATCAGGGTCCTCAGACTCAATTTGCGTTTGAATCTCGTCATATTTGGCGGATAGCTCCATCAGATGATGAAGCTTTATTTTTAGCGCATGATGGTCACGCGTATCATGATCAAAATTATCCACGTAGGTGTTTATGCGCAATATAGAGGCTTGATCGTGCCACGCTTTTTGATCAGCGCCTTCATATCAGTCATGATTGTGTATCACTGAAGATTTGAACGATAATAAGAAAAAACTGAGTGAATGCAGAGAGATGAACAAGACAATGCAGGTTATCTAATTTATAAAGTCACGCTACAATGCGGTAACCATTGAGTAACACATCTCAGACTAATTCTATGTTGTAATAAATACTGATATAGACAGCATATGCATTATAACAGTATAATCCCTATTGCTATAAACACTCTTTAAAAATATAATTTACAATTGAATCAAAAAAATATGAATATAAGTTTGTTGAGTTATTTAAGTTTGTGATTGATTCACGGAAAAATTTATAAGCTTGCTGAGTTCGCGAAAAATTCCAAGTTCATAGTAAAATGAAACTGATATAAGAAAAAAGTTATATTATTATTATTTTTTTAAATACTGCTTCTTTTAATTGAATGCCCTTGAAAGATATACAAAATTATGCAACATTGAAAAGATCATAGGAAACATGAATTTATAGTCACTTGGCATGTGGTACTTATCGACATGTTCAAGAAGGTCTCAGAGCGTGTCGAATCCTTGGCAGTCCCATCTGGCACCCATGAACTGACGATGTAGACACGGTCGATGCCTGTCAGGTGATGTCTGAAGTGGTCGAATTCTGCATAGGCTGGCTGCTTTGGATTTTCCCAAATGATGAATGCCACGTGGTGATGGTGTTCAAATGCTGAAATAATGCTTTGAACGATCCGGTCGGCGAAGTGTAACGTCCCCAAAGTCGTGCAATGCGTGCTCCAGTTATGGTTGATGATTACAGAACTGCTGATTTAAATTATGTTGTTAAATGCTGATAGGGCCTGCTAATTGAACTGAATCCATGAAATGCATTATCCGTGGAATAAATTGTATGTGGAATGAATCATCCATGAAATGAATATCCAGCCCGGAGGACCAAATGTTGCATACTCAACGCTCTCGAATATTTCTAGAGTTAGATTTATCATGCAAAGTGCTGCTGGTATAGGAATCGGAAATGTGTTTTTTAAATGAAGAAGTGGACTGTATGAATCTGAGTTAACTAGCCATTTATTGAAGAATTATAATGAAGCGCATGGCCCATGCAATTACGTATGGCGTACATTGCCAAGATAAATACCAATAGAAGAAAGAAAAATTGTATAAAGATGTTACATTATTAAATTTCACATCGCCGCGGCTAGCAAATGGAAGAGAGTACTGATCGGCTGAAGGCTGAGTTTTAACTAACTAACTGTAGCAGCTCGCAGTAGCGAACTGTACTTTAAGCGAATGACGTAATTGCGTCAGCTGATTGCGCGCGAGTATATAAACAAATACAGAGATTTAACAATGCTCAACAACAACAGATAAATCCACTTTCCAGGTAGCAGGATCTTGTAGAATACATGTTTTAGGTAGTTGGCCTACCATTTGGGAGCTGCTTTTAGATAAATCTGGCTGTTGTTCATTCAAGATATCAGTTACTGGTCTAATAGGCTCGGTATTAACATCTCCATCTGTGGTATTATTCAACAAAGGTGTAATTGATTTATTTGAACCTACAGCATCATGGTCGCTTAGGTCTTCCTCGTCGTAACTTGAATGATCGGTTAGGTCTACTTGTTTTTTATTGGTGGATGATGGTTCATCTTCATCTAAAAAGTCAGTGTCTGTGGCTGTACTTGTACTCGGCTGAGTTGAAGGAGTGAAAAATAACCCAATTTTGGGAACCTTTTTTAAAAAATGTGCCTCCTCGTTTTATCTTTTGAAAACACGTTTCCTGTTCTCAGCACCACTTAGTTTTTTATTCATTTCGTGTTTTATCGAGACCAAAATATCTCAGCACCAACTATTAAACACTAAAACACAAACACAAAACAACACAAACGAAGTTTGGTCGAGTTTACACTGTAGTACTGGAGTTAATAACACAAGTCATTAACAAAGAAAACTGTCAAATCTGTTAATAGCAATATAGTATGTCGTGTATGAACGGATTTTAATTTTTACTGGCAAATAAAAAAAATACGACTATACGGTACGTAAACAAAAACATACACAAATACTAAGTACAATCCAGTTCATCGTACACGATCACATCGGTTGGCATCAGGGCCGGCCCCAGCCCTTCTACCGCCCTGTGCAGTATTTATGAGTGCCGTCCCCTCCCTATTTTAATTCTGAACACATTCACGCACACTAGACCTACTCTAAAGATACGGGGATTGCCTTCAAATGACGACTAGGAATGTTTGCATTGTTGTGTTTATCAAATAACTAGAACTTTTCACGTTTGCGGAAGCGGAGAAAGCATGCGGCATGCGGCTATATAGCTTTATCTGAAATGGAAGGTGATTTCCTTTATCTCCAACGCCAGACGTATCAGCCTAGACGAAAAGATAAATTCGTCGGTGTGATTTATAAAGACTACACTAGGGAAACAATAAACTATAATGAAGATAAACGTTTGACAGTTTTTATCTGTGATGAAATAACTGAAATTATACATATTTGACTACTAAGAGAACACTTTTTTTGCACAACGAAGTGAACGTGATAACATTGAAAGCGTATAGTGAAAGGAAACATGAAAGAGGAAATGACTGTATTCATTTTTTTTTTTTTTTTTTTTTACCGCAGCGTAAAGAAGTTTGTTGTCAGTAAAAGTTGCAATTTACCGATATTGAGTACCGATATCAGGCGACATCCGCCGCTGATCGTTTATCAAAAGGCTATACGTCAAACATATAAGCAAAAGGCTATAAGGCAAACATCACACACACACACACACACACACACACAGAGGAAACTATGCGTAATATAATATTATTCATTACATATTCCTTAGCGCGTGCCGGCGTGCATTCGAATGTAGTTTTCTTCATTCCTAGAATTTTAACAATAACACTCAACTGTCTACTGTCTTAGTCTTAACGCATATTGTTTTTCGTTCCTTGGCATCCCCTTGGTCCAGGCGCCCTGGGCATTTGCCCAGTCAGCCCATTTAAAGCCCGGGGTCTGCTTGTATGGTGAGTATACAACCACAAAGTTTTGCGCTGACAAGGTCGTTGTCTCCCCGTACTGCTACAAAACTGAAAGCGTTATTATGCGTTAAATCTGTGCTCCATAATCCCGTAGTAGTACGTAACGGTCAGTTGCGGTCCGCATTTTTTAGATCCTGTAAGTGGGGTACATACGCAATCGATCAAGTCATTATGGACTGCCATTAAACGTCGCAACAGGCGTGAATGCGGAAAACTAACTAAACTCAGCTTTATTCATACCTCTGTTATATAAAATATAGAGATATCGCTACAAATATAATTATCTTATTTATTATAATTATTTATTTTCCAAAAAATGTGGACAGAGTCGTGCATACTAACTGCCTAAATAGTTATTAAATGTGAGCCATTCCACATCAAATCAACGCAGGGTATAAACCTGACCATCTCAGAATTTGATGAAATTTGGTATGTAGGTAGTCCTCATGGAGATTAATAAAAATACAATTTTTTTTCAAATATCTCAAACGGTTTAGAAATTACGGCTATGTAAAGTTTTCAAAAAACGGCCAAAAACACACGTCCGACATATTTTGTAATCACCACAGCTGCTCTCCTAATTGAGCTAGAGAGATGGGAGTGGTGTTATTTTACTCAGTTTTTCATGCAGAATTCAATGATATACAGCACAACATACCTTTTCATAAAAAGTTTTTTTGTAAACACAAAATCAAACTTTTAAATTTAATTTTCTCAAAAAGTGCATTTTTGAAAATTTTTTAAAAATTCCTACAAATAGTTTAGACCTTTGGTAAGTGATTCTCGACATTTCAAAGTGGGAGGCTAATGGGTTCATAGTTAAATAATAATTTTAAAAAAGAGCGTTTTATAAAACTGACAGTAGGCCTAGATATTAAAACATATTTCATTACTATATTAAATTATTTATACACTTTACATTAAATCTTTAACACTTACATCTTTAGCAAAATTTTATGTAGAACTTGATGATAGAGCTTGTGAAGTTGTTGTGGCTTCTTCAGGTGTTATTACATAAATCCTTCCAGTAGGAGTTGTAGGATCAACTTTGCAAAGCATGTCTGTCAGTGATATCCACAATACGTCCGGCTTCCTTGGATATGAAAATGATGATGAAGGACCAGCAGGATGTAGAAATGCCACTTTTAGTTCATCCTCTTCTTCATTCTTCTCCAACACATATGCCAGCTACCACTTTTGATCATATACGGCCGTTATATAACCGCTTACTTCTGACATTTGTAGTTTTTCTGAGCATTTTTGGATGATTACTGTTCCTTCTGTTGTATCTTCAGAGAATATTTTTACACAAATCTTTGATACGCTTGAAGGAACAGGTATATAAGCATGATACTGTTGAGTTCCCTTAATAGTTACTCCTTGGCTGAAACGGTCATTCAGAAATGTTTCGGACTCAACATACTCATCTTGTGTGGAGAAGGTGAAATTAATTCCAGATAAATTTGCAACTGCCCATTCAGAAAGTTGGATAGGTGTTAAAATTTGGTTGTCATATGGACGTTGCAGGCTTGCTCTTGCAGCAAGTCTCTTGACTGAGCCCCCAACCCCATCACATAGTCCTTTCCCATGTGCAGTTGCGGAAAAATGCCATTCAGCCTCTACACCAAAGTCTTGCTTGTGATAACATTGTTGTCATGAACTCGACAAGTTTTTATTGGAATGTATACACAGAAACAGTGTTATGCTCTAAACAAGGTGAAATTACAACAAAACTTGAGTGTTTAATTTTATCATCTTCTCTGTAATAAATCACAAAAGGGTGTATTGTCACATGTTCGCTTGCCCAGTGATAACTTTGAGCTTCGTCCTGAACGACAATGTTATAGTTTTCAGAGAAATCTAAGTTTACTACAAACTCTGACTCTTTTAAATTTTCTTTTTTGTCATTAATGAATGAAGACTGCTGCTTTGCAATAAAATCATGTTTGATTAAGAGAGTCAGTTTGTCACAAAAAACATTTATAAAATCTTCATTAGATTTCTGTAAAGTTTCAAGGTTGCAACGATCAACAGACACCCACTGACGATAGGTGACATTTTCTATAAGATTTTCTTCAAAAGCCTCTTCAATGATTTTGCGAACTGGGGCAACACCAGGGCATTCTCTACATTCACTCATATAGCAATTAATGTTTGGTGGATTACACAGCATTTTTGCCAAACAGTGTTTATATGTATTTAGTTGTCTATTTGTCAAAGCTCCTAATTTTGTATTTTCTATCATTAACTTTACGTTCTGGTGAATTGTGCATACACAAACTGCATGTCTGCCACTTTGGCCTGCCAATATGCAATGCTTTAGTCGAAGTTCGGCAAATTTTGAAAAACCTATTGTAATATCTGAGAATTTTTCCTTAAACAATGAGTAAGCCTCCTTAAGATTACACAAAATTAGTTGTTTTGCATTTTTGTTTTAATTCCATTCGAGTCAACTACAGTCATACAGTCCTTAATACCGGGCATTATTCTGCTGATTTCATCATTTTCATAAAATGACTTAACAGTATCAACAATAGCTTTTGAAAGGGCCTTTCCAGGCTTTGGGTTAGGGATTTCTAAAATACCCTTTTCTTTTAACACTTTTTTTGCCTGTCTCACCATATAATCTGGTGCATTAAATTCCCGCATTATTTTTCTAATACCCCATTTTTCTGGGAGACAGGTAAGTATCATTAACTTCTTAACTCTATTTGTTGAATTAGAAAAATTTTTCTTTAAGGTTTTGTAAAATTGACTCATCTAGATTCTCATCATCACTAGATGAATCTTCAGCTGCTAAAAAGATTTTACGCTTCAATGGAGAGTTAATCTTTTTTACTTTCTTTGTAGCATACTGCTTAGATTGAATTGTTTTAACGTTAATAGGAGACTTCTAGTTCCACAATAGAAGTATTCAATTGTTCAATTACAATTTTTGATTCTAAAGAAAAGGTTGGGTCTTCTGGCTCAGAACTGCATTCCTCGCTAATGTCAATTGAAGAACAAGGCAGGCCAGAGGGACCAGGTTGATTTGTATTGTCTACCTTTAACTTTCCAATATCTTTTCTACAAAGATCACAAATTTTAGCTTCTTTAGGTGTTTCAGGAAATAAACTAAACATCCATGATGTTACATTTCTCAGTCTCTTTTTATCCCTAATTGTGTGATTAATTTTGTTTAATGGGTTAAAACATTGTAATCTAATGAATTTTAATTCGCTTTCCATTATCTTTAATTTATTGCTTTAAATACTTTTTTAAGTTTTATAAAAAGATCATCTCACAAAAATCATAGTTTTTAAATTATATTTTTCATTGTGTATTTCAAAGAGCTTCAATAAATATTTAATTTATCATGTAGTACTTACAACATAATCTTTTTTGAAACATCACTAAATAAATATTTTTAAAAACTTACTACAAATTTATTACTTTATAGATGAACACTCTAATATAACTTAGACAAAATACTTTAAAAACTGTTTGAAACCAAAAAAGATTTTTCACTTAAACACAGATATAATGTACTGACATCCTAATCATACCAACTGCAGACACAGACTAATGATAAATTGCACAGACAGATGAGGGAATTGAGTGAGCCTGTCTCAAATTGTCTGCGAGAGCTTGCTTGTCAGCACATGAAACACTCAAACAGTAGGCCTACCTACTATGAGTCACCTTTCATGTCACAACATGATGAATAATCTACAACAGACCACTGCTGATTGTTATTTTAGTGACTTTATCCTCATCCTGACACAAAATGCATAAAGTAAATTATAAAAACTATTTCTCATTTAATTTTGAAAAACTTACTGAGTAAATAATAAGACTAAAATGACTAAATTGTGGACATAATTTGTCTTAAAGACAAGCCCCCCTTGGCACAGAATTATGGTAATAATCACCATTGTAATACATTATGTAAAGGTACATAGTATTAAAATTACGCATCAGTTTTATAAAACGCTCTTTTTTTAAATTATTATTTAACTATGAACCCATTAGCCTCCCACTTTGAAATTTCGAGAATCACTTACCAAAGGTTTAAACTATTTATAGGAATTTTTAAAAAATTTTCAAAAATGCACTTTTTGAGAAAATTAAATTTAAAATTTTGATTTTGTGTTTACAAAAAAACCTCTTATGAAAAGGTATGTTGTGCTGTATACCATTGAAAACGGCATGAAAAACTGAGTAAAATAACACCACTCCCATCTATCTAGCTTAATTAGGAGAGCAGCTGTGGTGATTTCAAAATATGTCTGACGTGCATTTTTGGCCGTTTTTTGAAAACTTTACATAGCCGTAATTTCTAAACCGTTTGAGATATTTGAAAAAAAATTTGTATTTTTATTAATCTCCATGAGGACTACCTACATACCAAAGTTCATCAAATTCTGAGATGGTCAGGTAAAATTTTTAATTTTAGTGTATTGATTTGATACGGAATGACCCCTGTGTATTAAAAGAGTGTTAGGTTTTAGTATAAATGGTTAGCTTTATACATACTAATTTTGTGCTGCATATAATCTACAGATGTTAATTGAACTGAAGCTAACTCACTTAAAATACATTGCAAGAACTCCCTTATCCGGGTCAATTGGGGCCAATGTGGATGATATAAAATACTGATATGAGAATTACAAAAATAGGGAAGGCTCAAAGAAATGAGAAAGCACTATGCTGTACATTATTTGCATACATCACAAAGAAAGATACACTCAAAAATCAGTTTTTATAATACCTGTATGTATCATCAGTGGCGTAGCTAGGCTTTATGGCGCCCGGGGCAAGGATATCGTCGGCCGCCTCTCCGTTACAATTAAAAGGGGACAAAAGAGCAAAAATGACGGCCAATCCAGTGAACAAAATACAGTACTTAATAAATACAAATTTTTGTAAGAAAACACGTCCAGCAAACGTCTTAAGAATATTTGTTAAGTCAAAATTAAGAAATTACATATTATAATATTACTGGTAGATAGTTTGTATACATTTATTAGTAACAAATGTAGACTATAAAATGTAGTAAAATAAAAAATTTTTAACATAAAAATGTTCTAATAAACATGCAAATTCATTGTAGCTCTAAAGCGCATCGTCAAAACAATATCCTAAAGCAACATAAAGTTAAACAAAAAACTACACTAAAAATAATAAACTTAATAAATTACAATTACATGTAGCCATCATTAATTAGTAACCTAATGCGAAGCACAATAGGCCTACACAGACTTATACCAAGCAACATCGGCGCTCACATTACAGGCCTACTTAGTACTTAAATAAACCATTATAACGCGATCGAACACATTTGTTATAAATTATAAAGTATTCAAGTAAATATTATAAAAAGTAATATACTGTAGTAGTTATCAAAAAGAAACTTATGTGAACTGTACAAGGTTGCGATGTTCTGGACGCGCGTTTAATTGATGTTCTGTACAAATTATGTCGTGTGACTTCTAAACTAAATGAAGTATGGTAAAAAATGTATACAGCTCCTCTCTGTCTGTGTACCTCTGTCTCACTTTCTTGCTCTTGCTCTCTCTCTCTCTCTCTCTCTCTCTCTCTCTCTCTCTCTCTCTCTCTCTCTCTCTCTCTCTCTCACCCCCTCTCACTAACTCTCTCTCTCTCTCTCTCTCTCTCTCTCTCTCTCTCTCTCTCTCTCTCTCTCTCTCTCTCTCTCTCTCCTTATTCGTTCTATTTCTTTCCCTTATTTTTATTAAAGAATAAGCCAAGGAGGTTATGTACATTTACACCTGCCAGACACCTCTAAGGGTGCCTCTGTAAGAAACAATAAAATTTCTCAAGTGTTTATGAAATATGAAGGACACTGAAACATGGTAAACGCATAGTAATGTTTATTTGGCTGAGACAAGATAAACACGAAACGTGATTACATTTCTGGCGGGAATGAATCTTTCCTATGGACTGAGGCAGGAATGGATAATGCATTTGCAAACTGGCATCTACGTCACACACGTCCGTCTTTTCTACAAACATTGTGCACAGTTTAATCTGAGCTGTGGTATCACGAACTCAGAAATGGTTAATATACGTCAGCCACTGCTATGTACAGTGATATGTGTTGTGTCTATTCAGCGTTAACACCACAGGTCTCCAGCACAGAGACAAGATTTCTCATTCACCAGAATCCTGCCAACACGAGTACCTACTCAAGGTCAAATAACATTCTTAATGTTTTAATGACACAGAAGTGTACGTTTACAAAACATACTATTGTTTTGGCTGACACATATATACACATCTACGTCTGAACTCGCAACCTCTTATTTATCAGCTGTCTGTTTTTACGTTTCCACCAAACATGTTCCAGAAAATCATATTAAATAATATGAATATTTTATAGTAAAAACATAATAAAAATAAAAATAATAATAACAATTTGTAAGCTTAAGCATTCATAACGTAAAAGAGTTTTTCAACGTTCCTTTCTCCCCCTCCTCCTAAGACACACGCACACTCTATCTCTCTCTCACACACACACACACACACACACACAAATAAAATACGTATTAGACTACATTATTGTCTGATGTCCAATGTCCAATAACCTATCGCAGTGGTCTCAAGGCCCCTTTCAGTTCCGAGTCTATACTCTTTCTCTGCAGCTACTTCTTCGACTACCTGGTATTCTTCCTTCCTTGTGTTTCTACTCTAACATGTGTTTTTGGAATCTCTGCTCATTTGTTGTAACTTACATGTCCGAAGTAGATTAGCAGTTTATTATCTGATCTATCTACAGTCATTACTTTGTCTTATATTTCTTTATTATCTAACACTACATCGTTGTTGGCCTTTTCATTCTGCGGATAAATGACATTCTTCTTCGCTTGCATCTGGAAGTACTATGTCATCAGCATATTATAGATTACAAACCTTCTTACTTAACATGACACTTAACTTCTTGCAGAATATGACATACGTATTGGTTCGTAATGAAAACGAAGAGTTTCAACTTCATTACTCACAATCCTGGCAGCTTTCTGGCTAATAATCCTTACACACTACACGGCCGAGATTATCGAACATGAAGGAGCAGACTATGTAAAATGACTCTTGGGTACCAGGATCTGATGGCGATAGTACAGTATGCAAATCTGGAAAACTGGACAGGTTTTTAACCATGACCTGCAATCCGAAATGGACAGATATAACTTCTTAACTTGATGAAAATGAAAAATCTGCCGATCGTCGTGATAGGTTTCTGGAGTGTTTGTTGTAAACTCAACTAGTGATAAAAATGATTTACTAAAAAATCACTCTTTGTGAGCAGTTGTTATCCTACACATATTTATTATTGAATCCCTGAAACGTGATTAATACACTACCTCATGCTTATCCTAAATTTTGTGTGGAGAAATACCTGACCCAGTCAGTTTTCCAAGGATTCATAAATTTGTTATCTCGAATGATACATGGATCTTGTAGAGCTCGTAATCCTAATGTTCCTTGCATGATTGATGGAATATGTGCACATAATAACTGAGCAACTGTTTACGTTAAACTACTGAAAATAACAATGGTTTTCCAAAATACCGGAGACGAGATGACGGAATTGTTGAACTAAAAGGAATATATCATTTGATAATCGTGATTCGTTCTCTACAATCGCTTCCTAATTCTACAGTACAATGCTCACATCAATATTGAAAACCGATAAATACATGTATAAATAGGCTTACCATACGTACCGGTTTGACCGGGATTGTCCCGGTTTGACGACCTGATCCCGGGGTCCCGGCCAGTTTGTCAATTGTCCCGGTTTGAAAAGTTATTCCACATAAAAAAAATTGAATTACCGCATAACAAATGGAACGGTCCGCTGGCCTCAGTGTTGCCAATTTGACTTTTTTGTGGCAACATGTAGATGTAGCCTAATAATTTATCATCATCGTGGCCATGACTAAACAGTTAAAGACTCTTTCACAAATTCGGTTGGCAACCATGACTGGCATCATTTGAATTCTAACGAACATTTTGTTGGTTGTATTTAGTGTTAGCTTGATGCCATGATTACCATAACGTGATAGCGCTCACTGCTAGATTGTGTCTAAAGTCTGATATAAAAGTTCCAAGAGTGTGTCATTTCAAGAACATCAAGATGCCGAAAAGGAACTTTTACTGATGCTTTAAAGCAAGATTATCCATGTTTAAAAAAAGTGTGTGGTTATGAGGACAGAGTAAAGTGTGAACATTGTTTGTCTGAATTTTCAGTTTCTCACGGCGGGCGTTCAGACATAAAAGAACATTTGAAAAGTACAAAGGATAAAGCTAGTTTAACTGCAATTGCTGGTTCCTCAACAATTTCGTCATTTTTTAAAAGTGCCGATCCCGTCGACAAAGATCTTTTAATTGCTGCTAAGGAAGCTACTTTTGCTTTCCACGCTGCTGCTCACGATTTAAGTTTCAAAACTGCAGATTGTTCTTCAAAATTAATATCTAAGTTCTTTGAACCTAAGTTTGGTCTCGCCCGAACGAAATGTGAGGCTATCATTATAAACATGATTGCACCAATGGCAGTTAAAGAACTCAACGACGATTTGAGTACATCAAATTTTGTGACACTAACAATCGATGTTTCTAACAGAAAAGCAATTAAGATTGTCCCCTGTATTGTGCAGTACTTTGTGCCAGAACAAGGAGTGAAAGTTAAGTTTCTAGAATTTCAGTCAGTTCCTGGTGAAACTTCCGAGATATTGGCAAACTATTTAGTGTCAGTTATAAAGAAAAATGACTTAGTACAGAAAGTCATTGGATTTTGTGGTGATAATTGCAACACAAATTTTGGAGGCGTAAAACGCAAAGGAGTAAATAAGGTTTATGTTCGACTGAAGAAAGAATTGGCAAGAAATATTGTGGGTATTGGTTGTGGTGCTCATATAGTCCACAACTGCCTGCAAACTGCAGTAGATGTGCTACCTATTGAAGTAGCTCTTGTAGTAAAAATATACAAATATTTCTACATTTATACTGTGCGAGTGACTAAATTAAAAGAGTTCTGCGACTTTGTACCCCTGTATGCAATGTGAATGAAGAGGCCAGTCATGGTGCTAATATACATAGCAAATTAAATGAAAAACAGAAATTAGTTGTAAATAAAACTATGTGGGCCATAGCAGGCGAGACAATTGAGAAGCTGTTCTTCTTAGAAGCCGCAGCAGAATGTAGCATGTCCTACGTATTCACAAATATTCTGAATATTGTTAGGGAACAGGCTCATTTAGCATTAGCAACAAAATGGACATGCAAACCTGCGCAATTCTTGGCTGCAGGAGTTATACTCTATTAGTTATTTGGTCTTCTTGTTCCAGTGTTACCTTCTTCAGTTTCCTCCATTAAGGCTATGTCAGGAAAAGCTACATTTCCACACGAAGAGTCAGTTATTATAATTGATGAGATTCCAACGATCTCTGCAGTAGCAGTATGGATCATTTACTTCGAAACATAATGAAGTGTATAGTTCGGTGTATACTTTGAGACATCCATTATAAAGTATAGTTCAGACAGATGGAAAAGTGATACTTTTAGTGGAGACTTCAGACAGGTCTTAAGGTTAGTCCCAAAGGTGGGACAAACAAACAAAACTTTGACCTTTATAACCATACTCTATTTGACATAAAATATGTGCTCTGGTGCTAATGAACTACAATTTGTGGAGTGGAAACTTCGATTAGGGAACAAAACTTTTCCTGTGATGGAAACACAGCATGATGGAAATATTTTTAATATTCCCAGCAAATTTATATGCAAGAAGTATTCAGTTCTAACCATATATTTGGCAAAATTAACTGGATGGAAATAATGCAATTAATTTCAAATAATAAGTTTATAAATAAAATAAAATAGTATTTTTAGAAACTCAAACCCGAATTATTGAGTGTCCGTTAAACGACAACTGCAACCTGATCAACCAGAGCTGTGCTGTGTTTACTTTCAGGGGATTTTGACAGAGTAGGCCTACTGCAGTGTAGACTCGATCTATGCCAAGATGGTGATACGGCATATACAAAGAACGTCATATACACAGAAATACTTTTAAAGAATGACGCAACCACCTAGGCTACTTTTATCACCGACGACTAACAGCGCAAAACTGGTGAGAATAAAGTTTGTTTCTGAGTTTATTGAAATATTAAATAAAAGGAATTCTTAATAAATTTATGTCTCATTTCATTGAAATAACTTTAAACATTCTCAATAAATTGGCGTTATTGCTCCACCCAACCACCAGTTAGTTACACAATTTTATGCTCTTCATCTGAAAATCGCATATAACTTAAAGAATATAAACTAAAGTGTGCATTTCCGGCAAGCTACTGTCATTGTACCACTGAGTTTTCAATCATGAGAATATTTTTCTGTATTAGCGTTGTAATAATTAAACAACGGGGACAAAAACACGATTGTTATTATATTATTCAAAAACTGTACAGACTTCTTTATACGCAAAACTATCTAAAAAATATAGTTGTCATTGACACTCTAACTAAATAATAATTTTAAATAATTGCACCCTTTCCACTAAAATACGTTCTTCATTTGTACTTTACAATATAAGCTTTTGTTATATTTAATCCAAGATTAAATAATAAATAAAAATATGCAAAACACAATGCGCTTATTAATCAGCAATGTTCAGAATATTTTAAAACATTAAAACATTCGTTGGAAAAAAATTTAAGAAAATTAAGCGTAATGGTTATACCACGCAAACTAAGCAAAGACCCACATGAGAATGAGAAAAAAAATTCATACTATTTCTTTTATGAATTTGCTAACTGCTATAATTTTTATTGTTCGACTAAGCTTTTCGTCATCACTGACATCTTCAGGTCTTAAACAACCAAGACCTGAAGATGTCAGTGATGACGAAAAGCTTAGTCGAACAATAAAAATTATAGCAGTTAGCAAATTCATAAAAGAAATAGTAAGGATGGCTGCTAATTTAAACAATACGAAGAAAAAAAAATTCATGTAGACTGTCAACATAGTGACAGCAGTAAACAAGTTGCAAGTGTCCTTTTGCTGAGTGAGTTTTGGTGCGCTTTGCCCAAAGAAAATTGGCAATGCTGTTTACACACGACATGGATACGAACGTATTGTCACAACGTGTGTATGGAGTTTCACGAATTATAATAAGCGTAGCACGGTTGCCACAACAATGGATGTCGAGTGTATCCATAATAAGTTGTTGTGTATACAAAATTTAATGAAATTGTCAAAATCAGAGGTAAAAGATCTATGCTGTAGCGTGTTTATCTCTGATGTTGCCACTTGTATGTGTGTATGAACCTGTGCCACTAATGCTGAGAGACGTGTGTGTGTGTGTGTGTGTGTGTGTGTGTGTGTGTGTGTGTGTGTGTGTGTGTGTGTGTGTGTGTGTGTGTGTGTGTGTGTGTGTGTGTGTGTGAAGAGATAAGATAATTGATGCTCCAGTAGTGTCAGGTTCTTCCTCTTCATCCTCAGTTTTTCGTTGTTTACTTTAAATATTGCCTGAAAGGTATCTTCGTCCGCCATCATTTGAAAACCGCCATCGTTGGCACACTATTCAAACTAGTTCACGATATCATTATTATCACACTTATTGATTGAGTCGTTGACTTTTCAAGTGATCAGCGACTCTGAAATTTTACTTATTACTATATCATTTCCTGCCTCCTCTTCTTGTGCTGCAGCGTTGTCCTTTTGTTTTTCTTCGTATTTGTTTTCCTCCTTTATCGACTTATTCCAATCTCGTTTTAAATTGCAAGTCTCAGTTGAATACAACGCGTCCACGATCATGTAGCAACAATCTTTCCAATTAATTTAAAGAAAAAAAAGACAAAACACTATCAACATGATCGTTTCAGCAGAGCAGCCGACGTAACATGTTGCTTTCTATAAACTTTCTTTAAAGCTGCAATAACACTTTGATCAAACGGCTGAGTGGAGCCAGTGGTGGTGCCAGAATTCAACAGTGAATAAGTCATTTTCTTGCTCCAACATTTCCGTGGAAGGATGTGCCGGTGCATTATCTATCACCAACAGTACTTTTCCATTTTCTTTGCCGACATTTTTGCAAAATTCTTCACTTGGGGTATTAAGGTGTTTTCATACCAGTCGACAAACACTTCAGTGTTCATCCATGCCTTTCTCTGAATTTTGTAAATTAAAAAGATTTTTGCATTTTTAAAATATCGAGGTTTTTTTAATTACCCATTAGGAACATTTGAGATTTTGTGTGCTCCTTGGGCAATAGCACAAACCATCAGAGTGGCCCGGTCCTTACTTATTTTATACCCTGGGGCCTAATGTTCACGTTTAGATTCCAATGTTTTAGATGATAGGAATTTTCAGAAAAAGACCCGCTTCGCCGGCGTTGTACAGAACGTCTAAATCGTACTTGCCGTCTTTAAGAATTTCTGTGAATTTGTTGACAAATGAAGTCGTACTTGGAACATCCGCGGTTATTTTTTCGTCTTGACTTTCGGCTTGACTAGGCAGCCCCGCGCTCAGCTTGCCTTGCGAAATGTTGGTAGTGTATCGAAGGAAAAAATATAATACTCGCAAGCTCCAAAGGGAAATTAATATCCGGACGGATATTATGGATAATGACCAGGTAAAGAAGGACAAGAAGAAGGCATTAGGAAAATTAATTTAAAAACTATTTCCTTTACGAAAATAAAAATTGCTACCTGGAACGTGAGAGATATACAACATAAAACAGACGAATTGAAAGAAGAACTAAAAGAAAGGAAAGTGGATGTATCAGTATTAACAGAAACCAAAAAGAGAAACAGAAAGGAAGTACAAACTTAAAATACTATACAATGTTATATACTGGTGTCAACATAAATATCCGAGGAGCTCAAGCAGGAGTGGCGACTTAATAAATGAAGAATTTAAAAGCACTATATGATGCTATGAGTAGATAAGCCAAAGAGTAATTTCAGTAAAATTAAGAGTGGAAAGAGTGAGTCTAACAGTGGTGGGTGTTTATGCACCGGAGGAAGGAAGGAAAAAGAATCTCATGAATTCTACCAACAACTGCAAAGAGTAATTGATAAGGTAAATAAAAATGACTTCCTCGTTATTGCAGGCGACTTAAACGCCCGTATTGAAAATGCACCCAATTCCTGACGTCTATGGTAATAATGCAGAAAAAATATTGAATACAATGGAAATAGCTTACTTAATTTTGCAAGCGTTAATAATCTCAGTATTACCAATACTTTTTTAGACATAAGGAGATACACAAATACATATGGACTGAAAGAGGTGCCTGTTCTACAATAGATTATATTATTGTTAATCAAAAAATGATGAACCTAGTTCTGGACACAAGAGTGTTTAGAGGAAGTGACGTCCATACTAACCATCTACTAATTGGTAAGATTAATTTGTTAAGAAAATGGTACAGGAACTCGAATAAGAAACCGAAAAGACAGAGCAAGGACGATCAATTCAAAGTACGGCTTTTGGAAAAGGACTCCATAAAAGATTTGTATCAACTAATCGGAATTTTTCGTTACATCTGAAATGGTGGAGGTCCCTACGTCGTATCGATCAACTAAAACATGACCGGATTCACAATTTTTTAACCACTTTACAATTTCCAGTTTATTTTTAAGTGACAAAACAACTTTCTTTCTATTCGGCATTCTACAGAAGTCAAACCCATGAAATCAGACAGACCGGAACAAAACAACTGACGACCTAATGTGCGATAAATGACATGTACTAAAAAAAATGCGAGAACCGTAAATTACTCGTGAATGTTTTAAATTCAAACTGAAGCAAGCGCATTCATATTGTCTGAACACTACGATCTGAATACATTCGCTATCAAAACGTTTTTTATATTTGCTTATAACTTACTTCTATCTTAACTTATCCACTTTTAAATTCAAACTGAAACAACTCTGAATTCATGCACTATTAAGAAGTTTCTTAAGACGCATACACCACCTTCGATATCATAACCTATATCTTTATTTATAAGAACCGTGGACTCTGGCCCGGCCGTCTTTCGCGGGATCCGACCTAAGACTCCCCGGGTTCCATGGACGGACTCCGGGGAAGGCCCGTAAGACGACTCCCGCACTATTCCCTACCCGGGAGGCTTCTACCTATGCCGGGACACCGCCTGCTTTTTCCGGCATCCAAGCTGGTCGATCTCCCGTGCTAGGACTTTGTCAGAGACCTCCCCGGGGTACGGAAGGTTCTCCGAAGCCCAGAAAAGCCGTCGACATGCCACACGAGGCGCTGGAACTCTGGCCTGGCCGTTTTTTGCGATATCCGACCTAAGACTCCCCGGGTTTCCGAGGACAGACTCCGGGGAAGGCCCGTCGGACGCTTTGTCCCTTTCTTATATTAAGGATTCTTATATTCATTGTATTATTATTATTCACTTTTGTTCTCTGTGATAGCTTATAATTACTGCACAGTAGTATTTTTACATAATTATTTAACTATTATCCATACCAATTATATTTCTTTTGGCTAGACACTTGGTCTATGGCCTTGCTAATTGTTTATTATTCATTTTATAATATTATGGGTTTCTAAACCATATTTGCTGTGGCATATTTATACTGAACTAATCATTATACCTTCTGATTATTTCAGTATTAACTAGTATTGTCTTATTTTATTTTATTTAAATTTTTCCTCAGACTATCAGTATTCTTGAGTGTTACTTTTTTTTTCTTATTTGACATTACATCTTCATCATTTGATTAGGTTTAGTTTGTATCAGATTTATTACAGTAATGTTAATGCTTGGCAGTGTTTTGTTCTGCTCTGGTATTTTGACATTTGTTGGTACCTACCTAATGCTTCCTGCATCTAGTTTCAGCTATGAGTTATATATAATATACATCATTAGTATTATTTTTATGGCAATAAACATTGATTTGCCTTACAAACAGTATTACATCTCAGTTAACATCATGGACTGAGTCCCTGGTTAAACTTTGTACTTATGTAAACTTTGTACTGTAGAAATCCGCATTGCGGTCCGTGCAGTGACGTCATTTTTCTCCCCACGCTGATCTGCTACCGGCTTGCATCCAAGCTAGCAGCAGTCAAAACTAATTAGTTCCTTGCAAAACTCCGAGCGGGCACCTCGCTCAGTTCGCCAGCCACGGCTACATAAAGTTTTCAATATTTAAATAATTTTAGCATGATCATCATGCGATAATTTACTTAGGCGATCTCGGCCTCTACACACTATTATGGGTTTTCAGTATTTAATTCTATCTTAATTCTCCGGCATTTATGCCGCGCTAAAACTGCACGTGCCAGCAACTATGTCTAATTAATTTTCAATAAACTATTAGCTCAAGAACATATACAGTCCACTTTATTATTTCACTAATTTACCAGCACCTCAACTAGCGTTCTAAGACAAACTCAAGATTTCATCAAGAGCGTCTAAGACGCAACATTTTGGTCCTCCGGGCCGGATATCGGATTTTGCTCCACCACGGAAATTCAGATATATTTCATTTAATGGGCCCAAACAACGTTTGGTTCAAGCCCGAACATTTTCAAACTTTAGATTGCTGGCCATTACATGCCTACATTGTTCTAAAAAATACTTCATACTCAACATTGCAAGATTCTGCAGAGCATCAACTCTGAGACAACAAGACACTACAAGACATCATCATTTGTCCTACAGCAGTGAAATTCCAGAACTTTAAAATTATACGGAGAGCTACAACTTCAAGCGTCACCAGACCAGCAGAAACAAGAGTTGCGCCAACTTCTAAGGATTGCCGAACAGGATCACCACTGAAACAACGGGATCGACGCCAGCTTGAACACGCCAGGTTTCACAATCCATGTGAATATGAACTCACATTTCTCATAATTTTTCATGTATAATTTTTATGTACAGCAAGGTCAGTAATATTTTTGCACAGATTTAATAACATTTAATATAACGTCATTAATAATTGTACGATAATCTTTTAAAAGATTGAAAGTAAGACGGCTTTCATACTTGATAATTTAATAGCCTCTGGTGAGCTCTAAAGCAGCAGCATGCAGAATTGCTAACAAGACATAAATAATATAAAAATGACTTACCGTATCTCACGACTGGGTAGATCCTGACACTCAAGGCAGGATAGACTGGTTGGGAAGAGGATGGGTTAAATGTACGGAGTTGTCCCAACTTGTGGATGATGACACTAAGATGGTTGACGTGCGACAAAAGCTACACGTTCATATGCATGCATAGACCCTGCAAAACCCATAGTGCCAACTTCGGAAAATGAAAATAATGACCGGTTCGATCCGAAATATCGAACACCGGCCCCCGTTGACCGCAATGGGTCAACCACCAACTACACCAAAAGACATGGCCCAAAATGCATTACAAAAATTTGGCTTTTGGTGAACAGGAACACTCTCTGAAAATTACCCTCCAACATAGGAGGGGGTCACACGCAAACACAAGAAAATACAAACATACAGAAAACATGCAAAACATGCAATGAATTAGAAAACCATGCCGAATAACTCCGCCGCGGGCGCATCGACCAGGCGAGCAGTCCGAAAGGTTCGGGTAGAGCAGACCAAACCCAATAACATCCAATAAACAATGGCCCAGCCAAACACAATGTAAAACTCAGCAAATCAACTTAGTTAGTTCCCTAGTTTTTTACATTTTTTTTCCTTTTTTATTTTTTGTTGTTGTTCCCTTTAGTCCCCCCTTTTTTTTATCATTTTTATTTTTACTTATTTTTTTGTTGTTGATTTGTTGAGCATCCATAACTCCCAATGAACTGGCACAACGCCATGCCAGAAACATTCCACAATGTAAAATTCACTGCAGACAACAGCTGGAAGGAATCACCTGGGAAATCCCAGCAAAGTGTCAAGTAAGTCCACAACAATCATTGAAACTAATTCTGCTCACCCGAAAAAACAAGATAAACCCAATCAAGAAGATATAGGCAACCGGTATAATTTAATAGCCGGTCGTTCAAAAGAACCTGTGGAGGTTTTAACTGAAGCGCGACGAACAACCCCGTCGCTCCCCGGAAACACAGCTGAGACTCGGCCAAGAGGCCACATCAGGGGGGGGGAATTCTGTTCCTCCATAACCACCAGGTCCCCAACCATTAAATTTCTTGACTTAGACGACCACTTCGATCTGGCATGAAGTGCCGTCAAGTATTCCAAACGCCACCTTTTCCAAAAGGCTTGGAGCAGAGCGGCAATTTGTTTGTAATGACGGACGGTCCCTTCATTTAATGAGACTTCAGCTTCTGGGGGCGCGGTAATGGGGCGGCCAACCAAAAAATGACCAGGCGTTAGAGCCTGGTAATCACTAGGCTCTGAGGATAGGGCAGTCAAAGGACGGGAATTTAAGATTCCCTCAATGCGAATGCATAACGACGTAAATTCTGCTATGGTCAGTGACCTGGTCCCAATCATGCGTGTCATGTGAAACTTGGCCGACTGGACAGCCCGTTCCCACAAGCCACCCTTATGAGGGGCAGACGGAGGGATAAATTTAAATTCAATGTTATTGTCGACAGCAAAAGCTGTTATCTGAGCTGACAGGTCAGGATTGGAAAGAACATTTTTGAGCTCCCGTTTAAGTTCGGAGCGCGACCCCACAAAATTCCTACCACAATCCGAATACAGTGTTTTCGGAGCCCCCACGACGACTAATAAACCACCTCAACACATCAATAAACTGGGGCGTTGAAAGATCCATAGCCACTTGAAAGTGAACTGCTTTAGTGGCTAAGCAGATGAAAATGCATAGATAGGCTTTGACGATAGGTGCCTTCCGAACAGCGTAAGCCCGTACCAAAAAGGGGCCAGCATAATCCATGCCGGAAGAATAAAATGGAGGTGCCGGATTAACCCTAGGGATTGGCAAATCCCCCATTAACGGGTTGGTGGGGCGAGGACGCGCCCTGAAACAAGGAAGACATTTCCAAATTATAGTTCTTATTGCCTGACGTGCGGACAAAATCCAATAATTTTGGGCAAGCTGAAATTGAACTTGCAAGGGCCCAGCATGACCTAACCACACATGGGTGTGATGAATTAGCAACCCTACTAGGTGGTGATGCTTGGGCAGTAAAATCGGAAAACGATTTCTAGTAACCGCAGAGTTGGTCAAGCGACCGCGTACTCGAATGAGGCCAAAATCATCTATCAACGGGACCAGGCGCTGAATGCGGACCGGGAGCCGCTTACCTAAACGAAGAGCCGCGAGCTCCTGTCCAAACACGCTGCGCTGAATGTAGCGTAAAATATACTTAACAGCCAACTTCTTCCAATCCATGGCTGTGGAAGCTTCAATCCGCGAAGGCATAGCCCACCTTAAGATGACAGAGGTAACCCCTACCACTAAGGGCCACGAAGACAAGTGCTCAAACAATTCCACCCGGGGCTCCTGAGTGAGAAACGAAGAGACCTTGGTCTCCAAGGCAACATCTTGCATGTCGTGATTCGGGCGATAATTACTAGGGGGCCAGCGCAGAGCATCAAACTTTAACCAATCCGGCCCTGACCACCACAATGTCGACGACCGGAGGCTGGAGAGTGACGTGCCTCTAGAGGCCCAATCAGCGGGATTAGAAACACCATGCACATGACGCCAAGATTTAGTATCGGTCCACTCGGTAATGGCAGCCACCCGATTAGCAATAAACGTCTTCAATTTAAAAGTAGGCATATTCAGCCAATCCAAGACAATCGTCGAGTCCGTCCATAAGAAAACTTGACTCAATTGAATACATGACGAGAATAAGGCAACATAATGACGAACAAGTTTGGCTAAAAGATACGCTCCCAACAACTCCAAACGTGGGATTGATAAAGTTTTAAGAGGTGCCACTTTAGTTTTAGACAACACCAACGAAACCACCGGAGGACCAGAGTCAGTATAAATGGACAGTTAGAGGACGGCCGCGTAACCCAACTGGGAAGCATCACAGAAACCATGCAATATTACACTTTCAATATGCCCACCTTTAGGGAAGAATGGCCGGGAAATAGTAATTACCGGAAGATGATTCAAAGAGGACAGGAGTTGACTCCAATAATCATTTAAGTCATCACTTAGAGGAGCATCCCAATCCAAGCCCTCAGCCCAGAGTTTTTGGAAAAAAGCCTTGGCCCTGAAAATCACTGGCGAAAGCCAACCACATGGGTCAAATAATTGTGCCATCTGAGATAACATGACACGTTTGGTAAATTGAACCTGAGCATTGCTGCAACAGGCCAAAGGAGGAAAGGAGAAGCAATCGGTAGAATGGTCCCAACTTAAACCCAGAATATCCTTATCCTTAGCAACGACGGAATCACTCGGAGCGGCTGATTCAGGTAGGCAGTCGGGTTGATTAGTACACCATTTTTTCAAATTGAACCCTCCTGAAGACAACAACAGAATTAATTCCCGTTGTAATTTGCAAAGCTCTGATTTTGAATCAGCGCCAGCAGCAATATCATCCACAAAAATATTACGGCTAAGTACCACCGCTCCCGCAGGACAATTAACTGCCTCATCCTGAGCCAGCCGCTTCAAGGTTCGCAATGCCTGAAAAGAGGCGCAAGCCAGCCCGTAAGTAACGGTACGCAAAGCGAAAACCCTTAGTGGGGCGGTAACCTCCTCACGCCATAAAATACACAGGTACGCCGAGT
Source organism: Magicicada septendecula (assembly GCA_034769895.1). NCBI lineage: Eukaryota > Metazoa > Arthropoda > Insecta > Hemiptera > Cicadidae > Magicicada > Magicicada septendecula. Next base: position 630,131,528 of record CM068368.1, on the reverse strand, counting down.
CATCAGGATGCATAGCAATTTGGCGATACATCTGTTCGATGTCGCACGTAAAAACATGAGGGATGAAATATTTTGGAAAATTGGGGTCAGACACCAATGACATATGCCCCTGAGTGACATAATCCATTATAAATTGTACATACTGGCTCTTAAACTGACGGTTCGCCGCAAATTTCCTTTCTAACGCAAAAAACCGAGACATGGCTCCCTTAAGGGAATTTCCCAAAATGTGAGAAGAGTTTTTGAAGAACGGCAAGCGCACCTGGTAACGACCCGACGGCAACCGACTTGTTGACTCCATGTAAAACCTTTCAGCAAAGTGATCCTCTTCAGATAATTGGTGGGGTACAGCTGGAGGCTCTTCGACCTCCCAAAAACGATGAACTTGCTCAAGTAGGTTTGTTGTATCCGTTGATAACGTTGTGACGGAAGGATAAAAGTGGTGGAAATGACAGTGAAGCTGATGTGCAGATATTACATCCAAAGGAAGGCCAGTGAGACCGCTAGCACAAGTCAATGCACAATTAAGTGAAATTGGGGCTCTACCCATAATCACAAACCCAAAACATGTCCTAACTGCAACAGGCAAACCTGCACCCAAAGGAATAGTCTCTCCCATAAGAATAGCCGCTACAATATCGGCTCCAAACAACGCATCAATTGGGGCTGCTACATCGAAGGTAGGGTCAGCTAACAAAAGATCTTTTGTAGCCTGCTTCACTTCAGGCAACACCTGGAACCTAGGTGAGTCCGACGAGATCTTAGAAAGAATTATAAAGGCATGGTTAGATGCCACAACCTCGCATTTTAAAGTTTCCAAGGACAGATGGCACACCTTTTTTGCTTTGGTGGCAATATCACCTACCCCATTGACACTTACTGAAGCGTCAAAACAAGCACACTTTAAGCGAGATGCACATGCTTCAGTTATGAAAGAAGCATGGGACGCGCTATCCAGGATGGCCCTAACTACAATATAACCACCATTCGGAGACGACAAGACTGCTAGACAGGTGACTAACAGAACCCCTGCCGGATGGGGCAGAGACACGGTCAGAGTAGTGCTCGACAGATCAACTTGGTCTACAAGCGATGACCCCGAAGCCTTGAGTTCAGCTGTGTCAGAAATCTGTGAACGAGACGGAGACGGACGGGCATTTTTGAAATGAAGTAAAGTGTGGTGGTACTTAGAGCCACACGTTTTGCACCAGCCCGAATGTTTATGTTGGAGGCATGAAAGACAACATTTTTTATTTTTAAGACTTTGAAAACGAGCCCTAGGGTCCTTACTCAGCCACGCCGGACACTTGAGAAGCACATGGGTACGGGAATCGCAATGAAGGCAACATGAACTAGATGCATCCCGTTGCGTAACCTCCACAGATAATGTAGACACAGCAAGAGGAGTAGCCTTAGAAAAAGAAACCTTCTGGGTTTTCTGATGGCTAGTGCTAGGAAGAGCATGTAAAGCCGATTCCAAAGATGCCTGTTCTTTCTGTTCCGCCATAGCGGTTAAAAATGTCATAATTTCTATTAGGGCAGGGAGATTCTCTTTGTCCGTAACAGATGCCTCAAAGCGTTCACGCAATGATAGATCCAGCCTAGACAATACAAAAGAAGCATATATTGCTTGATATATATCAGCAATGTTTAGAGCTGACAACGCTGAAAAGTTAGCATTGAAGCTGTCCACCAAATTTCTAATAGACGCAGCTGATCGCATAGAAGCGGCTGGTAACTGAAGCAGATTGGTACAATAAACCCGAGCGGCCAAACGAGGATTGTGATAACGACTTTTAAGAGTTGACAGTGCAAGTGAATAACTATCATCAACTATGGGAAGCGCGGCAACCTTCTCATACGCCTCACCCTTAAGATGAGTCAATAAATATAACAATTTCTGCTTCGGAGTGAGGGCAGGACTTTCGTCCACTAATGTGGTGAACTTTGACCAAAACTCGGACCAACATTTGGCCTGGCCATCAAAACAAGGTAACGAAAGCTTCGGCAACTCATGAACGAGAACACCTGAGTGCCCGCCACTTGCGGATGATAACCGACCGGAACCAACCGGTATCTCTGGTTTTGTTAGTTTTGAAGCTAAAATGCTACCCCGGACATAAATATCCTCAATTTGCGCTACCACTGAAAAAATGTGGTCCTCGTCCAATCCCTCGGGCAATGACTCTGCCAATAGGTAAGGATCCACCTTACCGAGAAGATCTTGATATTTTTCGGACAACCTGGAGGCCAAGATACCGGCTTCATGTTGATCCACGACCCTTAATTGCGGCAACCCCTCCAACCTATTTATTAAATGCTGCAACGCAGGTATTCCCACCGAAGTGGTCCGGTCAAAAGCTGCCAGCGACAATTTAGCAGGCATACTGAATTAAAAAATATCACGCAACCGACAACCACCCTTAACAAGAGAATTAGAAATTGAACAATAATCACGACCCGACTTAGCCTAACAGTGATCGAGATAACTAGGCGTCTGACACAACTACTTTGCATACACAATACCGAGCAAGATAAATACAAAAGTAAATTAGTGCAAGGCAAAATACAACTTACACAATCCAACAGGCAAATAATACCAAACACAATAAATTAAACACGCAACAAATTGATTTACACAGCGCAAAAGCATGACAACAAAACCACAAGTTACACAAGATTACAGCACATACGGTGCAAAATAATGGTACACAAAAGTGCAACCAAAAAACAAACATGTATAATACCAAATAGAATAAATACACACAAAACACAGCAAAGTACAATGTACAACAATTCACCAGTTACCGAACCAAACACAATAACTGGGACACAGTAAATGCCAAAATTGATGGTCAACGCGGCGTGTATGGACAGGATAACGCATATGCAAAATATAAACCGCACCTAAAGGTAATGGCCAATGCCGAAAAAATTAAATACAAAGGCAGGCTATTCCGAAATCCGGATAACCTAAAACCGTTCCCTTTACGCCTGACAGTCGCAAACACGTAGCGCACAATTTCACGTGGGACGCAAACCGTAACAGGACGGAAACAAACTTCACCAGACTTGACCCAGTAATTAAACGACTACCCCAACAAACAAGGTGCAAAATTTTTACACAAAATTTGCCCACCTGGCCATGCACACACGACGTTCACTGCTGACACCAAGCAACAGCATTGAAACGCAAACTCGTAGTTCACATGCGTACGTATTATACCAACGTGCTTCCGTGCAATAGCATGCAAATGACGAACATTCATGAAATTGGAAAAATTAATGGCATGCAAAACAACCACGAGCAGGCACAAAAAACGAAACGGCATGGCACGTTGGTAATTAAAATACAAATCACGCAGCCAAAACTGACTTATAACCCAATTACTGAAACTCTAACCACCAGCAGCAACATGCACAAAATTACGAAACACGTGCTCCCAGTCGTGATGGCAAGCAATTTAATTGAAAAGGCTAGCAACCTCATGAGGCCTCTGGTAGTAAATAGATGTACGATAATCTTTTAAAAGATTGAAAGTAAGACGGCTTTCATACTTGATAATTTAATAGCCTCTGGTGAGCTCTAAAGCAGCAGCATGCAGAATTGCTAACAAGACATAAATAATATAAAAATGACTTACCGTATCTCACGACTGGGTAGATCCTGACACTCAAGGCAGGATAGACTGGTTGGGAAGAGGATGGGTTAAATGTACGGAGTTCTACCTGCCGAGGAGTCCCAACTCGTTGATGATGACACTAAGATGGTTCACGTGCGACAAAAGCTACAAGTTCATATGCATGCATAGACCCTGCAAAACCCATAGTGCCAACTTCGGAAAATGAAAATAATGACCGGTTCGATCCGAAATATCGAACAATAATTTTTACATAAACAGATATTAGTGTAAAGTGGCCATAAACTTGTATTTTTATCTAGATTTTCATATGTACATAAATTTTCATTTACGCAGCTGTACAATAACGCATTAAGAAACTTAAGTGATGTGATAAGACTATATGTATATTGTCATTTTGAATAATTCACATTTTCAATAACTTTCATAACTATTTGTTAAAAAAGGAAATAAGTACCTATTATAGTAAGTAATATATTAAGGTGTACACCACACCGATCACTGGCCCCGCATCATATCAGAATTTAGCAAATTATTCAAATTACAACAATTGTTCACCTGCTCTATATTTAACTATCGTTTTCGAATCACATTTGCATTTAGTCATGGCTGATGTGAAGGCGCTAATTAAGAAACGGGGCACAATTAAAGCTTCTATATCCCGTGTAAATACTTTCGCTGACAATTTCGATCCGGACACAAGCGATCACCATGCCTTAAAAATTAAACTCCGCCATTTGATGGAATTGTCCGCGAAGTATGACGAAATTCAGACTCAAATTGAGGCTGATGATTCCGATTTCACATCAGTCAGTGACAGAGTTCAAACAGAGGATGATCTCTGTAATATTGAGTGCAAGTTACACCATTTATTGGAGCAAGTAGAGGAGGTGAACAAGAAGCCATTGATTCAAGCTGAAGTTATGCCAATTAAAACCCCCCCTATACAGTTAGAGCCAATTAAATTGCCCTGCTTCTCAGGCAGCATTATTGATTGGCAACATTATTATAATATGTTTGTGGAACTAGTACACGTCAGAACTGACCTGACGGACATTCAGAAATTACATTATTTACACTCGTCATTAAGGGACGAAGCGTTAAATATAATAAAATCTCTTCCAATCACCCATGAAAATTATGCAGTAGCCACTGATCTATTAAGGGCCAGGTATGACAGCAAATTAATTGTCTCAGCCTATCACATAGGGAATGTCTTGGGCGTGAAGTCCATTCAACACGAGTCCATGGTTGGCATTTCCAAATTCATTGACGAGATCACCACGAATATAAATGCATTAAATTCATTAAATTTAACGGTAAATACCTTTGAAATCATTTTCGTTCAATACTTAACGCAAAAACTCGATAATCCGACATGTCGGCTCTGGAAAGAAAGCCTGTCCGATGAGCGATTTCCTAATTTCAATAATTTTATTAAATTCTTAAATAATAGAAGACAATTATTGCAAAACGTCGGCAGCGTGACCAGCTCAGTAAGCAAAATACACGTTAGCGATAAGACTCCCTATCGCAAAGCTATTAAACCGGTTGATATTACTAGGTCGACATTCCATTCTCATATCAGCAACAACATCTGTCAGCTGTGTCCTGGTAAACACCGCCTTTCTGAATGCCCACAATTCGTGCCTATGTCTCCCCTTGAACGAAAAAATATTTTAATTAAACATAAACTCTGCTTAAATTGAATACGTCCAGGCCATGATCTCGCACACTGTCCTTCCAAATTTACTTGCAGGACATGCGCGCTAAGCGCCACCACACAATGATCTACATATCAGGCAATAATGCTTCGTGTAGGAACAATCAGTTTTCACTGAAACTGCAAACGAACAATTCTATCTTATTATCCACCGCTGTCTGCATGACAACTGTCCATGCCGGTAGGAAGCACCCAGTAAGGATTTTATTGGACTCAGGATCGCAAGCTAACTTCTGCACCATGAGTTTCGCACGTCGCATGGGTCTAAAACTAACTAAATCTCAATTACCCATCACCGGTATAAACAATTCCTTATCTCAAGCTGACTTTAGTACTAGGGTAAGGTTGCACTCCCGTTACAAGATATTTAGTTTGAACGTACATTGCGCTGTGCTTCCCAGCATTACGCATAATCTCTCTGCGGAATCATTTGATATCTCATCTCTAAATATACCAAAAGGCATGTTCCTAGCTGACCCGCAACTGAACTTCTCTTCGCAAATCGACCTATTGCTTGGTGCTCAGTATTATTTACAATTAATTGAACCTGTCAAATTCATCTGTACCCCACATTTTTCCATAATACAGGAGACAAAATTGGGATTCATTCTCGCGGGTAACTTGCCATTTAATGTCGATATGACAAAACCTGTCTCATCGTTCATAGCATGTGAAGATAATAATGCTATTTCCTCGCAACTAAAGGACTTCTGGAATTTAGAGGACGTTGCTGTTCGTGCCCCCTCCATTGAGGACTCGGAATGCGAAAGTCATTTTGTCGCTAACACTTTCCGTAATAATGATGGCAGATTTGTGGTATCCCTACCACGCAGGTTATACAATTCTCATTTGGGCGATTCTCTTCACGGAGCTATTCGCAGGTTTCAATCACTGGAAATCAAGTTCAAGCAGAACCCTGCCCTTGACAAAGACTATAGCGCATTCATGCATAAATATTTAACTCTTAGTCATGTGTCTTTGCTTGATGCTTACGATTTGTCAGTGGACAAGTCAGACACCTTTTACTTGCCGCACCACTCAGTTTTTAAAGGCTCTAGTATAACTACCAAATTGCGAGTTGTTTTCAACGGCTCTGCCAAAACAACAAACAATTTGTCTTTGAACGACACATTGATGGTTGGTCCCACGGTCCAGCAGGATCTGTTCTCTATTATGTCTCGGTTTCGCACTCACCGATATGTCCTCATTTCGGACATTGAGAAGATGTATCGTCAAATTTTAGTCAATCCCAAGGATTCTAATTTGCAGCATATTGTCTGGCGCGACGCCCCCCATAGGGAAATCCAACATTACGCCTTGAGGACAGTCACATATGGGACTGCAAGTGCGTCATTTCTTGCTACAAGATGTCTGGCTCAAATAGCCCAGGAAAATAAAACTAAACACCCTATAGCTTGTTCAGCCATCGCAAAAGATTTTTATGTGGACGATCTCATGACCGGTTCAGATAACCCGCACATCCTATCTAAAATGAAATCCGACATCACAGATTTATTAAGCCAATACGGTTTTACCTTTCACAAATGGTTTTCGAATGATCAGACCATTATAGCTTCACACGCTCATTCTTCCCTCGACTTTAGCAAAAATCAAACTGTGCGTACTTTGGGTATACAATGGAACATTGACGAAGATAGTTTCGTATATAGTGTCCAAAGACATGTCAATGTAGAGGTATTCAACAAGAGAAGGGTATTATCAATTATCGCAGGAATTTACGATCCTTTGGGACTCATTGGCCCGGTTACATTCTGGTGTAAGCACTTTATGCAGATATTGTGGTTAACAGGTACAAGTTGGGACGAACCCTTATCAGACTCCTTATCTAATCAGTGGGTAGAGCTTTATTCTCAGCTGATTTCAGACACTTACTTTAAAATTCCAAGGTCTGTAAAGAGTTTAAACAATGCGCAAATCATTTCATTCCAGCTCCATGGATTTGCCGACGCGTCAGCAAAAGGTTACGCGTGTTGTATTTATGTGCGTACGGTCTATTCAAACTACGTCATCTCATCAAACTTGTTATGTTCTAAATCTAGAGTCGCTCCCCTGAAGCAGATAACATTACCCAGACTTGAACTTTGCGCCTGTCTCTTGTTGGCTCAGTTGGCTTCCAAGGTTATAGACGCCGTGAGTTACAAATTCAACGACTTATATTTTTACTCGGACTCGATGATAGCCTTACACTGGATCCACCAGCAATCTTCCAGATGGAAAGTATTTGTCGCCAACCGTGTTGCGGAGATACAGCGTCTCACTACAAAGGGTACCTGCCATCATGTCTCGTCACTGGACAACCCTGCCGACATTTTATCGCGTGGTTGTCTCCCTCGGGTTTTACACGGTCACCCACAATGGTGGCATGGTCCATCCTGGTTGTCCCATGAGTCATCATCATGGCCCATCTGTGCCTTCGATGCCCATTCACCCTGCATTCATCCCGATCTTGAGCAGGAACAACGAAAGCCGGACCAGACCTCATTGATTGTCGCTTCATCTACGTCTAGTTATTTTGAAAACTACTCTTCGCTTTCAAAACTCCTTCGTGTATTTTCGTATTGCCGTCGATTCATTCGGAACTCTAGGCTCCCCATAGCTGATAGGCACACTTCCTTTTTAACTTCCCATGAGTTACATGGTACACTTTTGGTTTTTATTCGCCAGTCCCAGAAATCGCACTTTAGCATCGAAATCAAGGAACTTGAGGCACAACGCTGCATCCCTAATAATAGTAAAATTCTTTCACTTAACCCCTTTCTGGACAAGACAGGAATATTACGCGTGGGAGGACGTCTTCAGCACTCCCAGCTTACCTATTACAGCAAACACCAAATCATACTCCACCTGCACTCTCATCTCAGCAAATTAATCATAGAAAGCGAGCATCTTCGTTTGCTACACGCTGGTGTACAATTGACTCAGTATTCTCTACAGCAGAAATATTGGATAATTAATGATAAATCTTATATACGGTCAGTAATACATAAATGTATCACTTGTTTTCGATTCCATGCTAGGGGCGCAAGCCAATTATTAGGACAATTACCCCCTTCCCGGGTTACGCCTGCTAAGCCATTTTCTCAATCTGCAGTCGACTACGCCGGTCCCGTACTTATACGTCATGGCGGGCAGTGTTCAAAGGCGACGTTAAAAGCTTATATTGCCCTATTTATATGCATGGTCACTAAAGCTATTCACCTGGAACTAGTCTCAGAGCTTACCTCAGACGCCTTCATAGCGGCCTTAAAACGGTTTATAGCACGTAGAGGTATCCCTAATCAGATATTTTCCGACAATGGAACAAACTTTCGTCGTGCTAGTAGCACACTTCACGAATTATACAAACTTTTTTATTCTACTGGATTTGAACGGACCACCCAGGATTTTACCAGTGCCCAAGGCATCGAATGGTCCTTTATTCCCCCCTCAGCACCTCATTTCGGTGGCCTGTGGGAAAGCGGAGTCAAGAGCGTCAAGTTTCATTTGAGGCGCGTTGTCGGCGGACCATTCTTACGTTTGAGGAGTATTACACTATCCTAACTCAAATAGAGTCCTGCCTTAACTCACGCCCCTTGTTCGCCATCTCCAATGACTCAAGGGACCCCGAACCTTTAACTCCAGCGCACTTCCTGGTTGGTTCTCCGCTCACTGCACTCCCGGAACCTGACTATTCCCAAGTCAATATTGGTCGTCTGGGCAGATGGCAACTGCTCCAAAGATTCACCCAGTCTATATGGAACAGGTGGTCGAAAGATTATTTGCACCAGTTGCAATAGCGCAACAGATGGCGCATCACGTCAAAAAATTTGACTCCCAGACAACTCATCCTTATTCTAGAAGACAATTCCCCTCCACTGCAGTGGAAACACGGGGTAGTCACTAATGTCTATTCGGGTCAGGATTCAATAGTGCGCGTCGCAGATGTTCGCACCGCAAATGGTATCCTACGTCGACCCATTCATAAATTATGTCCACTTCCAGTGGCCTCAGACTAATCGCATGAGCATTCATGCGACACGTATCAGTAATGTGAACTTTATCGCATTATCGTGCTTCACGCCCAAGACATTCCCCGGGCGATCGCATGCTTTACATTGTTATGATTATTACATTATTATTATGTCTATTGTACTATTGTGTATCACTATCATGTTTTGGGGGATTTTTGAATTTTTTGGGTATTATTATTCTAATATTATTGTATCAATTATTATGTCTTTACTATTGTACTATTCCATGGTTATGTATTTTTTGAATTTTTTGGGGATTATTATTCTAATATTAGTATGTCAATTATCATGTCTTTTACTATTGTATCATTTTATGGTTACATATTTTTGAATTTTTAGGGATCATTATCCTATTATTATGTACTGCCAACTATTATGTCTGTCTGATTATTGTATTGTTATGTATCATTATCGTGTTATTATGTGTTATGGAATTTTATTATCATTGTTCTATTACTATGCAACGTAAATCATTATGTATTATGTATCCTTACATGAATTTGGTATGTTAATCATATTGTTATCTACTATTAATTTTCTGGGTGTCATTGCTTGATTGTTATGCATATCTATTATGTCTTTGTTATTGTATTATCATTTGTTATTTACTATTGAGTTTTGGTATCATGTAATGTCAATCATTATGTACTATTCACACAATGAATTAAGTTGCAAAATCGCCCGATTTTGTGTGGGCAGTATGGTTAAACTTTGTACTTATGTAAACTTTGTACTGTAGAAATCCACATTGCGGTCCATGCAGTGACATCATTTTTCTCCCCACGCTGATCTGCTACCGGCTTGCATCCAAGCTAGCAGCAGTCAAAACTAATTAGTTCTTTGCAAGACTCGCTCGGGCATTAATTAGTTCCGAGCGGGCACCTCGCTCAGTTCGCCAGCCACGGCTACATAAAGTTTTCAACATTTCATAATTTTAGCATGATCATCATGCGATAATTTACTTAGGCGATCTCGGCCTCTACACACTATTATGGGTTTTCAGTATTTAATTCTATCTTAATTCTCCGGCATTTATGCCGTGCTAAAACTGCACGCGCCAGCAACTATGTCTTATTAATTTTCAATAAACTATTAGCTCAAGAACATATAGAGTCCACTTTATTATTTCACTAATTTACCAGCACCTCAACTAGCGTTCTAAGACCAACTCAAGATTTCATCGAAAGCGTCTAAGACGCAACAGTCCCTTTTCTTTTATAATCATTTTATGTGTGATTTTTATTGTTCAAGGTGCCAGTACTATGCTGTTCTCTTTAGCATGTTAATTTACACTTATAAAGTACACAAGTCCTTTTATATTATTAATTTTTGTAAATGGAATGCTCCTTATAGTCTCTAGTTTGCTTACATTACAATACATTCTAGTATAAGAACATTCCTGTTATGGTTTTGTGCAATTCTACTTGAAATTTGCTGGTTGTTCAGGTTATGTGTCTCACATTGATCCCCAACAATGGTTGAACCTTAGATTTTGTTTTTTTATATATTGCATTGAGTTCTTTATATTTACTCAATGCTAATTTTTATTATTTATTGTTATATTTTTCTTTTTTGTGACTATCTCAACATTATTGCTGATTAATAGTTGATAAGAGGTTATAACCTCTTATAATTTTATATCTACTTTACCATTTGAACTAGTCTTTTGGACATCATTTAGTGGTTATTTTTATACATTATTAATTTATACATTTACCACTCTTATATTCACTCTTCCCTTTATTTTCTATCATCATTGTTTTACCTTTGAGTTCTGGTTATACTGTCAAGTCATTGAAGTTAGTTTATTAATAGTTTGATGTCAGTGTCAAGTCACAGCATAGGGTTTTAAATCAACTTTTAAATTACTTCTGTTTTCTCTATCATTAACAATACTTTATATTCTCATGGTTTATTTTATTCTTGTCATTATTAGTTCCTTCTTGTAGTTGAATTCCTTTTATTTTCCCTAGTCGCACTGATTCTATTATTATCCTTAATAAATCTCTTCTTGTTAGGGGTGTTGTTGTCTTCTTCTCACTGTCTGATCTATTGGGTATTTGGGTCAAAGTTGTCTTGTCTTTAGTCGTGTGCCTTCGTTTCTTCTGTAATCCATTACTTGTTAATTATAATTTATTTTATTCCCTTATATTAGTCACAATTCATCCTGTGTTCCTTTTTAATGTTCCTATTTTGTTGTTTATTTTGCTTTGGATTGTTTATAATCAGTTTGTTTTACTTTGGTATTTGGTTGGTTATATGTGCCGTTACAATATACATTATATATTTTATAATTACTTTACCTCATGATGAAGGTGTAATGTTAAATACGAAAAAAAAAGTAACACTCAAGAATACTGACTGATAGTCTGAGGAAAAATGTAAATAAAATAAAATAAGACAATACTAGTTAATACTGAAATAATCAGAAGTTATGATTAGTTCAGTATAAATATGCCACAGCAAATATGGTTTAGAAACCCATAATATTATAAAATGAATAATAAACAATTAGCAAGGCCATAAACCAAGTGTCTAGCCAAAAGAAATATAATTGTTATGGATAATAGTTAAATAATTATGTAAAAATACTACTGTGCAGTAATTATAAGCTATCACAGAGAACAAAAGTGAATAATAATAATACAATAAATATAAGAATCCTTAATATAAGAAAGGGACAAAGACATAGTAAAAAATAGTGAAGTAGGCCTAAACTACTAGAGACAATTTTTGAAGAATTACCACCTGAAACTTTAATGAGAGGGTGTGATAATTAATAAATAAATAAAAATGATAAGAATTTACCACGGAATGGACATAATAAATAGAATAAAGTAGAAAATAATATATGTAAATAGATTGTAAGAAATAGTAATAAATTTATTTTTTTAATCCTTCTCAAAGTTATATGGTGTGGGTAACTGGAATACTCGTGGTAAAAGGACAAAAACGATGGGAGTAATGAAAAAAGGATTAGTGTATTTATAGGTGAACAATTTAAATTATAAAAAAAAAAAATTAATTACAAGCCGTGGGCGTACAATGGGGAACCAATTTCCCGTAATCTCGAACCCAGTGAGATGATGCCAAGAAAGCGTCTATTTTGCCGAATAATACCGAAAGTACACGGAAATTACAACAACTGACCAATCAGAGGCCGTTATTAATTACTAGGTATGAGATTTTGACACAGGTAAGATAATCAGTTCATCTCGAGACTCCGACGAGAACTTCACGCAGGTCATCGTCACCAACAATACTGAATTAATAGCCGGCAGCTGACCAAAGCATTATAACCTCGAAACACGAAGTTGAGGTTAGGTCGGATGTAAACAGAGTGAAAGTTTTATTTAACCAGTGTTCTAATCCGCAGTATGTGCGCATAGGCAGTGAGCGATAATGAATTATTAAAATAATTTAATTCAAATAAAAACTGTTCAATAGTGATACTCCAAGAACGACTTAGAACATAAGTATAAGTGACCATGACTAAATATTTAAAATAGTAATAAAATATTCGAGGAACGCTATTAGCAAAATCAATTAACATAATTAGATCAATTTTAACCAACCAAGATTAGAAAAGTACTTTAACCATTAAATCACAATTGATAGTGAAAGATTTAATCGTATACAAACTTTAATTTTAGAAGTAACTCAATGGACTTACCGAGATAAGAGGCATTAAACAGTTAATGATGAACTTAAAAGAAAACTATGACCTATTGTAGAATAAGCATTATGTAATGTTTAAAATTAAGATTATTACTAAATGTGTGATACTTCTCAACCATATTAGTGGGGAGTATCCAAATAACTGTTAACTTTGTTTTATCCAATCTAAGAAGGTAGATAATGAAGTTTATCACTAGATTACATTCATAACCGTATTGTACGAAGATGTTAGAATTGTTAAAGAAATATTAGTTATTTAAAGTTGATTAAGTTATGTTCCAATGAAACCAGTTTAACCTCAAATTTCAATAATAATCACATGTTCACTTCTTATGGTATTCGTTAAGGAATTTTAATAATGTTATCACTCTCCTACTACTAAACCATGATAGTAGTGCATTGTTTTAGTTTATGTGTATCTTGCAGCCTCAAAGAACCTGCTTTATTTATTAAATAATGTAACGAAATTCTTAGCATCCAGAGTGACGAATAGTTCAATCAGACTTGTAATCCTGGGATATAATCATTTTAAAGAGTCCATCAGTAACATTGAATTTAAAGGAAATTAAACCATATTACTGTATGTTAATGGTAATTAAAAAATGAGTTCGGAGAATAAAAGTAATTCATAATCCATACAAGAGTTTTGACTGATTATTTTACTATACTAAGACGTTGCAGCTTAGGTGAACGGCATCCACGGTTGGCAGCAGTGTGGCGGCAACAAATGGGTTTGAATAATTTTAACTTTATGACTAGCAATACCCATCAGCATTACTAGTAAACCACCATTACAAGTAAATATCTGTATAACCAAATACTTATATTTTCAGTGAGAAGGCACACCAATCGGTTCATCTTAGCAACGAGTGAAGGTTAAAATTCAATTACGAACTCAGCGAACCCGAGCAATACACCAAACAAATTATTTATTTACTAAACCAACGTTTGAGGCTTTAATTAGGTAAACGACTTCAACCTAATTATTCATAAATAAACAAGACTTAAATATAATAGTATATTTCAAGAGGTGAAGACCTACGTAATATAACATATGTCGATCCTAACGCGGAGCTTAACAAACTCCGTATACACGTAATATAACATATGGCGCTCCATCGCGGGGCTTGAACGGATCAGAATCTTCGTAATATAACAACACACACACACACAAAACTAATAAAAATGAAATTCTTTTAAAGTATAGTTTATGACATCTTCCACCATCTACAAAATCTTATCTAAAACAGTTTTGTGTGATAACTACAGTTCCTTATTGTGTAATAATTATTGTTCAGTATTGTGTAATAAGTATAGTTCAAGACTGTGCATTATGTACTAGTGTGCAACTGAAATAAAATACAACTTAAAAGATTTTTATTACTATTTCTCAAATATTTTACCATCCAAATATGACTTTACTCACCTAGTTTGATGTTTGTCTTCACTATTTTCAGTCTTGGTATCTTTTATTGCCTTTTTAGTATTTCTCTGTTCTTTTTTTATATGTTCTACTGACAACTGCATTTTTGAGCAAGTAACACATGCAGGAAATTTACTATTTACAATCAAAACTGCCTCAACACAGTCTTCTTTTTCTAACACTTTTACATCAACGCTTTGTATAGAAAAACACTGAGACAGCACTGAAGTCCATGGACGCTCTGCAACAAATTTAGATATTTATTAAATAATTGAAAAAAAAATTAGTTTTTATTTATGGTAATTTTATTATATATGTTTGTATGTTTATATAATTTGAATATAGTTTCTATAATATAAAATTTTTCAGTTTCTCCAAATAAGTGCCTGACTGGTGAGGGAAATGTAATTATAGCTCCAGTACTACCACATAACAACATTGTGGAAGCAGTGGAAGTTAACAACTGTGAAGGCCATATTACTGCTCAGATTGCTAATGAACTTGATAGAGAAAATGAAAGTGAAAGTTAACTGATTCCCGTACCTGCTGATGTGCTTTTGTTGTTGACGCATGTATTCTCATTATGTAGAACCCAGTTCAAAAAGGGTAAAGTTTGACTATATGGGTAAATTAAAACAATCTGCTGAAAATACAGTAATGCAAAATTGTGTACAAAAAAAATAATGAGTTGTTTAAGAAAACTTAAACAGTAAAAACCTCAGAAAAATACCCAATTAATGTATGAAAATATCTAAATTATGAGATTAAACAACAATTATAGTTCCTGAATATTAAAATTTAAGAAAATGAATAACCATAATAATTTAGGATAACTAAAAAAAAAATGCCTAAACACACTAAATATTATTTATTACATTATTTTACTGCATAATATTATAGAGTACATGTGAGCCAATTGTTTAATCATTTTATCACTCTTCCGTCTCTCGTTGTCATCATCCTTTATGGCTTAGGCTAGTAGCCTGTTCCAGTCTCAATGGAAGTCATCCAACCATCGCTTATGGGATCTTCCCACACTTCTCTTCCCCCTTAGATGATAGTCAAGGGCTCTTCTTGAAAATCTAGTTGAATCCATTCTCTCTACATGTAACTGCCACTCCATTTTGTACCAGGAGATTTTCTCATTTAAGCTTTTGGCCTTTCTAATCCAAGTCTCCCTACCATACAGTAGTTGAGCTATGGCCATTACATTATAATATTTCAACTGCGTCTCTTTCCTTGTTTTCTTCTTTAAGTGTCTAATGATAAGCCACAAAGTGACTGGAAGAGACTAATTTTGCTTTCAATCTCCTTATCATCTTGGTCTGTGATGTTGCACCCTAGATACTTGAAAAATCTGGCATCTGTTCTATTGGTGTTGAGAAGCTACTGATTAATAGCAAAGTAATTATTTAATAATAATAAACAATTATTAAAAAGAATACACAATCCTTACACTCTTACCTTTCTAGGGTCCAAAGTTCTTCGCACGAATTCTTGAAGAATAAGCGTGACTTAGGTTAACACTCTTCAATAAATTATACTCTCAATTTCGGCATTATAAATATATTTATTTAGCAATTCTTTGTAATGGGACAAAATGGGGTATTTCATTTCATTAAATTTATTTCATTCTAATTGCAAGCCCAAAACATAAGACAATCTCAGTTGGACAAAGGAAGTGATGTAGAATTTTGAACGATGTGTTTGCCAACGCAATTGAATTCCAAGAATTTCAGCGCTGTGTGACGCACACAAACGCGCGAACACAGCGGGGCGCACAGACGACGCTCGGACCAAGCCGAACCAAAATGTCGAACTGTAAAATTTGTTCGCCATGCGGTCGGGTGCCGGAGGAAGTACAATTAAGAATACGCCTATTTTAGTGACATAACCAATGGCTTCAAGATTTCTTCAACGCCTGACACGCGTGAATAACCTATGTTACCTGAACAGTGACGAACGATTCAACGTATAAGGCATTGTAATTTCCGTCATGCCTAACTTCTGGTGGGAGATTGGTTGGTGACTCTCGCCCCACTCAACTAACCGCGTTATCCTGGCCGGGAGCGATGAAAACGTGTGCACACAAAAATCTAAATTTATTATGTAAAAAGTGGTAACCCAAATTGAAAAATGATTTAATATAGCAAAATAGAATCAGTGAAGTGAACGGGCCAAAATAAAATGTTAATTGTAAATTTTAGGACACTTAAACACACGCGGAAAATGGCACTGAAAGGAGTAACGCCGGTTGGGTAATCCATCATAATAATTTCATTTTTTTTTTAAAGGGGTTCAACAAATCAATTAACATAAAAAGGGGTTTTCACAATGGTATGAATGTGAGTGCGAGCAGGCTGGGCTGTTTCATTTAATATAAGATGTTTAGCTAAATTTTATTGATAAGAGATGATTGTATTGATATATTTAAGAATATTTTGTGCTTTGTCTTAACCACATGAAAACATTGATAAATTGATAACATGACTTGAGAAGTAAAGATGAATAATTCATAATTTGAAATCTGAAAGTTTAAAGAATGGAATACAATTTTAATTGTTTCTCTTTATAAATGCGAGTTGCGTATGTTATTCAAATAACCTTACAATCATACTTGCATTGCACCGTTCGTGTGACGTAACTCTGGGCTGAAAGAAGATTTAAGGTAAGTGGGAGATAAATATTTTATGAGTTAAATGTATTAATTGAGTAACATCACAGATGGCGCCCGAACAGGGACGAATTTTATTAAATAAATTTTATATATGAAATTCCGCACCTATGGAAATGCAAGTGTGGATGAGGGGTTGAAAAAATTACAGTACGCAAAAATTACGTAAAGTACATAATGTTGTAGGTATATGTTGTATATGTAAATTAAAGAGTAGTTAAACAAAATCAGTAAATTTATAAAAATGGCAGAAATGATGAAAGCATTGTAAGTGAAATAATTAATTTTGATGAATCAGCTGTTATAAACAGCCCCGAAGTACATTCAACACCCAATGTAGGTAAAGATAATAAAATAGAAATAAGTGTTACAGATGAAACAAACATGACAGAGGATTCGGGAGTCCAGTTAACTCCAACCTCAGTAAAATGTAACAAATTAGACAATAATATGATGAGTATTTTATTAAATCAATTCGATAAAATGAATGGTAAATTTGATTAATTGAGCAGTGACGTTAGCGAAGTCAAGAGTAGTTTCGAAGTACAGAATAATAAATTTGAGGAGTTAAAAAACCAGATTAATGAAATTAATAAGCACTTAGAAAAAAGCAATGAAATACTAGAAACTAACCTTAACAAATTATAACAGAGTGTTGAGAAAGTGGTAGAGTCAGTGGGGGAACAAATTAAAAGTAAAGCAAATCAAATAATTAATAACAAGGTAAGCGATGAATGTAAAACAAATGAGAATTATAATGATATGTGTAAAAATGTGGTAATAGAGAGTGATGATGATGAGGTTAATTACAATTCTGAGAATGAGAGAGTAACGGGTTGCAAAGGGGTAGAAACAAATGTTGATTAGTTAGAGAGAGAGTATGAAGAGAGTGTACAAGTACCGGGGGGGCAGAGGGTAGAATTTTTTTGTGGTGTTAAGGGGGGTGAAGAAAGATCTTCACGAGTGTATTGGGTAGAAAAGTGTTCTACTAATAATTGTTTTTTGAATTTTTTTGTTGTTCCTGGAGAAAGCAGGAAATGTTTTAATGTAGCAGTACCCTCTGCATGGAGTGAGAGAGAAAATGTGATATGGCAGTGGGGTGAGAGATTTTTAGAGAGAGTTTTGTGTGTAGATGGTGAGATGCAAGTATTTAAGTTAGATAGAGGTTATAAAGAGTTGATAGAGAGATTAGGGTGGGAGAAAACAAACTATATAAAATACTTACCTTGTAAAATAGAGATTGATAATTATTTTGATGATACCTTTATAAATGATAACAACCTACCTGATGTTTTAATGAGTGTAGTGGAGAAGTATGATGATAAAATAAATTACCTGATGTTAACCAAAAATACTGATGGAGACTGGACAAAAATAACTAATATTGACAAGGTTTATGAAATAATAAAAGGGAATAATCCTATAAATTATAATGGTATAATGAATGACATAGAGTTAATGGGTTATTATAATAATAATAATAAATTGAGTGTGAGTAAGAATGAGAAGTGTTATAAAAAAATAACACTATTATACAACGATGGAGGTTAGATTAAAAAATCAATAGATGGACATTTTAAATATTCTAATTTGCGGTAATGACATGGCCAGATTATGAAATGAAGTGTGGTAAACGGAAAAATTAATGACAAAGATTTGTAAATAAATTTTAGTGAAATTAATTGTGTTTGTATGGTAACAAGCATGTAATGTAAATAGTGTGTGTAGGTAGTAGAAATTGATGTAATAATAATAATATTTTAATAGCCCAAATAAATAATGAGAGTTGATGCTAAATGAATTGCAATTGTTTTGAAAGAAAGTGATTAAAAAATGTTGTGTTTTCGATACTTGTTGGAATTAAAGTAATTTGAGATGTTTAAATAATTTTGATTGATTTACAATGTTATACAATTGAATTTTGATGATGAATTTAAATTATTTTATGAGATTTAAATTTGAATAAATAAATAAATGTTAAATTGTGTTTAGTTTCTGGAATAACATGGTTATTAAAATGTTTCAGAAGGTACATTGAGTTATTGGTGTTTGGTGTTTATATTTTATGTTTATGACAGTGTATGAGTGATATACTGTAAGTATGAAATTTATAATGCAATTTATGTAAAGTAAAACTTGATATAATTTTGAAATATATCTGTAGTAAGGTCATTCACCTTGCCAAAAAAATCAGCTGATTGTTGGAATTATAAATGTAGTATGTCACTTCTAACTGATTTGCAAATTTTTCAATGTAATTAAATGTTTGAATATAATTAAAGTTTGAATATAGTATTTTCAATGTGTTAAAGAGATTTTGAATTAAATGGTACACTGAGTGGAGTTAGTTTTGAATTTTCAGTGGTAAATGTAATGTAAAAGGTGGTAAATGTTAGAATTTGGGTGATTATTATTTCGTTAGGACATTTAAATCAGTCCAAGTTGAGTTTAAAGGGGTACTAGAGAGAATAATATGGTTGTGAATAAACGTAATGTAGAATTTGAGATGTAATAGTGACACAGTTGATGGGGAAAATATGTAGAGTAATGATTGATATATTGAGATAATAAATAAATGGAGATATTTTCTAGATGAAAGTGATGTATTGGGAGAGTAATTAGTTGATGGGGAATTTTGTAAGGGTGGTGGTGTGATAAGGAGTCCTCAACGAAAAGCGTTGTGGCGGGAGGGGAACCGATTAGCGCCGGAAAGGGTTACCTAGGGAGGGTCCGGGATCCAGATAAGGGGAATGAGCATTGGGAGGGAACACACATCCTCATTACAAAGGGGTAAGGGGTAGAGAGTAATTTTGTTATAAGGGTAGAATGATGCGAATTTAGTCAGAGTAGTAAGTTAGGGTAGAGAATGGTTGGTAGATGTTTTGATAGATGGGTGTCATACTAGTTAAAGCTGTTAAATGAGTATCAGAGTCAAAAGGGGTAAGACTATATGTAAATGCCAAGGTAGTAAATCAAATTATTATGAATAGTTAAGTCACCCAAACTAACTGAGAATGAAAATATTAAAGAAGGAATGTCATAGTCAAAATGTAAAAGTAATTGAAACAAGTGACAGATTGTAATATAATTTGAAAATAATATAAAGCTATAAAATGGGTAATTTTTGGTCAATTTAAATGTAAATTTTATTGTTTATTGTAAGATAATAATAACCATGTTAATTTTAAATGTCTTATTTTATTATGTTGTACTATGTTTGAAGGTAAAGGATTTTAAAAATGTTTCCTGTATTTTATGATGTA
Organism: Magicicada septendecula; assembly: GCA_034769895.1. Lineage (NCBI taxonomy): Eukaryota > Metazoa > Arthropoda > Insecta > Hemiptera > Cicadidae > Magicicada > Magicicada septendecula. The sequence goes on along the minus strand of CM068368.1, from coordinate 630,111,095 downwards.
GCTCTGTGTAACATATGTATGTCAAGGTCATTGACTTGACCCAGAAAGATCAGCTGATGGTTGATGTTATAAACAAGACCAGTTTCTAGCAATTGATTGATGCAATTTTGTCGCTTAATTGAATTAAATGATTTTGATTTTTTCTGAGATTGGTAAAAATGATATTTTGATAAATTTAATTTTTTTGGAAAAAAAAAATTTATTTTATGCCTGCCATATAGATGATGTTTGAGTTTCAAGTATATTATTGTTTATGTATGTTACTAGTGTTTATTGAATTATATTGTTTAGAATATGTGTAAACAAATGTTAGAGTAAGTGAATTCATGTTTTAATAAGCTGTTCAATTTGTTTTTTCTTTAGGATTGTTATTAGTAGTGAAGAAAAGTGATGGAGTTGATAGATTCATGTAAGATTTTTTTTTTTTTTTATTTTGAGAAAGTAATGGAGATATAACAATTTGATTTTAAACGTAAATGAATTTTTGAATTTAAAGATAAATATTTTCTGAATTTTAAATAAGGAATTTGTTAGAATGTATTAATGAATATGTGTATGTGCCCAGTACTTGCTAAAGGCAGCCCAGTGTGCATGACAAGGGGGAACATATCGGTTGAGGATTTGGTATGGTATAAGACCAGGGTTTTGATTTTGGGGTAGAATGATAGAAGGTTAGGTGCGCTGTGGTGCGTGTCTGTTCGATTTTATGCTGTTGGGATCTCGGATAGAGAAGTCCAGTAATCTCGTTCAGGTGCAGCCATAGTCGCCGAGCTAGGAGGGTAGCCTACCCATGAAGCGTTAAGAAATTAATGGGGGTTGTTGGCACCATATCTTCTCCGATCCTCTTAGGGGTTTAGCAATGAGAGTTCTTCTGTTCCAGCAGAAGATCTCTCATTGGGGGGGTATTGTAATGGGACAAAATGGGGTATTTCATTTTATTAAATTTATTTCATTCTAATTGCAAGCCCAAAACATAAGACAATCTCAGTTGGACAAAGGAAGTGATGTAGAAATTTGAACGATGTGTTTGCCAACGCAATTGAATTCCAAGAATTTCAGCGCTGTGTGACGCACACAAACGCGCGAACACAGCGGGGCGCACAGACGACGCTCGGACCAAGCCGAACCAAAATGTCGAACTGTAAAATTTGTTCGCCATGCGGTCGGGTGCCAGCGGAAGTACAATTAAGAATACGCCTATTTTAGTGACATAACCAATGGCTTCAAGATTTCTTCAACGCCTGACACGCGTGAATAACCTATGTTACCTGAACAGTGACGAACGATTCAACGTATAAGGCATTGAAATTTCTGTCATGCCTAACTTCTGGTGGGAGATTGGTTGGTGACTCTCGCCCCACTCAACTAACCGCGTTATCCTGGCCGGGAGCGATGAAAACGTGTGCACACAAAAATCTAAATTTATTATGTAAAAAGTGGTAACCCAAATTGAAAAATGATTTAATATAGCAAAATAGAATCAGTGAAGTGAACGGGCCAAAATAAAATGTTAATTGTAAATTTTAGGACACTTAAACACACGCGGCAAATGGCAGTGAAAGGAGTAACGCCGGTTGGGTAATCCATCATAATAATTTCATTTTTTTTTTAAAGGGGTTCAACAAATCAATTAACATAAAAAGGGGTTTTTACAATGGTATGAATGTGAGTGCGAGCAGGCTGGGCTGTTTCATTTAATATAAGATGTTTAGCTAAATTTTATTGATAAGAGATTATTGTATTGATATAGTTTAAGAATATTTTGTGCTTTGTCTTAACCACATGAAAACATTGATAAATTGATAACATGACTTGAGAAGTAAAGATGAATAATTCATAATTTGAAATCTGAAAGTTTAAAGAATGGAATAAAATTTTAATTGTTTCTCTTCATAAATGCGAGTTGCATATGTTATTCAAATAACCTTACAATCATACTTGCATTGCACCGTTCGTGTGACGTAACTCTGGGCTGAAAGAAGATTTAAGGTAAGTGGGAGATAAATATTTTATGAGTTAAATGTATTAATTGAGTAACATCACAGATGGCGCCCGAACAGGGACGAATTTTATTAAATAAATTTTATATATGAAATTCCGCACCTATGGAAATGCAAGTGTGGTTGAGGGGTTGAAAAAATTACAGTACGCAAAAATTATGTAAAGTACATAATGTTGTAGGTATATGTTGTATATGTAAATTAAAGAGTAGTTAAACAAAATCAGTAAATTTATAAAAATGGCAGAAATGATGAAAGCATTGTAAGTGAAATAATTAATTTTGATGAATCAGCTGTTATAAACAGCCCCGAAGTACATTCAACACCCAATGTAGGTAAAGATAATAAAATAGAAATAAGTGTTACAGATGAAACAAACATGACAGAGGATTCGGGAGTCCAGTTAACTCCAACCTCAGTAAAATGTAACAAATTAGACAATAATATGATGAGTATTTTATTAAATCAATTCGATAAAATGAATGGTAAATTTGATAAATTGAGCAGTGACGTTAGCGAAGTCAAGAGTAGTTTCGAAGTACAGAATAATAAATTTGAGGAGTTAAAAAACCAGATTAATGAAATTAATAAGCACTTAGAAAAAAGCAATGAAATACTAGAAACTAACCTTAACAAATTAGAACAGAGTGTTGAGAAAGTGGTAGAGTCAGTGGGGGAACAAATTAAAAGTAAAGCAAATCAAATAATTAATAACAAGGTAAGCGATGAATGTAAAACAAATGAGAATTATAATGATATGTGTAAAAATGTGGTAATAGAGAGTGATGATAATGAGGTTAATTACAATTCTGAGAATGAGAGAGTAACGGGTTGCAAAGGGGTAGAAACAAATGTTGATCAGTTAGAGAGAGAGTATGAAGAAAGTGTACAAGTACCGGGGGGGGGCAGAGGGTAGAATTTTTTCGTGGTGTTAAGGGGGGTGAAGAAAGATCTTCACGAGTGTATTGGGTAGAAAAGTGTTCTACTAATAATTGTTTTTTGAATTTTTTTGTTGTTCCTGGAGAAAGCAGGAAATGTTTTAATGTAGCAGTACCCTCTGCATGGAGTGAGAGAGAAAATGTGATATGGCGGTGGGGTGAGAGATTTTTAGAGAGAGATTTGTGTGTAGATGGTGAGATGCAAGTATTTAAGTTAGATAGAGGTTATAAAGAGTTGATAGAGAGATTAGGGTGGGAGAAAACAAACTATATAAAATACTTACCTTGTAAAATAGAGATTGATAATTATTTTGATGATACCTTTATAAATGATAACAACCTACCTGATGTTTTAATGAGTGTAGTGGAGAAGTATGATGATAAAATAAATTACCTGATGTTACCAAAAAATACTGATGGAAACTGGACAAAAATAACTAATATTGACAAGGTTTATGAAATAATAAAAGGGAATAATCCTATAAATTATAATGGTATAATGAATGACATAGAGTTAATGGGTTATTATAATAATAATAATAAATTGAGTGTGAGTAAGAATGAGAAGTGTTATAAAAAAATAACACTATTATACAACGATGGAGGTTAGATTAAAAAATCAATAGATGGACATTTTAAATATTCTAATTTGTGGTAATGACATGGCCAGATTATGAAATGAAGTGTGGTAAACGGAAAAATTAATGACAAAGATTTGTAAATAAATTTTAGTGAAATTAATTGTGTTTGTATGGTAACAAGTATGTAATGTAAACAGTGTGTGTAGGTAGTAGAAATTGATGTAATAATAATAATATTTTAATAGCCCAAATAAATAATGAGAGTTGATGCTAAATGAATTGCAATTGTTTTGAAAGAAAGTGATTAAAAAATGTTGTGTTTTCGATACTTGTTGGAATTAAAGTAATTTGAGATGTTTAAATAATTTTGATTGATTTACAATGTTATACAATTGAATTTTGATGATGAATTTAAATTATTTTATGAGATTTAAATTTGAATAAATAAATAAATGTTAAATTGTGTTTAGTTTCTGGAATAACATGGTTATTAAAATGTTTCAGAAGGTACATGGAGTTATTGGTGTTTGGTGTTTACATTTTATGTTTATGACAGTGTATGAGTGATATACTGTAAGTATGAAATTTATAATGCAATTTATGTAAAGTAAAACTTGATATAATTTTGAAATATATCTGTAGTAAGGTCATTCACCTTGCCAAAAAAATCAGCTGATTGCTGGAATTATAAATGTAGTATGTCACTTCTAACTGATTTGCAAATTTTTCAATGTAATTAAATGTTTGAATATAATTAAAATATGAATATAGTATTTTCAATGTGTTAAGAGATTTTGAATTAAATGGTAAACTGAGTGGAGCTAGTTTTGAATTTTCAGTGGTAAATGTAATGTAAAAGGTGGTAAATGTTAGAATTTGGGTGATTATTATTTCGTTAGGACATTTAAATCAGTCCAAGTTGAGTTTAAAGGGGTACTAGAGAGAATAATATGGTTGTGAATAAACGTAATGTAGAATTTGAGATGTAATAGTGACACAGTTGATGGGGAAAATATGTAGAGTAATGATTGATATATTGAGATAATAAATAAATGGAGATATTTTCTAGATGAAAGTGATGTATTGGGAGAGTAATTAGTTGATGGGGAATTTTGTAAGGGTGGTGGTGTGATAAGGAGTCCTCAACGAAAAGCGTTGTGGCGGGAGGGGAACCGATTAGCGCCGGAAAGGGTTACCTAGGGAGGGTCCGGGAACCAGATAAGGGAATGAGCATTGGGAGGGAACACACATCCTGATTACAAAGGGGTAGAGAGTAATTTTGTTATAAGGGTAGAATGATGCGAATTGAGTCAGAGTAGTAAGTTAGGGGTAGAGAATGGTTGGTAGATGTTTTGATAGATGGGTGTCATACTAGTTAAAGCTGTTAAATGAGTATCAGAGTCAAAAGGGGTAAGACTATATGTAAATGCCAAGGTAGTAAATCAAATTATTATGAATAATTAAGTCACCCAAACTAACTGAGAATGAAAATATTAAAGAAGGAATGTCATAGTCAAAATGTAAAAGTAATTGAAACAAGTGACAGATTGTAATATAATTTGAAAATAATATAAAGCTATAAAATGGGTAATTTTTGGTCAATTTAAATGTAAATTTTATTGTTTATTGTAAGATAATAATAACCATGTTAATTTTAAATGTCTTATTTTATTATGTTGTACTATGTTTGAAGGTAAAGGATTTTAAAAATGTTTCCTGTATTTTATGATGTAGCTCTGTGTAACATATGTATGTCAAGGTCATTGACTTGACCCAGAAAGATCAGCTGATGGTTGATGTTATAAACAAGACCAGTTTCTAGCAATTGATTGATGCAATTTTGTCGCTTAATTGAATTAAATGATTTTGATTTTTTCTGAGATTGGTAAAAATGATATTTTGATAAATTTAATTTTTTTGGAAAAAAAAAATTTATTTTATGCCTGCCATATAGATGATGTTTGAGTTTCAAGTATATTATTGTTTATGTATGTTACTAGTGTTTATTGAATTATATTGTTTAGAATATGTGTAAACAAATGTTAGAGTAAGTGAATTCATGTTTTAATAAGCTGTTCAATTTGTTTTTTCTTTAGGATTGTTATTAGTAGTGAAGAAAAGTGATGGAGTTGATAGATTCATGTAAGATTTTTTTTTTTTTTTATTTTGAGAAAGTAATGGAGATATAACAATTTGATTTTAAACGTAAATGAATTTTTGAATTTAAAGATAAATATTTTCTGAATTTTAAATAAGGAATTTGTTAGAATGTATTAATGAATATGTGTATGTGCCCAGTACTTGCTAAAGGCAGCCCAGTGTGCATGACAAGGGGGAACATATCGGTTGAGGATTTGGTATGGTATAAGACCAGGGTTTTGATTTTGGGGTAGAATGATAGAAGGTTAGGTGCGCTGTGGTGCGTGTCTGTTCGATTTTATGCTGTTGGGATCTCGGATAGAGAATTCCAGTAATCTCGTTCAGGTACAGCCATAGTCGCCGAGCTAGGAGGGTAGCTTACCCATGAAGAGTTAAGAAATTAACGGGGGGTTGTTGGCACCATATCCTCTCCGATCCTCTTAGGGGTTTAGCAATGAGAGTTCTTCTGTTCCAGCAGAAGATCTCTCATTGGGGGGGTATTGTAATGGGACAAAATGGGATATTTCATTTTATTAAATTTATTTCATTCTAATTGCAAGCCCAAAACATAAGACAATCTCAGTTGGACAAAGGAAGTGATGTAGAATTTTGAACGATGTGTTTGCCAACGCAATTGAATTCCAAGAATTTCAGCGCTGTGTGACGCACACAAACACGCGAACACAGCGGGGCGCACAGACGACGCTCGGACCAAGCCGAACCAAAATGTCGAACTGTAAAATTTGTTCGCCATGCGGTCGGGTGCCGGCGGAAGTACAATTAAGAATACGCCTATTTTAGTGACATAACCTATGGCTTCAAGATTTCTTCAACGCCTGACACGCGTGAATAACCTATGTTACCTGAACAGTGACGAACGATTCAACGTATAGGGCATTGTCATTTCCGTCATGCCTAAATTCTAGTGGGAGATTGGTTGGTGACTCTCGCCCCACTCAACTAACCGCGTTATCCTGGCTGGGAGCGATGAAAACGTGTGCACACAAAAATCTAAATTTATTATGTGAAAAGTGGTAACCCAAATTGAAAAATGATTTAATATAGCAAAATAGAATCAGTGAAGTGAACGGGCCAAAATAAAATGTGAATTGTAAATTTTAGGACACTTAAACACACGCGGCACATGGCAGCGAAAGGAGTAACGCCGGTTGGGTAATCCATCATAATAATTTCATTTTTTTTTTAAAGGGGTTCAACAAATCAATTAACATAAAAAGGGGTTTTTACAATGGTATGAATGTGAGTGCGAGCAGGCTGGGCTGTTTCATTTAATATAAGATGTTTAGCTAAATTTTATTGATAAGAGATGATTGTATTGATATAGTTTAAGAATATTTTGTGCTTTGTCTTAACCACATGAAAACATTGATAAATTGATAACATGACTTGAGAAGTAAAGATGAATAATTCATAATTTGAAATCTGAAAGTTTAAAGAATGGAATAAAATTTTAATTGTTTCTCTTCATAAATGCGAGTTGCATATGTTATTCAAATAACCTTACAATCATACTTGCATTGCACCGTTCGTGTGACGTAACTCTGGGCTGAAAGAAGATTTAAGGTAAGTGGGAGATAAATATTTTATGAGTTAAATGTATTAATTGAGTAACATCACAGATGGCGCCCGAACAGGGACGAATTTTATTAAATAAATTTTATATATGAAATTCCGCACCTATGGAAATGCAAGTGTGGTTGAGGGGTTGAAAAAATTACAGTACGCAAAAATTATGTAAAGTACATAATGTTGTAGGTATATGTTGTATATGTAAATTAAAGAGTAGTTAAACAAAATCAGTAAATTTATAAAAATGGCAGAAATGATGAAAGCACTGTAAGTGAAATAATTAATTTTGATGAATCAGCTGTTATAAACAGCCCCGAAGTACATTCAACACCCAATGTAGGTAAAGATAATAAAATAGAAATAAGTGTTACAGATGAAACAAACATGACAGAGGATTCGGGAGTCCAGTTAACTCCAACCTCAGTAAAATGTAACAAATTAGACAATAATATGATGAGTATTTTATTAAATCAATTCGATAAAATGAATGGTAAATTTGATAAATTGAGCAGTGACGTTAGCGAAGTCAAGAGTAGTTTCGAAGTACAGAATAATAAATTTGAGGAGTTAAAAAACCAGATTAATGAAATTAATAAGCACTTAGAAAAAAGCAATGAAATACTAGAAACTAACCTTAACAAATTAGAACAGAGTGTTGAGAAAGTGGTAAAGTCAGTGGGGGAACAAATTAAAAGTAAAGCAAATCAAATAATTAATAACAAGGTAAGCGATGAATGTAAAACAAATGAGAATTATAATGATATGTGTAAAAATGTGGTAATAGAGAGTGATGATAATGAGGTTAATTACAATTCTGAGAATGAGAGAGTAACGGGTTGCAAAGGGGTAGAAACAAATGTTGATCAGTTAGAGAGAGAGTATGAAGAAAGTGTACAACTACCGGGGGGGGCAGAGGGTAGAATTTTTTCGTGGTGTTAAGGGGGGTGAAGAAAGATCTTCACGAGTGTATTGGGTAGAAAAGTGTTCTACTAATAATTGTTTTTTGAATTTTGTTGTTGTTCCTGGAGAAAGCAGGAAATGTTTTAATGTAGCAGTACCCTCTGCATGGAGTGAGAGAGAAAATGTGATATGGCGGTGGGGTGAGAGATTTTTAGAGAGAGATTTGTGTGTAGATGGTGAGATGCAAGTATTTAAGTTAGAAGAGGTTATAAAGAGTTGATAGAGAGATTAGGGTGGGAGAAAACAAACTATATAAAATACTTACCTTGTAAAATAGAGATTGATAATTATTTTGATGATACCTTTATAAATGATAACAACCTACCTGATGTTTTAATGAGTGTAGTGGAGAAGTATGATGATAAAATAAATTACCTGATGTTAACCAAAAATACTGATGGAGACTGGACAAAAATAACTAATATTGACAAGGTTTATGAAATAATAAAAGGGAATAATCCTATAAATTATAATGGTATAATGAATGACATAGAGTTAATGGGTTATTATAATAATAATAATAAATTGAGTGTGAGTAAGAATGAGAAGTGTTATAAAAAAATAACACTATTATACAACGATGGAGGTTAGATTAAAAAATCAATAGATGGACATTTTAAATATTCTAATTTGTGGTAATGACATGGCCAGATTATGAAATGAAGTGTGGTAAACGGAAAAATTAATGACAAAGATTTGTAAATAAATTTTAGTGAAATTAATTGTGTTTGTATGGTAACAAGTATGTAATGTAAACAGTGTGTGTAGGTAGTAGAAATTGATGTAATAATAATAATATTTTAATAGCCCAAATAAATAATGAGAGTTGATGCTAAATGAATTGCAATTGTTTTGAAAGAAAGTGATTAAAAAATGTTGTGTTTTCGATACTTGTTGGAATTAAAGTAATTTGAGATGTTTAAATAATTTTGATTGATTTACAATGTTATACAATTGAATTTTGATGATGAATTTAAATTATTTTATGAGATTTAAATTTGAATAAATAAATAAATGTTAAATTGTGTTTAGTTTCTGGAATAACATGGTTATTAAAATGTTTCAGAAGGTACATGGAGTTATTGGTGTTTGGTGTTTACATTTTATGTTTATGACAGTGTATGAGTGATATACTGTAAGTATGAAATTTATAATGCAATTTATGTAAAGTAAAACTTGATATAATTTTGAAATATATCTGTAGTAAGGTCATTCACCTTGCCAAAAAAATCAGCTGATTGCTGGAATTATAAATGTAGTATGTCACTTCTAACTGATTTGCAAATTTTTCAATGTAATTAAATGTTTGAATATAATTAAAATATGAATATAGTATTTTCAATGTGTTAAGAGATTTTGAATTAAATGGTAAACTGAGTGGAGCTAGTTTTGAATTTTCAGTGGTAAATGTAATGTAAAAGGTGGTAAATGTTAGAATTTGGGTGATTATTATTTCGTTAGGACATTTAAATCAGTCCAAGTTGAGTTTAAAGGGGTACTAGAGAGAATAATATGGTTGTGAATAAACGTAATGTAGAATTTGAGATGTAATAGTGACACAGTTGATGGGGAAATATGTAGAGTAATGATTGATATATTGAGATAATAAATAAATGGAGATATTTTCTAGATGAAAGTGATGTATTGGGAGAGTAATTAGTTGATGGGGAATTTTGTAAGGGTGGTGGTGTGATAAGGAGTCCTCAACGAAAAGCGTTGTGGCGGGAGGGGAACCGATTAGCGCCGGAAAGGGTTACCTAGGGAGGGTCCGGGAACCAGATAAGGGAATGAGCATTGGGAGGGAACACACATCCTGATTACAAAGGGGTAGAGAGTAATTTTGTTATAAGGGTAGAATGATGCGAATTGAGTCAGAGTAGTAAGTTAGGGGTAGAGAATGGTTGGTAGATGTTTTGATAGATGGGTGTCATACTAGTTAAAGCTGTTAAATGAGTATCAGAGTCAAAAGGGGTAAGACTATATGTAAATGCCAAGGTAGTAAATCAAATTATTATGAATAATTAAGTCACCCAAACTAACTGAGAATGAAAATATTAAAGAAGGAATGTCATAGTCAAAATGTAAAAGTAATTGAAACAAGTGACAGATTGTAATATAATTTGAAAATAATATAAAGCTATAAAATGGGTAATTTTTGGTCAATTTAAATGTAAATTTTATTGTTTATTGTAAGATAATAATAACCATGTTAATTTTAAATGTCTTATTTTATTATGTTGTACTATGTTTGAAGGTAAAGGATTTTAAAAATGTTTCCTGTATTTTATGATGTAGCTCTGTGTAACATATGTATGTCAAGGTCATTGACTTGACCCAGAAAGATCAGCTGATGGTTGATGTTATAAACAAGACCAGTTTCTAGCAACTGATTGATGCAATTTTGTCGCTTAATTGAATTAAATGATTTTGATTTTTTCTGAGATTGGTAAAAATGATATTTTGATAAATTTAATATTTTTAGAAAAAAAAATTTATTTTATGCCTGCCATATAGATGATGTTTGAGTTTCAAGTATATTATTGTTTATGTATGTTACTAGTGTTTATTGAATTATATTGTTTAGAATATGTGTAAACAAATGTTAGAGTAAGTGAATTCATGTTTTAATAAGCTGTTCAATTTGTTTTTTCTTTAGGATTGTTATTAGTAGTGAAGAAAAGTGATGGAGTTGATAGATTCATGTAAAAGATTTTTTTTTTTTTTTTTTTTTGAGAAAGTAATGGAGATATAACAATTTGATTTTAAACGTAAATGAATTTTTGAATTTAAAGATAAATATTTTCTGAATTTTAAATAAGGAATTTGTTAGAATGTATTAATGAATATGTGTATGTGCCCAGTACTTGCTAAAGGCAGCCCAGTGTGCATGACAAGGGGGAACATATCGGTTGAGGATTTGGTATGGTATAAGACCAGGGTTTTGATTTTGGGGTAGAATGATAGAAGGTTAGGTGCGCTGTGGTGCGTGTCTGTTCGATTTTATGCTGTTGGGATCTCGGATAGAGAATTCCAGTAATCTCGTTCAGGTACAACCATAGTCGCCGAGCTAGGAGGGTAGCTTACCCATGAAGAGTTAAGAAATTAACGGGGGGTTGTTGGCACCATATCCTCTCCGATCCTCTTAGGGGTTTAGCAATGAGAGTTCTTCTGTTCCAGCAGAAGATCTCTCATTGGGGGGGTATTGTAATGGGACAAAATGGGATATTTCATTTTATTAAATTTATTTCATTCTAATTGCAAGCCCAAAACATAAGACAATCTCAGTTGGACAAAGGAAGTGATGTAGAATTTTGAACGATGTGTTTGCCAACGCAATTGAATTCCAAGAATTTCAGCGCTGTGTGACGCACACAAACACGCGAACACAGCGGGGCGCACAGACGACGCTCGGACCAAGCCGAACCAAAATGTCGAACTGTAAAATTTGTTCGCCATGCGGTCGGGTGCCGGCGGAAGTACAATTAAGAATACGCCTATTTTAGTGACATAACCTATGGCTTCAAGATTTCTTCAACGCCTGACACGCGTGAATAACCTATGTTACCTGAACAGTGACGAACGATTCAACGTATAGGGCATTGTCATTTCCGTCATGCCTAAATTCTAGTGGGAGATTGGTTGGTGACTCTCGCCCCACTCAACTAACCGCGTTATCCTGGCTGGGAGCGATGAAAACGTGTGCACACAAAAATCTAAATTTATTATGTGAAAAGTGGTAACCCAAATTGAAAAATGATTTAATATAGCAAAATAGAATCAGTGAAGTGAACGGGCCAAAATAAAATGTGAATTGTAAATTTTAGGACACTTAAACACACGCGGCACATGGCAGCGAAAGGAGTAACGCCGGTTGGGTAATCCATCATAATAATTTCATTTTTTTTTTAAAGGGGTTCAACAAATCAATTAACATAAAAAGGGGTTTTTACAATGGTATGAATGTGAGTGCGAGCAGGCTGGGCTGTTTCATTTAATATAAGATGTTTAGCTAAATTTTATTGATAAGAGATGATTGTATTGATATAGTTTAAGAATATTTTGTGCTTTGTCTTAACCACATGAAAACATTGATAAATTGATAACATGACTTGAGAAGTAAAGATGAATAATTCATAATTTGAAATCTGAAAGTTTAAAGAATGGAATAAAATTTTAATTGTTTCTCTTCATAAATGCGAGTTGCATATGTTATTCAAATAACCTTACAATCATACTTGCATTGCACCGTTCGTGTGACGTAACTCTGGGCTGAAAGAAGATTTAAGGTAAGTGGGAGATAAATATTTTATGAGTTAAATGTATTAATTGAGTAACATCACAGATGGCGCCCGAACAGGGACGAATTTTATTAAATAAATTTTATATATGAAATTCCGCACCTATGGAAATGCAAGTGTGGTTGAGGGGTTGAAAAAATTACAGTACGCAAAAATTATGTAAAGTACATAATGTTGTAGGTATATGTTGTATATGTAAATTAAAGAGTAGTTAAACAAAATCAGTAAATTTATAAAAATGGCAGAAATGATGAAAGCACTGTAAGTGAAATAATTAATTTTGATGAATCAGCTGTTATAAACAGCCCCGAAGTACATTCAACACCCAATGTAGGTAAAGATAATAAAATAGAAATAAGTGTTACAGATGAAACAAACATGACAGAGGATTCGGGAGTCCAGTTAACTCCAACCTCAGTAAAATGTAACAAATTAGACAATAATATGATGAGTATTTTATTAAATCAATTCGATAAAATGAATGGTAAATTTGATAAATTGAGCAGTGACGTTAGCGAAGTCAAGAGTAGTTTCGAAGTACAGAATAATAAATTTGAGGAGTTAAAAAACCAGATTAATGAAATTAATAAGCACTTAGAAAAAAGCAATGAAATACTAGAAACTAACCTTAACAAATTAGAACAGAGTGTTGAGAAAGTGGTAGAGTCAGTGGGGGAACAAATTAAAAGTAAAGCAAATCAAATAATTAATAACAAGGTAAGCGATGAATGTAAAACAAATGAGAATTATAATGATATGTGTAAAAATGTGGTAATAGAGAGTGATGATAATGAGGTTAATTACAATTCTGAGAATGAGAGAGTAACGGGTTGCAAAGGGGTAGAAACAAATGTTGATCAGTTAGAGAGAGAGTATGAAGAAAGTGTACAAGTACCGGGGGGGGCAGAGGGTAGAATTTTTTCGTGGTGTTAAGGGGGGTGAAGAAAGATCTTCACGAGTGTATTGGGTAGAAAAGTGTTCTACTAATAATTGTTTTTTGAATTTTGTTGTTGTTCCTGGAGAAAGCAGGAAATGTTTTAATGTAGCAGTACCCTCTGCATGGAGTGAGAGAGAAAATGTGATATGGCGGTGGGGTGAGAGATTTTTAGAGAGAGATTTGTGTGTAGATGGTGAGATGCAAGTATTTAAGTTAGAAGAGGTTATAAAGAGTTGATAGAGAGATTAGGGTGGGAGAAAACAAACTATATAAAATACTTACCTTGTAAAATAGAGATTGATAATTATTTTGATGATACCTTTATAAATGATAACAACCTACCTGATGTTTTAATGAGTGTAGTGGAGAAGTATGATGATAAAATAAATTACCTGATGTTACCAAAAAATACTGATGGAAACTGGACAAAAATAACTAATATTGACAAGGTTTATGAAATAATAAAAGGGAATAATCCTATAAATTATAATGGTATAATGAATGACATAGAGTTAATGGGTTATTATAATAATAATAATAAATTGAGTGTGAGTAAGAATGAGAAGTGTTATAAAAAAATAACACTATTATACAACGATGGAGGTTAGATTAAAAAATCAATAGATGGACATTTTAAATATTCTAATTTGTGGTAATGACATGGCCAGATTATGAAATGAAGTGTGGTAAACGGAAAAATTAATGACAAAGATTTGTAAATAAATTTTAGTGAAATTAATTGTGTTTGTATGGTAACAAGTATGTAATGTAAACAGTGTGTGTAGGTAGTAGAAATTGATGTAATAATAATAATATTTTAATAGCCCAAATAAATAATGAGAGTTGATGCTAAATGAATTGCAATTGTTTTGAAAGAAAGTGATTAAAAAATGTTGTGTTTTCGATACTTGTTGGAATTAAAGTAATTTGAGATGTTTAAATAATTTTGATTGATTTACAATGTTATACAATTGAATTTTGATGATGAATTTAAATTATTTTATGAGATTTAAATTTGAATAAATAAATAAATGTTAAATTGTGTTTAGTTTCTGGAATAACATGGTTATTAAAATGTTTCAGAAGGTACATGGAGTTATTGGTGTTTGGTGTTTACATTTTATGTTTATGACAGTGTATGAGTGATATACTGTAAGTATGAAATTTATAATGCAATTTATGTAAAGTAAAACTTGATATAATTTTGAAATATATCTGTAGTAAGGTCATTCACCTTGCCAAAAAAATCAGCTGATTGCTGGAATTATAAATGTAGTATGTCACTTCTAACTGATTTGCAAATTTTTCAATGTAATTAAATGTTTGAATATAATTAAAATATGAATATAGTATTTTCAATGTGTTAAGAGATTTTGAATTAAATGGTAAACTGAGTGGAGCTAGTTTTGAATTTTCAGTGGTAAATGTAATGTAAAAGGTGGTAAATGTTAGAATTTGGGTGATTATTATTTCGTTAGGACATTTAAATCAGTCCAAGTTGAGTTTAAAGGGGTACTAGAGAGAATAATATGGTTGTGAATAAACGTAATGTAGAATTTGAGATGTAATAGTGACACAGTTGATGGGGAAATATGTAGAGTAATGATTGATATATTGAGATAATAAATAAATGGAGATATTTTCTAGATGAAAGTGATGTATTGGGAGAGTAATTAGTTGATGGGGAATTTTGTAAGGGTGGTGGTGTGATAAGGAGTCCTCAACGAAAAGCGTTGTGGCGGGAGGGGAACCGATTAGCGCCGGAAAGGGTTACCTAGGGAGGGTCCGGGAACCAGATAAGGGAATGAGCATTGGGAGGGAACACACATCCTGATTACAAAGGGGTAGAGAGTAATTTTGTTATAAGGGTAGAATGATGCGAATTGAGTCAGAGTAGTAAGTTAGGGGTAGAGAATGGTTGGTAGATGTTTTGATAGATGGGTGTCATACTAGTTAAAGCTGTTAAATGAGTATCAGAGTCAAAAGGGGTAAGACTATATGTAAATGCCAAGGTAGTAAATCAAATTATTATGAATAATTAAGTCACCCAAACTAACTGAGAATGAAAATATTAAAGAAGGAATGTCATAGTCAAAATGTAAAAGTAATTGAAACAAGTGACAGATTGTAATATAATTTGAAAATAATATAAAGCTATAAAATGGGTAATTTTTGGTCAATTTAAATGTAAATTTTATTGTTTATTGTAAGATAATAATAACCATGTTAATTTTAAATGTCTTATTTTATTATGTTGTACTATGTTTGAAGGTAAAGGATTTTAAAAATGTTTCCTGTATTTTATGATGTAGCTCTGTGTAACATATGTATGTCAAGGTCATTGACTTGACCCAGAAAGATCAGCTGATGGTTGATGTTATAAACAAGACCAGTTTCTAGCAACTGATTGATGCAATTTTGTCGCTTAATTGAATTAAATGATTTTGATTTTTTCTGAGATTGGTAAAAATGATATTTTGATAAATTTAATATTTTTAGAAAAAAAAATTTATTTTATGCCTGCCATATAGATGATGTTTGAGTTTCAAGTATATTATTGTTTATGTATGTTACTAGTGTTTATTGAATTATATTGTTTAGAATATGTGTAAACAAATGTTAGAGTAAGTGAATTCATGTTTTAATAAGCTGTTCAATTTGTTTTTTCTTTAGGATTGTTATTAGTAGTGAAGAAAAGTGATGGAGTTGATAGATTCATGTAAAAGATTTTTTTTTTTTTTTTTTTTTGAGAAAGTAATGGAGATATAACAATTTGATTTTAAACGTAAATGAATTTTTGAATTTAAAGATAAATATTTTCTGAATTTTAAATAAGGAATTTGTTAGAATGTATTAATGAATATGTGTATGTGCCCAGTACTTGCTAAAGGCAGCCCAGTGTGCATGACAAGGGGGAACATATCGGTTGAGGATTTGGTATGGTATAAGACCAGGGTTTTGATTTTGGGGTAGAATGATAGAAGGTTAGGTGCGCTGTGGTGCGTGTCTGTTCGATTTTATGCTGTTGGGATCTCGGATAGAGAATTCCAGTAATCTCGTTCAGGTACAGCCATAGTCGCCGAGCTAGGAGGGTAGCTTACCCATGAAGAGTTAAGAAATTAACGGGGGGTTGTTGGCACCATATCCTCTCCGATCCTCTTAGGGGTTTAGCAATGAGAGTTCTTCTGTTCCAGCAGAAGATCTCTCATTGGGGGGGTATTGTAATGGGACAAAATGGGATATTTCATTTTATTAAATTTATTTCATTCTAATTGCAAGCCCAAAACATAAGACAATCTCAGTTGGACAAAGGAAGTGATGTAGAATTTTGAACGATGTGTTTGCCAACGCAATTGAATTCCAAGAATTTCAGCGCTGTGTGACGCACACAAACACGCAAACACAGCGGGGCGCACAGACGACGCTCGGACCAAGCCGAACCAAAATGTCGAACTGTAAAATTTGTTCGCCATGCGGTCGGGTGCCGGCGGAAGTACAATTAAGAATACGCCTATTTTAGTGACATAACCTATGGCTTCAAGATTTCTTCAACGCCTGACACGCGTGAATAACCTATGTTACCTGAACAGTGACGAACGATTCAACGTATAGGGCATTGTCATTTCCGTCATGCCTAAATTCTAGTGGGAGATTGGTTGGTGACTCTCGCCCCACTCAACTAACCGCGTTATCCTGGCTGGGAGCGATGAAAACGTGTGCACACAAAAATCTAAATTTATTATGTGAAAAGTGGTAACCCAAATTGAAAAATGATTTAATATAGCAAAATAGAATCAGTGAAGTGAACGGGCCAAAATAAAATGTGAATTGTAAATTTTAGGACACTTAAACACACGCGGCACATGGCAGCGAAAGGAGTAACGCCGGTTGGGTAATCCATCATAATAATTTCATTTTTTTTTTAAAGGGGTTCAACAAATCAATTAACATAAAAAGGGGTTTTTACAATGGTATGAATGTGAGTGCGAGCAGGCTGGGCTGTTTCATTTAATATAAGATGTTTAGCTAAATTTTATTGATAAGAGATGATTGTATTGATATAGTTTAAGAATATTTTGTGCTTTGTCTTAACCACATGAAAACATTGATAAATTGATAACATGACTTGAGAAGTAAAGATGAATAATTCATAATTTGAAATCTGAAAGTTTAAAGAATGGAATAAAATTTTAATTGTTTCTCTTCATAAATGCGAGTTGCATATGTTATTCAAATAACCTTACAATCATACTTGCATTGCACCGTTCGTGTGACGTAACTCTGGGCTGAAAGAAGATTTAAGGTAAGTGGGAGATAAATATTTTATGAGTTAAATGTATTAATTGAGTAACATCACAGATGGCGCCCGAACAGGGACGAATTTTATTAAATAAATTTTATATATGAAATTCCGCACCTATGGAAATGCAAGTGTGGTTGAGGGGTTGAAAAAATTACAGTACGCAAAAATTATGTAAAGTACATAATGTTGTAGGTATATGTTGTATATGTAAATTAAAGAGTAGTTAAACAAAATCAGTAAATTTATAAAAATGGCAGAAATGATGAAAGCATTGTAAGTGAAATAATTAATTTTGATGAATCAGCTGTTATAAACAGCCCCGAAGTACATTCAACACCCAATGTAGGTAAAGATAATAAAATAGAAATAAGTGTTACAGATGAAACAAACATGACAGAGGATTCGGGAGTCCAGTTAACTCCAACCTCAGTAAAATGTAACAAATTAGACAATAATATGATGAGTATTTTATTAAATCAATTCGATAAAATGAATGGTAAATTTGATAAATTGAGCAGTGACGTTAGCGAAGTCAAGAGTAGTTTCGAAGTACAGAATAATAAATTTGAGGAGTTAAAAAACCAGATTAATGAAATTAATAAGCACTTAGAAAAAAGCAATGAAATACTAGAAACTAACCTTAACAAATTAGAACAGAGTGTTGAGAAAGTGGTAGAGTCAGTGGGGGAACAAATTAAAAGTAAAGCAAATCAAATAATTAATAACAAGGTAAGCGATGAATGTAAAACAAATGAGAATTATAATGATATGTGTAAAAATGTGGTAATAGAGAGTGATGATAATGAGGTTAATTACAATTCTGAGAATGAGAGAGTAACGGGTTGCAAAGGGGTAGAAACAAATGTTGATCAGTTAGAGAGAGAGTATGAAGAAAGTGTACAAGTACCGGGGGGGGCAGAGGGTAGAATTTTTTCGTGGTGTTAAGGGGGGTGAAGAAAGATCTTCACGAGTGTATTGGGTAGAAAAGTGTTCTACTAATAATTGTTTTTTGAATTTTGTTGTTGTTCCTGGAGAAAGCAGGAAATGTTTTAATGTAGCAGTACCCTCTGCATGGAGTGAGAGAGAAAATGTGATATGGCGGTGGGGTGAGAGATTTTTAGAGAGAGATTTGTGTGTAGATGGTGAGATGCAAGTATTTAAGTTAGATAGAGGTTATAAAGAGTTGATAGAGAGATTAGGGTGGGAGAAAACAAACTATATAAAATACTTACCTTGTAAAATAGAGATTGATAATTATTTTGATGATACCTTTATAAATGATAACAACCTACCTGATGTTTTAATGAGTGTAGTGGAGAAGTATGATGATAAAATAAATTACCTGATGTTACCAAAAAATACTGATGGAAACTGGACAAAAATAACTAATATTGACAAGGTTTATGAAATAATAAAAGGGAATAATCCTATAAATTATAATGGTATAATGAATGACATAGAGTTAATGGGTTATTATAATAATAATAATAAATTGAGTGTGAGTAAGAATGAGAAGTGTTATAAAAAAATAACACTATTATACAACGATGGAGGTTAGATTAAAAAATCAATAGATGGACATTTTAAATATTCTAATTTGTGGTAATGACATGGCCAGATTATGAAATGAAGTGTGGTAAACGGAAAAATTAATGACAAAGATTTGTAAATAAATTTTAGTGAAATTAATTGTGTTTGTATGGTAACAAGTATGTAATGTAAACAGTGTGTGTAGGTAGTAGAAATTGATGTAATAATAATAATATTTTAATAGCCCAAATAAATAATGAGAGTTGATGCTAAATGAATTGCAATTGTTTTGAAAGAAAGTGATTAAAAAATGTTGTGTTTTCGATACTTGTTGGAATTAAAGTAATTTGAGATGTTTAAATAATTTTGATTGATTTACAATGTTATACAATTGAATTTTGATGATGAATTTAAATTATTTTATGAGATTTAAATTTGAATAAATAAATAAATGTTAAATTGTGTTTAGTTTCTGGAATAACATGGTTATTAAAATGTTTCAGAAGGTACATGGAGTTATTGGTGTTTGGTGTTTACATTTTATGTTTATGACAGTGTATGAGTGATATACTGTAAGTATGAAATTTATAATGCAATTTATGTAAAGTAAAACTTGATATAATTTTGAAATATATCTGTAGTAAGGTCATTCACCTTGCCAAAAAAATCAGCTGATTGCTGGAATTATAAATGTAGTATGTCACTTCTAACTGATTTGCAAATTTTTCAATGTAATTAAATGTTTGAATATAATTAAAATATGAATATAGTATTTTCAATGTGTTAAGAGATTTTGAATTAAATGGTAAACTGAGTGGAGCTAGTTTTGAATTTTCAGTGGTAAATGTAATGTAAAAGGTGGTAAATGTTAGAATTTGGGTGATTATTATTTCGTTAGGACATTTAAATCAGTCCAAGTTGAGTTTAAAGGGGTACTAGAGAGAATAATATGGTTGTGAATAAACGTAATGTAGAATTTGAGATGTAATAGTGACACAGTTGATGGGGAAAATATGTAGAGTAATGATTGATATATTGAGATAATAAATAAATGGAGATATTTTCTAGATGAAAGTGATGTATTGGGAGAGTAATTAGTTGATGGGGAATTTTGTAAGGGTGGTGGTGTGATAAGGAGTCCTCAACGAAAAGCGTTGTGGCGGGAGGGGAACCGGTTAGCGCCGGAAAGGGTTACCTAGGGAGGGTCCGGGAACCAGATAAGGGAATGAGCATTGGGAGGGAACACACATCCTGATTACAAAGGGGTAGAGAGTAATTTTGTTATAAGGGTAGAATGATGCGAATTGAGTCAGAGTAGTAAGTTAGGGGTAGAGAATGGTTGGTAGATGTTTTGATAGATGGGTGTCATACTAGTTAAAGCTGTTAAATGAGTATCAGAGTCAAAAGGGGTAAGACTATATGTAAATGCCAAGGTAGTAAATCAAATTATTATGAATAATTAAGTCACCCAAACTAACTGAGAATGAAAATATTAAAGAAGGAATGTCATAGTCAAAATGTAAAAGTAATTGAAACAAGTGACAGATTGTAATATAATTTGAAAATAATATAAAGCTATAAAATGGGTAATTTTTGGTCAATTTAAATGTAAATTTTATTGTTTATTGTAAGATAATAATAACCATGTTAATTTTAAATGTCTTATTTTATTATGTTGTACTATGTTTGAAGGTAAAGGATTTTAAAAATGTTTCCTGTATTTTATGATGTAGCTCTGTGTAACATATGTATGTCAAGGTCATTGACTTGACCCAGAAAGATCAGCTGATGGTTGATGTTATAAACAAGACCAGTTTCTAGCAACTGATTGATGCAATTTTGTCGCTTAATTGAATTAAATGATTTTGATTTTTTCTGAGATTGGTAAAAATGATATTTTGATAAATTTAATATTTTTAGAAAAAAAAATTTATTTTATGCCTGCCATATAGATGATGTTTGAGTTTCAAGTATATTATTGTTTATGTATGTTACTAGTGTTTATTGAATTATATTGTTTAGAATATGTGTAAACAAATGTTAGAGTAAGTGAATTCATGTTTTAATAAGCTGTTCAATTTGTTTTTTCTTTAGGATTGTTATTAGTAGTGAAGAAAAGTGATGGAGTTGATAGATTCATGTAAAAGATTTTTTTTTTTTTTTATTTTGAGAAAGTAATGGAGATATAACAATTTGATTTTAAACGTAAATGAATTTTTGAATTTAAAGATAAATATTTTCTGAATTTTAAATAAGGAATTTGTTAGAATGTATTAATGAATATGTGTATGTGCCCAGTACTTGCTAAAGGCAGCCCAGTGTGCATGACAAGGGGGAACATATCGGTTGAGGATTTGGTATGGTATAAGACCAGGGTTTTGATTTTGGGGTAGAATGATAGAAGGTTAGGTGCGCTGTGGTGCGTGTCTGTTCGATTTTATGCTGTTGGGATCTCGGATAGAGAATTCCAGTAATCTCGTTCAGGTGCAGCCATAGTCGCCGAGCTAGGAGGGTAGCTTACCCATGAAGAGTTAAGAAATTAACGGGGGGTTGTTGGCACCATATCCTCTCCGATCCTCTTAGGGGTTTAGCAATGAGAGTTCTTCTGTTCCAGCAGAAGATCTCTCATTGGGGGGGTATTGTAATGGGACAAAATGGGATATTTCATTTTATTAAATTTATTTCATTCTAATTGCAAGCCCAAAACATAAGACAATCTCAGTTGGACAAAGGAAGTGATGTAGAATTTTGAACGATGTGTTTGCCAACGCAATTGAATTCCAAGAATTTCAGCGCTGTGTGACGCACACAAACACGCGAACACAGCGGGGCGCACAGACGACGCTCGGACCAAGCCGAACCAAAATGTCGAACTGTAAAATTTGTTCGCCATGCGGTCGGGTGCCGGCGGAAGTACAATTAAGAATACGCCTATTTTAGTGACATAACCTATGGCTTCAAGATTTCTTCAACGCCTGACACGCGTGAATAACCTATGTTACCTGAACAGTGACGAACGATTCAACGTATAGGGCATTGTCATTTCCGTCATGCCTAAATTCTAGTGGGAGATTGGTTGGTGACTCTCGCCCCACTCAACTAACCGCGTTATCCTGGCCGGGAGCGAAGAAAACGTGTGCACACAAAAATCTAAATTTATTATGTAAAAAGTGGTAACCCAAATTGAAAAATGATTTAATATAGCAAAATAGAATCAGTGAAGTGAACGGGCCAAAATAAAATGTGAATTGTAAACTTTAGGACACTTAAACACACGCGGCACATGGCAGCGAAAGGAGTAACGCCGGTTGGGTAATCCATCATAATAATTTCATTTTTTTTTAAAGGGGTTCAACAAATCAATTAACATAAAAAGGGGTTTTTACAATGGTATGAATGTGAGTGCGAGCAGGCTGGGCTGTTTCATTTAATATAAGATGTTTAGCTAAATTTTATTGATAAGAGATGATTGTATTGATATAGTTTAAGAATATTTCGTGCTTTGTCTTAACCACATGAAAACATTGATAAATTGATAACATGACTTGAGAAGTAAAGATGAATAATTCATAATTTGAAATCTGAAAGTTTAAAGAATGGAATAAAATTTTAATTGTTTCTCTTCATAAATGCGAGTTGCGTATGTTATTCAAATAACCTTACAATCATACTTGCATTGCACCGTTCGTGTGACGTAACTCTGGGCTGAAAGAAGATTTAAGGTAAGTGGGAGATAAATATTTTATGAGTTAAATGTATTAATTGAGTAACATCACAGATGGCGCCCGAACAGGGACGAATTTTATTAAATAAATTTTATATATGAAATCCCGCACCAATGCAAATGCAAGTGTGGTTGAGGGGTTGAAAAAATTACAGTACGCAAAAATTACGTAAAGTACATAATGTTGTAGGTATATGTTCTATATGTAAATTAAAGAGTAGTTAAACAAAATCAGTAAATTTATAAAAATGGCAGAAATGATGAAAGCATTGTAAGTGAAATAATTAATTTTGATGAATCAGCTGTTATAAACAGCCCCGAAGTACATTCAACACCCAATGTAAGTAAAGATAATAAAATAGAAATAAGTGTTACAGATGAAACAAACATGACAGAGGATTCGGGAGTCCAGTTAACTCCAACCTCAGTAAAATGTAACAAATTAGACAATCATATGATGAGTATTTTATTAAATCAATTCGATAAAATGAATGGTAAATTTGATAAATTGAGCAGTGACGTTAGCGAAGTCAAGAGTAGTTTCGAAGTACAGAATAATAAATTTGAGGAGTTAAAAAACCAGATTAATGAAATTAATAAGCACTTAGAAAAAAGCAATGAAATACTAGAAACTAACCTTAACAAATTAGAACAGAGTGTTGAGAAAGTGGTAGAGTCAGTGGGGGAACAAATTAAAAGTAAAGCAAATCAAATAATTAATAACAAGGTAAGCGATGAATGTAAAACAAATGAGAATTATAATGATATATGTAAAAATGTGGTAATAGAGAGTGATGATAATGAGGTTAATTACAATTCTGAGAATGAGAGAGTAACGGGTTGCAAAGGGGTAGAAACAAATGTTGATCAGTTAGAGAGAGAGTATGAAGAAAGTGTACAAGTACCGGGGGGGGGCAGAGGGTAGAATTTTTTCGTGGTGCTAAGGGGGGTGAAGAAAGATCTTCACGAGTGTATTGGGTAGAAAAGTGTTCTACTAATAATTGTTTTTTGAATTTTTTTGTTGTTCCTGGAGAAAGCAGGAAATGTTTTAATGTAGCAGTACCCTCTGCATGGAGTGAGAGAGAAAATGTGATATGGCGGTGGGGTGAGAGATTTTTAGAGAGTTTTGTATGTAGATGGTGAGATGCAAGTATTTAAGTTAGATAGAGGTTATAAAGAGTTGATAGAGAGATTAGGGTGGGAGAAAACAAACTATATAAAATACTTACCTTGTAAAATAGAGATTGATAATTATTTTGATGATACCTTTATAAATGATAACAACCTACCTGATGTTTTACTGAGTGAAGTGGAGAAGTATGATGATAAAATTAATTACCTGATGTTAACCAAAAATACTGATGGAGACTGGACAAAAATAACTAATATTGACAAGGTTTATGAAATAATAAAAGGGAATAATCCTATAAATTATAATGGTATAATGAATGACATAGAGTTAATGGGTTATTATAATAATAATAATAATAAATTGAGTGTGAGTAAGAATGAGAAGTGTTATAAAAAAATAACACTATTATACAACGATGGAGGTTAGATTAAAAAATCAATAGATGGACATTTTAAATATTCTAATTTGCGGTAATGACATGGCCAGATTATGAAATGAAGTGTGGTAAACGGAAAAATTAATGACAAAGATTTGTAAATAAATTTTAGTGAAATTAATTGTGTTTGTATGGTAACAAGCATGTAATGTAAATAGTGTGTGTAGGTAGTAGAAATTGATGTAATAATAATAATAATATTTTAATAGCCCAAATAAATAATGAGAGTTGATGCTAAATGAATTGCAATTGTTTTGAAAGAAAGTGATTAAAAAATGTTATGTTTTCGATACTTGTTGGAATTAAAGTAATTTGAGATGTTTAAATAATTTTGATTGATTTACAATGTTATACAATTGAATTTTGATGATGAATTTAAATTATTTTATGAGATTTAAATTTGAATAAATAAATAAATGTTAAATTGTGTTTAGTTTGTGGAATAACATGGTTGTTAAAATGTTTCAGAAGGTACATGGAGTTATTGGTGTTTGGTGTTTATATTTTATGTTTATGACAGTGTATGAGTGATATACTGTAAGTATGAAATTTATAATGCAATTTATGTAAAGTAAAACTTGATATAATTTTGAAATATATCTGTAGTAAGGTCATTCACCTTGCCAAAAAAATCAGCTGATTGCTGGAATTATAAATGTAGTATGTCACTTCTAACTGATTTGCAAATTTTTCAATGTAATTAAATGTATGAATATAATTAAAATTTGAATATAGTATTTTCAATGTGTTAAGAGATTTTGAATTAAATGGTAAACTGAGTGGAGCTAGTTTTGAATTTTCAGTGGTAAATGTAATGTAAAAGGTGGTAAATGTTAGAATTTGGGTGATTATTATTTCGTTAGGACATTTAAATCAGTCCAAGTTGAGTTTAAAGGGGTACTAGAGAGAATAATATGGTTGTGAATAAACGTAATGTAGAATTTGAGATGTAATAGTGACACAGTTGATGGGGAAAATATGTAGAGTAATGATTGATATATTGAGATAATAAATAAATGGAGATATTTTCTAGATGAAAGTGATGTATTGGGAGAGTAATTAGTTGATGGGGAATTTTGTAAGGGTGGTGGTGTGATAAGGAGTCCTCAACGAAAAGCATTGTGGCGGGAGGGGAACCGATTAGCGCCGGAAAGGGTTACCTAGGGAGGGTCCGGGAACCAGATAAGGGAATGAGCATTGGGAGGGAACACACATCCTGATTACAAAGGGGTAGAGCGTAATTTTGTTATAAGGGTAGAATGATGCGAATTGAGTCAGAGTAGTAAGTTAGGGGTAGAGAATGGTTGGTAGATGTTTTGATAGATGGGTGTCATACTAGTTAAAGCTGTTAAATGAGTATCAGAGTCAAAAGGGGTAAGACTATATGTAAATGCCAAGGTAGTAAATCAAATTATTATGAATAATTAAGTCACCCAAACTAACTGAGAATGAAAATATTAAAGAAGGAATGTCACAGTCAAAATGTAAAAGTAATTGAAACAAGTGACAGATTGTAATATAATTTGAAAATAATATAAAGCTATAAAATGGGTAATTTTTTGTCAATTTAAATGTAAATTTTATTGTTTATTGTAAGATAATAATAACCATGTTAATTTTAAATGTCTTATTTTATTATGTTGTACTATGTTTGAAGGTAAAGGATTTTAAAAATGTTTCCTGTATTTTATGATGTAGCTCTGTGTAACATATGTATGTCAAGGTCATTGACTTGACCCAGAAAGATCAGCTGATGGTTGATGTTATAAACAAGACCAGTTTCTAGCAATTGATTGATGCAATTTTGTCGCTTAATTGAATTAAATGATTTTGATTTTTTCTGAGATTGGTAAAAATGATATTTTGATAAATTTAATTATTTTGGAAAAAAATTTATTTTATGCCTGCCATATAGATGATGTTTGAGTTTCAAGTATATTATTTTTTATGTATGTTACTAGTGTTTATTGAATTATATTGTTTAGAATATGTGTAAACAAATGTTAGAGTAAGTGAATTCATGTTTTAATAAGCTGTTCAATTTGTTTTTTCTTTAGGATTGTTATTAGTAGTGAAGAAAAGTGATGGAGTTGATAGATTCATGTAAAAGATTTTTTTTTTTTTTTTTTTTGAGAAAGTAATGGAGATATAACAATTTGATTTTAAACGTAAATGAATTTTTGAATTTAAAGATAAATATTTTCTGAATTTTAAATAAGGAATTTGTTAGAATGTATTAATGAATATGTGTATGTGCCCAGTACTTGCTAAAGGCAGCCCAGTGTGCATGACAAGGGGGAACATATCGGTTGAGGATTTGGTATGGTATAAGACCAGAGTTTTGATTTTGGGGTAGAATGATAGAAGGTTAGGTGCACTGTGGTGCGTGTCTGTTCGATTGTATGGTGTTGGGATCTCGGATAGAGAAGTCCAGTAATCTCGTTCAGGTGCAGCCATAGTCGCCGAGCTAGGAGCGTAGCTTACCCATGAAGCGTTAAGAAATTAATGGGGGGTTGTTGGCACCATATCCTCTCCGATCCTCTTAGGGGTTTAGCAATGAGAGTTCTTCTGTTCCAGCAGAAGATCTCTCATTGGGGGGGGTATTGTAATGGGACAAAATGGGGTATTTCATTTTATTAAATTTATTTCATTCTAATTGCAAGCCCAAAACATAAGACAATCTCAGTTGGACAAAGGAGCAGTGATGTAGAATTTTGAACGTAGCCGGGGCGTTGGAATGCGATGGTTTGCCAACGCAATTGAATTCCAAGAATTTCAGCGCTGTGTGACGCACACAAACGCGCGAACACAGCGGGGCGCACAGACGACGCTCGGACCAAGCCGAACCAAAATGTCGAACTGTAAAATTTGTTCGCCATGCGGTCGGGTGCCGGCGGAAGTACAATTAAGAATACGCCTATTTTAGTGACGTAACCAATGGCTTCAAGATTTCGTCAACGCCTGACACACGTGAATAACCTATGTTACCTGAACAGTGACGAACGATTCAACGTATAAGGCATTGTAATTTCCATCATGCCTAACTTCTGGTGGGAGATTGGTTGGTGACTCTCGCCCCACTCAACTAACCGCGTTATCCTGGCCGGGAGCGAAGAAAACGTGTGCACACAAAAATCTAAATTTATTATGTAAAAAGTGGTAACCCAAATTGAAAAATGATTTAATATAGCAAAATAGAATCAGTGAAGTGAACGGGCCAAAATAAAATGTGAATTGTAAACTTTAGGACACTTAAACACACGCGGCACATGGCAGCGAAAGGAGTAACGCCGGTTGGGTAATCCATCATAATAATTTCATTTTTTTTTAAAGGGGTTCAACAAATCAATTAACATAAAAAGGGGTTTTTACAATGGTATGAATGTGAGTGCGAGCAGGCTGGGCTGTTTCATTTAATATAAGATGTTTAGCTAAATTTTATTGATAAGAGATGATTGTATTGATATAGTTTAAGAATATTTTGTGCTTTGTCTTAACCACATGAAAACATTGATAAATTGATAACATGACTTGAGAAGTAAAGATGAATAATTCATAATTTGAAATCTGAAAGTTTAAAGAATGGAATAAAATTTTAATTGTTTCTCTTCATAAATGCGAGTTGCGTATGTTATTCAAATAACCTTACAATCATACTTGCATTGCACCGTTCGTGTGACGTAACTCTGGGCTGAAAGAAGATTTAAGGTAAGTGGGAGATAAATATTTTATGAGTTAAATGTATTAATTGAGTAACATCACAGATGGTGCCCGAACAGGGACGAATTTTATTAAATAAATTTTATATATGAAATCCCGCACCAATGGAAATGCAAGTGTGGTTGAGGGGTTGAAAAAATTACAGTACGCAAAAATTATGTAAAGTACATAATGTTGTAGGTATATGTTGTATATGTAAATTAAAGAGTAGTTAAACAAAATCAGTAAATTTATAAAAATGGCAGAAATGATGAAAGCATTGTAAGTGAAATAATTAATTTTGATGAATCAGCTGTTATAAATAGCCCCGAAGTACATTCAACGCCCAATGTAGGTAAAGATAATAAAATAGAAATAAGTGTTACAGATGAAACAAACATGACAGAGGATTCGGGAGTCCAGTTAACTCCAACCTCAGTAAAATGTAACAAATTAGACAATGATATGATAAGTATTTTATTAAATCAATTCGATAAAATGAATGGTAAATTTGATAAATTGAGCAGTGACGTTAGCGAAGTCAAGAGTAGTTTCGAAGTACAGAATAATAAATTTGAGGAGTTAAAAAACCAGATTAATGAAATTAATAAGCACTTAGAAAAAAGCAATGAAATACTAGAAACTAACCTTAACAAATTAGAACAAAGTGTTGAGAAAGTGGTAGAGTCAGTGGGGGAACAAATTAAAAGTAAAGCAAATCAAATAATTAATAACAAGGTAAGCGATGAATGTAAAACAAATGAGAATTATAATGATATGTGTAAAAATGTGGTAATAGAGAGTGATGATAATGAGGTTAATTACAATTCTGAGAATGAGAGAGTAACGGGTTGCAAAGGGGTAGAAACAAATGTTGATCAGTTAGAGAGAGAGTATGAAGAGAGTGTACAAGTACCGGGGGGGCAGAGGGTAGAATTTTTTCGTGGTGTTAAGGGGGGTGAAGAAAGATCTTCACGAGTGTATTGGGTAGAAAAGTGTTCTACTAATAATTGTTTTTTGAATTTTTTTGTTGTTCCTGGAGAAAGCAGGAAATGTTTTAATGTAGCAGTACCCTCTGCATGGAGTGAGAGAGAAAATGTGATATGGCGGTGGGGTGAGAGATTTTTAGAGAGATTTGTGTGTAGATGGTGAGATGCAAGTATTTAAGTTAGATAGAGGTTATAAAGAGTTGATAGAGAGATTAGGGTGGGAGAAAACAAACTATATAAAATACTTACCTTGTAAAATAGAGATTGATAATTATTTTGATGATACCTTTATAAATGATAACAACCTACCTGATGTTTTACTGAGTGAAGTGGAGAAGTATGATGATAAAATTAATTACCTGATGTTAACCAAAAATACTGATGGAGACTGGACAAAAATAACTAATATTGACAAGGTTTATGAAATAATAATCCTATAAATTATAATGGTATAATGAATGACATAGAGTTAATGGGTTATTATAATAATAATAATAAATTGAGTGTGAGTAAGAATGAGAAGTGTTATAAAAAAATAAGACTATTATACAACGATGGAGGTTAGATTAAAAAATCAATAGATGGAAATTTTAAATATTCTAATTTGCGGTAATGACATGGCCAGATTATGAAATGAAGTGTGGTAAACGGAAAAATTAATGACAAAGATTTGTAAATAAATTTTAGTGAAATTAATTGTGTTTGTATGGTAACAAGTATGTAATGTAAACAGTGTGTGTAGGTAGTAGAAATTGATGTAATAATAATAATATTTTAATAGCCCAAATAAATAATGAGAGTTGATGCTAAATGAATTGCAATTGTTTTGAAAGAAAGTGATTAAAAAATGTTGTGTTTTCGATACTTGTTGGAATTAAAGTAATTTGAGATGTTTAAATAATTTTGATTGATTTACAATGTTATACAATTGAATTTTGATGATGAATTTAAATTATTTTATGAGATTTAAATTTGAATAAATAAATAAACGTTAAATTGTGTTTAGTTTGTGGAATAACATGGTTGTTAAAATGTTTCAGAAGGTACATGGAGTTATTGGTGTTTGGTGTTTATATTTTATGTTTATGACAGTGTATGAGTGATATACTGTAAGTATGAAATTTATAATGCAATTTATGTAAAGTAAAACTTGATATAATTTTGAAATATATCTGTAGTAAGGTCATTCACCTTGCCAAAAAAATCAGCTGATTGTTGGAATTATAAATGTAGTATGTCACTTCTAACTGATTTGCAAATTTTTCAATGTAATTAAATGTTTGAATATAATTAAAATTTGAATATAGTATTTTCAATGTGTTAAGAGATTTTGAATTAAATGGTAAACTGAGTGGAGCTAGTTTTGAATTTTCAGTGGTAAATGTAATGTAAAAGGTGGTAAATGTTAGAATTTGGGTGATTATTATTTCGTTAGGACATTTAAATCAGTCCAAGTTGAGTTTAAAGGGGTACTAGAGAGAATAATATGGTTGTGAATAAACGTAATGTAGAATTTGAGATGTAATAGTGACACAGTTGATGGGGAAAATATGTAGAGTAATGATTGATATATTGAGATAATAAATAAATGGAGATATTTTGTAGATGAAAGTGATGTATTGGGAGAGTAATTAGTTGATGGGGAATTTTGTAAGGGTGGTGGTGTGATAAGGAGTCCTCAACGAAAAGCGTTGTGGCGGGAGGGGAACCGATTAGCGCCGGAAAGGGTTACCTAGGGAGGGTCCGGGAACCAGATAAGGGAATGAGCATTGGGAGGGAACACACATCCTGATTACAAAGGGGTAGAGAGTAATTTTGTTATAAGGGTAGAATGATGCGAATTGAGTCAGAGTAGTAAGTTAGGGGTAGAGAATGGTTGGTAGATGTTTTGATAGATGGGTGTCATACTAGTTAAAGCTGTTAAATGAGTATCAGAGTCAAAAGGGGTAAGACTATATGTAAATGCCAAGGTAGTAAATCAAATTATTATGAATAATTAAGTCACCCAAACTAACTGAGAATGAAAATATTAAAGAAGGAATGTCACAGTCAAAATGTAAAAGTAATTGAAACAAGTGACAGATTGTAATATAATTTGAAAATAATATAAAGCTATAAAATGGGTAATTTTTGGTCAATTTAAATGTAAATTTTATTGTTTATTATAAGATAATAATAACCATGTAAATTTTAAATGTCTTATTTTATTATGTTGTACTATGTATGAAGGTAAAGGATTTTAAAAATGTTTCCTGTATTTTATGATGTAGCTCTGTGTAACATATGTATGTCAAGGTCATTGACTTGACCCAGAAAGATCAGCTGATGGTTGATGTTATAAACAAGACCAGTTTCTAGCAATTTATTGATGCAATTTTGTCGCTTAATTGAATTAAATGATTTTGATTTTTTCTGAGATTGGTAAAAATGATATTTTGATAAATTTAATTTTTTTGGAAAAAAAAAATTATTTTATGCCTGCCATATAGATGATGTTTGAGTTTCAAGTATATTATTGTTTATGTATGTTACTAGTGTTTATTGAATTATATTGTTTAGAATATGTGTAAACAAATGTTAGAGTAAGTGAATTCATGTTTTAATAAGCTGTTCAATTTGTTTTTTCTTTAGGATTGTTATTAGTAGTGAAGAAAAGTGATGGAGTTGATAGATTCATGTAAAAGATTTTTTTTTTTTTTTTTTTTTGAGAAAGTAATGGAGATATAACAATTTGATTTTAAACGTAAATGAATTTTTGAATTTAAAGATAAATATTTTCTGAATTTTAAATAAGGAATTTGTTAGAATGTATTAATGAATATGTGTATGTGCCCAGTACTTGCTAAAGGCAGCCCAGTGTGCATGACAAGGGGGAACATATCGGTTGAGGATTTGGTATGGTATAAGACCAGGGTTTTGATTTTGGGGTAGAATGATAGAAGGTTAGGTGCGCTGTGGTGCGTGTCTGTTCATTTTATGGTGTTGGGATCTCGGATAGAGAAGTCCAGTAATCTCGTTCAGGTGCAGCCATAGTCGCCGAGCTAGGAGGGTAGCTTACCCATGAAGCGTTAAGAAATTAACGGGGGGTTGTTGGCACCATATCCTCTCCGATCCTCTTAGGGGTTTAGCAATGAGAGTTCTTCTGTTCCAGCAGAAGATCTCTCATTGGGGGGGGTATTGTAATGGGGCAAAATGGGGTATTTCATTTTATTAAATTTATTTCATTCTAATTGCAAGCCCAAAACATAAGACAATCTCAGTTGGACAAAGGAGCAGTGATGTAGAATTTTGAATGTAGCCGGGGCGTTGGAATGCGATGGTTTGCCAACGCAATTGAATTCCAAGAATTTCAGCGCTGTGTGATACACACAAACGCGCGAACACAGCGGGGCGCACAGACGACGCTCGGACCAAGCCGAACCAAAATGTCGAACTGTAAAATTTGTTCGCCATGCGGTCGGGTGCCGGCGGAAGTACAATTAAGAATACGCCTATTTTAGTGACGTAACCAATGGCTTCAAGATTTCGTCAACGCCTGACACACGTGAATAACCTATGTTACCTGAACAGTGACGAACGATTCAACGTATAAGGCATTGTAATTTCCGTCATGCTAACTTCTGGTGGGAGATTGGTTGGTGACTCTCGCCCCACTCAACTAACCGCGTTATCCTGGCCGGGAGCGAAGAAAACGTAAGAGATGATTGTATTAATATAGTTTAAGAATATTTTGTGCTTTGTCTTAACCACATTAAAACATTGATAAATTGATAACATGACTTGAGAAGTAAAGATGAATAATTCATAATTTGAAATCTGAAAGTTTAAAGAATGGAATAAAATTTTAATTGTTTCTCTTCATAAATGCGAGTTGCGTATGTTATTCAAATAACCTTACAATCATACTTGCATTGCACCGTTCGTGTGACGTAACTCTGGGCTGAAAGAAGATATAAAGGTAAGTGGGAGATAAATATTTTAAGAGTTAAATGCATTAATTGAGGAACATCACATCTTTGACATTGAATTTTATTGTTTTCCATTTATTTAGACTCAAAAACTATCATTGACAGTTACGTAATTTCTTTCCAAATCAAAAATATATCAACCAAACATATTAATTTATTTCTTCTGATCTACGGTAAATATTCTTTGTCATTCTTGAGTTGTTTTCTTTTCTCCCAGAGTTGTACTCCAAATCATATAAATAAGATATACATATTATCAAAGATCATTTCTTACTGAAAAAAAAATATAATAGTCTTAAAGAACTAACTTAACTCTAATCAAGGTGACCCAGCAATGCCCATACTCGCATTCATACCTGATTGCCCTCTTTTATATAAAAATAATAATAATAATAGTTTCGGTTGTATACTGTTACATGTGTGGCGTCCTTTCTCCCGACCGCGTGGCGCGTCTCACAAAGTTCTCTTTTTTGATGTCCAAAAGTTTATGGTTTCACTTTCAATAAAACTTTCTTTGCGTTCACTGTTCCATATTGGTTTAGATTTTTTTCTTTACACTGTTGTACACATTTTCGAATATATACTGGGGTTGGTCAGCCGACCATAATTTACTCGAGTCAAGTATTTTGATGGCCACGCGTGTTCCGGGGTTTAAGTCGACTGAGGCCGCAACGATGCACACACCGCCCTACCAGGACTCTGTTAAATAAAATAAAATAAAGCTCCGCTCCACAGTCCGTTAAGGACCAAGGCGTACCGCGCAGCTTTTTGTGTTGGTGTGACGGTGTATGGCTAGTACTACGCGCCACCAGCCGCTAGTTGCGGTATTCACGGCCAGGAGACGGCGCTGTTATCTCAGCCCCTACTCAGTTTGCCTTACGACGCTGAGTGCACGCCGTATGGAGCCTCCGCCGGGAATTGAACCCGGGACTACGAGCGCATGAATCGCCCGCGTTAGCCACTAGACCACCTGGAGGGCACAGGTAGGCGGAGCCTTGATTTAATTTCCGTTATCTCGGACGCGCATGATAATAAGATCTTGCGTCTTGGCCATTTTTTACGGCGTCGGTTTTACGGCTTGAGGTGTAGTTACTGGGCCCTGCTGCAGGTGTGCGCGTAGCCGTACATGACAATCACGGAATTCAACACCAGAGTCTGACATTCCTCACTACACTCCGCTCAAAAATTTATGTTGCTGTTCTTTGTTCGACTGCAGCCGTATTTTCCGTGGGATTGGCAATTGAAAATTAAATAAATTTAATAAAATAAAACCTCCCATTTTGCACCATCACAATACCCCCCCAATGAGAGTTTTTCTGCCGAAGCAGAGAAACTCTCATTGCTAAACCCCAAGAGGATCGGTGAGGACATGGCGCCAACGACCCCCCTTTAATTCTTAACACTCCATGGGTAAACTACCCCCCTAGCTTGGTGACTATAGCTGCATCTGAACGAAATTACTGGACTTCTCTGTGCGAGATCCCAACACCATAACATCGGACAGACACTCACCATAGTACACCTAACCTTCTATCACTCCTTAAAAAAATCAAAACTGGCCTTATACCATACCAGATCCTCAACCGATATGTCTCCCCTTACATGCATACTGGGTTGCCTTTAGCAAATACTGGGTGTATACACATACTCATTATTATATTATGCCTAAATTCCATATTCAAAACTCATAAAATGTTTTATCTCTTAAATTTCATTTCTTTTTTCAATTTACTTGACTGGATGTTACAGTTTCAAATCCAAAATAAATTACACAAAATCAAACTGAAATCATTTAAATTTCGTTCGCCTAGAGAAATTACTCTAAGTCCATTATCAAAGATCTATTAATTTGATCATTTCTTTCCATTTACTTTCAAAAATTGTTAAATCTTTTGATTGAATTCGTAACTCTTCTTAATTCTCTGCTACCAATCATAATGAACAAATAAAAATACACAACTTATCTCTATTATATATTCAAAATTCAACAATAACGGCACTTGAGTACCAAAAAGAACAAAAAAAAACATATCAGAAATCAGCTGACACCTTCACTACTGATAATGAACATTACAATTAATTTACAATGACGTGCTTTAATACGAAATTTTTTTTTCTTTTTTTTTAATATTTCTTTTATCCATATCAAGAAAAAATAAAATTATTTAATCTAATTAAATAACAAAAATTGCATAAATCATTTACTAGAAACCTATCCTGTCTCTAACATCAGCCATCAGCTGATCTCTCTGGGTCAGGCGAATGACCTTGCTCTAGATACACCATACAAAACTACACCAGGAAAAATACACAATATATGTTCATAATTCTTACACTCTAACATAATAAAATAATGACACAATAAAACATAATAAACAAAATCTGATAAACATCTTCTACACTTGAAATAGTCTTTCCCGAATCAGTAAAATCCTTTATAAAATTATTACACAGAAATCAATTACTTCTAAACATCTACTACAATAGCACTTCTTGAATCAAAAATAAAATCATTTAGTTAGCTTATCAGCTAGTCAACATCATTAAGTTTTCAATTTTTTAGTTCGTTACTCCCCTTAGTAACCTCCTTACCACACACTCTATGCCCCCTCCTGAACTGTTGCATTCAGTTGCTTCCACAAGGACTGAATTTGAGGAGGAATTTTGGCATCTCCTGTCCTTGCTTCGGCCTTACATGTTTAAAATTATCAGATATCATAATATCTGGAAGTTACATATGTAAAACCTTATTGTAGGTCTATCACCTTTTTTTTACTGTTCCTACGCGAACAGAGTGATAGCCGCTGTTCCATAGTTTGGTGATTCCCCTGATTTACCCCCCTTTAAATTTCTAAATTCACCTTTACAACAATAACAGCTATGGCCAGTTAAGGCAGAACGTGTCGCAATTAGCCCCAACCATAGCTGTCAAAGCTAAACCAATTCCACGGTCAAGGTTCGGTGAAGCCGTGACCGCCCGAAATTTGGGGAATCACAAGTATAAAAAATATTTGTTTATGATATGGTTATACTTTAAAGTTACAAATTTCATTACATGACATTTCTAGCCTTGGTTGTGTGTTTTAACATCAAACATTTCTCTCTTAACTTTCCCTACTTTGACCTTCATCAACATAAAATCGTGAGTACAACAAAATATTTACTTAGTCACTCAAACTAATTTATTCATACTTAACATTGTTGTCATTACATGAAAATAAACAATTCACATTTAAGATTTACCAAAATTACACAACTTACAATTTTAATTTTATTTTCAAATTCTATGAATTTAAAATCTTTCACTTGTTTCATTTATTATTACCTTTTAATTAAAATTTTTCTCTTTAACATCTTCATCATCAATTATTTTGGGTGACCCTTAGTTATTCATCATAATTCGATTTACAATTAGGTGATTAAATACAACTTCAACCCCCTTCTGACTCTAACACTTACTAACAGATTTACATAGTCTGACACCACTCTCTCAAAATATTTATCTCCACTAACTTGCTACTGTAACTCACTTTGAATCATTATACCCTCATAACAAAATACCCTCTACCCTCCTTTGTACTTAGGATGTGTGTTCCCTCCCTCCGCAATCCCATTCATAACCGTTTGCCTCTCCACCAAATATCGGCAAGCACTCTACTAAAACCCTCTACTACCCGCCACAACGCCTGTCGTTGAGGACTCCTTATCACACCACCCACCTTACAAAATTCCACCATCTGTTTATTACCTAAATATACCACTCTAATTACTCTACCTATAATCACTCTCGCTACTGTGTCACTACTAATACTCAGTTTTCCATCTTACTTATATTCCCAAAATCTTATTTCTGTTTAACACCCATTTAAACTTAACTCTGACTGACTTAAATGTCCTATTTAAAAACTTGTCACCCAAATTCTAACCTTTGTTACCCATTGAAAATCCCATTAGAAAACTCCTAACTACCTCAAACTAGTTTTATCACTTAATTTAAAACCTTTTAAACACATTTAAAATTTATAAACATTTTACTTGATTTAAATTGCATTATCATCTTCATACTTACATTACACCACTCATATACTGTCATAGACACAAAACATAAACACCACATTGTAACGGTACAGAATTGTGTGCTCCCATGGTTTCAATGTAATTCAGTTTTAATTTTTTAATTGTCAGTATTCACCTGTGAGGTGCCCCTTTGTAACCAGCAACACATACATTGTTAGCATAAACAACTGATGTCTAGACAGCCAGACTAGACGTATTACGTAATAGCCCCAGCAGCAGTCTTTGTGAAACACAGTAGGCAGATTGTCATCATAGTGGCAGCACCAGACAGAAGCAGCATACAGTATATAAATAAGTTAACCGGTGGCCTCGGGCGTGTAAGATAGGCTGAAATATAAGTAGGCCTATTTTATACAATCAATAAAATGTATAAACAATATAGCGCGGCCAGCCTATAAAACATCTAAGTGCGAGTAAAATTACGTCGGCCGACTTTTATCTTACATTTATAATGTGGAACCATTAAACAAATCAGTGAGAACTTAATTAAACAAAAAACAGTAAATTTAGTACCAACAGTGGTGTGAGTGAGCGAGAACCAAGAAAACGGTCAACACAGTACAACAAACCACAGGGACACACACGGTGGACGGGTAACTAACAACCCTAAATATGCATATTAAAAAATCAGTTTATAAAAAATGTTGATAGTTACATGTCAACATAAATAATTGAGATCTCTAAGGGAAAGGTTTTTTGTTTTTATAAAAGAAAATAAGAAGGGGAAGAGATATAAATACGTATTGGTTCATACAAAAAATGTATAATTTGTACTAGGTTAGAATTAAGAAAGATTCCATTTGTTAATCTGTGTGAGTTTATATTATTTGTTACTTATTCAATGTATTTTTAATTCAACAAGTAGAACTTTAATTGTTATCAAAGTAGCCTAAAACAAAATAATTAACTTGTTTAATAAACCAGAAGCATTTGTTTGAATATAAACTGCGTATTTATATTGGTACCGGTCACCTCAAATAATCCTTTCTGCAGCTGTGTTCGTCTGTACGACTCTGGAATAGAACCCTAAGGTAAGAGTTTAATATAAATTGAATTAACTTACATTGTTTCAACATAATGTACATAACTCCATGTACCTTCTGAAACATTTTAACAAACATATGATTCCATAACTAAATACATTTTACATTTATTCATTCGCTATTTATTATCAAGTTCCAATCTCATGAAATCATTCAAATTCATTATCAAAAATCTCTTTATACAACATTTTAAATTAATCAATTACTTCATCTCAAATTATTTTAATTCCATCAATTATTAAAACACAAGTTATTTTAATTATCTTCTTCCAAAACAATTACAATTCATCTATTATCACCTTCATAATTATTCTCATTATTTATTTAGTCTGCCAAAATATTATTATTATTATCAAACTGATTTCTACTACATGCACACACTGTTTACATAAAATACATTTTACAACATAGACACAATTAATTTCACTAAAATTTATTTACAAATTCTTGTAATTATTTTTCTGTTTACCACACTTCATTTCCTAATTTACCCAGGTCATTACAAACTAAAGTATTTAAAATGTCCATTCACTGATTTTTTAATTAACCTCCATCATCGTATATTAGTCTTACTTTTATATAATAATTATCGCCCTTACTCACACTCATTACACTATTATTAATATTATAATGATTACTTTCGTTAATTACATTAACACAATAATTAACTACATTTTCGTCTACCATTAATTCATAAAACCTGTCTACTTTGGTGATCTTAGTTCTGTCTCCGTCTGTATTTTTGGTTGACATAAGGTAAGTTATTTTATCATTATACTCCTCCACTATATCAATCACATCATAAGGTAAGTGTCTATCATCTACAACAGTATCATCAACATAATCATCCATCTCTATTTCACAAGGTAAATATTTCATATTGTTTATCTCCTTCAATTCTAACCTCTCTTTCAACTCATCATAACTCCTTCTCAACGTAAATAACTCTATTATTCTCTCTCTCTCAAAATACTTCTCACAACCCCCCTGAACTATCTCATTCCATGCAAAGGGCACCACAAAATACTTATTACCTCTCCTGGCTTTACCAGGTAAATCACAAAAAACTAAAGGACCATATGAAGACACCTCGTCTTCCACACCACCACCGGAGGAAACTCTGTCCTCATAAAACACCTGTGAAACTTTTGTTTCACCGTAAACTTGGGAAAAATCTGCCCTTTGCCCATCTAACCTCTCTACACACACTCTCACAACCTCATCAACACTTTCTCTGCTCACAACCTTACTCTCTAACACCACGTTTTTAATTTCACCACTGTTATCACTCGTTAACCCATTATTATAATTATCGTTATTACTCACCTTGTCTACCGTCACCTTTTTTGTATCTACACTACTACCACTAAAATTAATACATATATTTCCGTCACTTTCGTCTGCGTTGTTCTTACCTGTATTTATTCCCCACACTCCCATTCTCTCAATATTCTGTTCTAATTTGTTAAAGTTATTCTCAAATATTTCATTGGTACTTTCACAACGCTTATTAATTTCATTAATATCGTTTTTCAATTCATTATTTTGCTTTTTTAATTCATTTAAATTACCTTCACATTTTAATTTTTGTTCATGTATTTCGCTTTTCAACTCATCAAATGTATAATCATTGCTATCAAATCGTTTACTGATAAGGTTAAATATGTCATTCATTGACATCTCTTTTTCTTTTATATTTGTTACTTCGAGAGTCGATTTTGCTCCCGTCTCACTACTTATATTTTCATTTGGTTTCTTATTTTTACTATCTAACTTCAGGGTTAATTGAATTCCCGAATCATTCGTGATTTTTATTTCATTTGTAACATTTAGTTCGCCTACTTTATTGTCCTGACCCACATTTGGAGTCGAATGGACTTCAAGGCTGTTCATAACAGCTGATTCATCAAAATTGGTAATTTCATTTATATCGTTTTTGTTATTACTACTTTGTAACTATTTACTTTACGTAAACATGGGTTGGTCTTGTTTACTTGTTATTGAGACAAACAGTTTTTTGCTGCTTTTGTAATTTTCCACTGAATTCGACAGAAATCCTGTTAACTCAATTTTGCGTTGTTTAAAATATTCACCAAAACTCTTATAGGGAATACAAAATAAAATTATTATTATTAACAAATGGTTAGAAAATAAAATACAATAATTATGTTTTACAATGGTACCATAGGTTTACAAAATTATTATGGTACCAGAATTGTACCGTCGCAACTTGCCATTTTTAAATTGTAAAATTACCACATTTATTTTATTATACTATATGTTATCAATTCTTATCTTACAAACCTTAAGTATTCCTTAATTATTACTTACGTATAACCTCGTTTTTCATACTTTTTACGTACGCCTAACTCACGCTTATACTCACATATAGGTGCGGTTTATTTAGAATTATATTTATAAACTTGTCCAAGTTCGTGGCGCCATTGAGAAGCTACTGATTAATTAGAAAACAATTATTAAATAATAATAAACAATTATTAAAAAGAATACATAATCCTTACACTCTTACCTTTCTCGGGTCCAAAGTTCTTCGCACGAATTCGTGAAGAATAAGCGTGACTTAGGTTAACACTCTTCAATAAATTATACTCTCAATTTCAGCATTATAATTATATTTATTTAGCAATTCTTTGACATTGAATTTTATTGTTTTTCCATTTATTTAGACTCAAAAACTATCATTGACAGTTACGTAATTTCTTTCCAAATCAAAAATATATCAACCAAACATATTAATTTATTTCTTCTGATCTACGGTAAATATTCTTTGTCATTCTTGAGTTGTTTTCTTTTCTCCCAGAGTTATACTCCAAATCATATAAACAAGATATACATATTATCAAAGATCATTTCTTACTGAAAAAAAAATATAATAGTCTTAAAGAACTAACTTAAACTCTAATCAAGGCGACCCAGCAATGCCCACACTCACATTCATACCTGATTGCCCCCTTTTATGTAAGAATAATAATAATAATAGTTTCGGTTGTATACTGCTACATGTGTGGCATCCTTTCTCCCGACCGCATGGCGCGTCTCACAAAGTTCTCTTTTTTGATGTCCAAAAGTTTATGGTTTCACTTTCAATAAAACTTTCTTTGCGTTCACTGTTCCATATTGGTTTAGATTTTTTTCTTTACACTGTTGTACACATTTTCGAATATATACTGGGGTTGGTCGGCCGACCGTAATTTACTCGAGTTAAGTATTTTGTTGGCCACGCGTGGTCCGGGGTTTAAGTCGACT
The DNA here is from genome assembly GCA_034769895.1 of Magicicada septendecula. Lineage (NCBI taxonomy): Eukaryota > Metazoa > Arthropoda > Insecta > Hemiptera > Cicadidae > Magicicada > Magicicada septendecula. Next base: position 630,069,484 of record CM068368.1, on the reverse strand, counting down.
GAGGCCGCAACAATGCACACACCGCCCTACCAGGACTCTGTTACCGACGGAAATGCACAGCCACCGAGGCATGAACTGTTCATCACCGTAGATGTAGCGTGGTTTGTCAACGGGCCCACGAGGTTCACGATATTCACTGCGACGATACAGAAGGCACAGGTAGGCGGAGCCTTGATTTAATTTCCGTCGTCTTGGACGCGCATGATAATAAGATCTTGCGTCTTGGCCATTTTTTATGGCGTCGGTTTTACGGCTTGAGGCGTAGTTACTGGGCCCCGCCACAGGTGTGCACGTAGCCGTACGTGACAATCACGGAATTCAACACCAGAGCCTGACATTCCTCACTACACTCCACTCAAAAATTTATGTTGCTGTTCTTTGTTCGACTGCAGCCATATTTTCCGTGGGATTGGCAATTGAAAATTAAATAAATTTAATAAAATAAAACCTCCCATTTTGCCCCATCACAGTGTGTCCTGTATGACAATCTTAGTTCTAATAAGATTTGCCCCAGAAAAACTAAAGTCTCCTGGATGATCACAAGATCGTCTGCATACATTAAAATATTTAAATAAAATCCTTTCCCCAAGTATAAGCCTTTGGAGGTGTCCAATTTCCATTTCCTTATGGCATCATCTACATGGATATTAAAGAAAACAGGAGAAAGACTGCAACCCTGCCGAATGCCTTAGGTTAGTTTTTATCCATATCTGTGTTCCATTACATAAACTTTTAATTACCTTTATTAAATGAATAGGGTATCCTCTTCTCTGTATTATCCTCCATAATGTTGCTCTATCCAACCTGTCAAATGCTTTTTCGAGGTCCACAAATGCAAGATGTGTCTCTGCATTAAATTCAATTCTTTTTGCCACTATTTGTTTTAACATAAAGATATTATCAATTGTGGAACTTCCCCTCCGAAACCCGTATTGTTCTTCTTCTAATATCAGACTCTCAGTAAGATAACAAGAGAACAAGTTACAATAAAAAAGGAGTACAATGGTAGTTTGAAAAGTTCTAGGTTGACAAACACAACACACGATTTTTGACAACTTTTTTGTTAATTTTTCAACAGTTTCCTTTCAGCTCAATACAGACACCAACAATATTTTAACTTTTTATACCTTCAGGATTCTATAATTTTTCTAACTGTCCAAAATAATAATTTGTCTTGGCGATGACTTCCGTATTTAAAGTGAATCTTTTTCTAGTGAGCTATTTCTTCAGATCTACAAACAGGTAAATCTGGGAGCTAAATCTGGTGAGTATTGTGCATGTGGCAGCAATCAGAAGCACAATTCACAGAGTTTTGTTACTGTAATTGAAGAAGTGTAAGCTAGTTCATTGTCATGATGGAGAGACGCTTAGCATCATTTAGTTGCTCCAGGAATGCTGCTTAATAATCTTCATTGATGATTTTGCATTGTTCTAGATAGCCAATGAGGACCACACACTCAGTGAACCCTACCCCCAAAAACAATTACCATCACCTTCTAGCTTATGGAACAGTTTCCAACTTCTCTGGAGTACTTCTACCCATTGTTTGGACTATTGTTTCATTTCTGGCAAGTAGAGAAGCCACGTGTCATCAACAATGACGAATTGTGTCAGAAATTCAGTTGGATTGCATATACAAGCACTCCTGAGACATGTTCATTCATATGCATTTCTGACTGACCATTAGCAAATTGTGATGAAAGCTTTTCATGTGCAAATGTTCATGTAAGTTGTTGTAGACACAACTTGTTGAGATATTCACGCCATCACCAAACTCAGGCATTTTCACTCAGTGATCATTTAACATGTTATGTAGATATTTTTCAATTTAAATAAATTATGCGAAAACCACAAGGCTAATTGCTAATCTGGTGTGGTACTTATATGATGTCATAAATTCCTGTGACACCACTCTTTATGACAGACATAAATTATGTAATGTTTGTTCACAGTAAAAGACTTGTCGTGATTGTGAATTGTAATTTTTATTGTCCAACACACCACAGTGAAATAATCTTAAAAATATATTACACGGTGATATCAATGAAGTTATTGGAGTATTTCAGCATACAAGAAATGTAAGTAAACAAGACAGATTGCTTAATTGCCATACAGAAATTCATGCCTCATGGCTCATGGGATGTTTATCTTATTTTTTCCCTCATGAATAGGTTAGACCACCATTTAAATTAATTTTCCTTGTTTAAATAACATACAAGAATTTTTTTTTTTAAATGTTTCACAATAAGCAGAGAAGTTAAGATGTCACAAATACCAAGAAAATAAAGACAAAAAGGTAAGTGGTGATAGCTGATAATATGAGTAATTAGTTACTATACACTCCTTCAAGTGCATAATACTAACTGGAAAATAGTACAAATTTTGTCAGTTTGTAAAATACCATATTCCATAATAACCACAAGCCTTACCATGTTCAGATTCTCTAAGTACTCGCTGCATTTCTTCCAGATAAAATGTCCGTATCGATATATCTAAATCAACAGAACTAGCAATGGCCGCACATGTTTTCGCATATCTTAAACAGAAATTTTTAATCTTGTTAATACTGAAATGCACTTATAGAACAATGTAAGAAGGTAATAACAAGTATCATAAATATACCACTGTGTTTTATATTACCTTTCATTATCACCCATTTTATTATAACAAGCAGCTAGCTCTATTCTAGTGTTTGCAGCTAGCTTGGTCCAGCCATCATCTTCATAGTTACAAAGAGCATTGGCAAGAAACATAGCTGCTGAAGAATAATCACCTACACGCTGATAAAATCTGGATAAATCTCGTCCTATTAACCATGCACTTCGTACTCTACCTATATGTTTATATGTTCCCATTGCAAGTTCTGATAGTTCCTGAGAGAAAATATTAATTATTGAATCTACTGCATACATAATAATTACAATTCATAATATAAATCTATGAAAATCAAGTTAAGTTAAACATTTCACATCCTGATAAAATCAGAGTACAAAAGTATCTTTTTTTTTAAGAAATACACATTATTCTTATCATAGTAAAACAATTTTATAAATATATGAAAAATACATACTTCGTTAGAAATCATACTGAATTACAAAACATTTTTACGACATCACAGAACAATCTACGTGTTTGTCGAATGTGCCAGAAGAATCTCGATGTAACGCGTGTGGCGTACATCCTTGTCGCATTTTCGAGAGGTTTCTCGAAGGCGCCAGCCGCACGGACTGTGTCAAGGCCGTAGTTAATTGCGTAGTTCCAACAAACGCTAAGACCCAATTAGGAACAATCTGGTCTGTGAGCGCAGGTATAAATACATGGCGGCAGCGGCCTTAAGTTTCAGTATTAGTGCGATTTATTGACAGTGTGGTTCGAGAGTTATAGTAGCGATATTACTGTGCGCGTTCAACTGGTTATTAGTTAAGAGTGGTGTTTTATAATCGGACGGTATAATTGTAATATAATTGTGTTTAATTTAGTGGACATTTCATTGCGTGTGAACTATTTTCATTTGATTTGTTGTAGAGACTGTGTTGTTAAACACGAACTGTTTAACTGTAAAAATTAAAGGTGTGATTAGTGACTTAATTGGTGTCTTGTACTTATTTTGTTTCCACTGTACCTCGACGATCGAGTAGACCGTCGTAACAGTGGTGTCAGAAGTGGGATAGAATGGTTAACAGTGGAAACAGTGGACAGTTTGTACAAGACGAGGTAATTCGTAATTAACCGGTGGAAGCTTTCCAAACGCTGCTGCGGCAGACACAGGAAGAAGTAGAAAGACGACAAAAAGAAGAACGAATACAAGAAAGAGAAGAAGCAGAAAAGCGACAGGATGAGAAACGCAGATAGGAGGTGGAAGAGACAAAAGAAGAACGCCGACAGGAAAGAGAAGAACGTAAGCTGGAAACAGACGACGTCAAAGCATTAATACAGGAGCAGAAACAGATGCAAGAACATAGTACCGCAGAATTGGGTTTTCTACGAGGTGAGCTTAATAAACAAGTTACTAAAATATCGGAGTACAAGAATCAATGACATTAAAAATAGCTGAAGTAGAAAAATCTGTATCGAGTGTTGAAGAATCGATGTCTACAAAAATATCTGATGTAGGAGAATCCATGTCAAATAAAATAGCTGAAGTATAAAAATCTGTCTTGACTGTGGAAGAAACTATGTCAACAAAAATATCTGCAGTTGAAAACTCAATGGCAAACAAGAGAACAAATTAAAAGTGAAGTTGAGCAGTGCCTGAAAATGCAGCCAAAACAACTTTGTGAACAAACTGTACCAATGATAACAACAGAAAAAGACGCAGAAAATAAGTCAACAGAGAAAGTAACTTTACCTGCAGTAGGGACAGTTCATGTCAAAGCTCCAACCTTTGACGAAAGCAGTCACTGGGCAACATACCTCCGCCAATTTGAAGCTACTGCATGCGCAAATAATTGGACACAGAAAGACAAGGCTGTTTCACTCGTTCTTGCATTAAAAGGACCGGAGCCACAATTAGTACAGAAAGTGCCACCTGACAGCCAGAACACCTATGCCGAGTTGATAAAAGCTCTGGAATTACGGTATGGTGATAAACATTTGCGAGATGTGTACTGCACCCAGTTGAGAGCAAGGCGACAGTATTCCGGGGAGAGTCTTCAAGAGTTCGAAGCAAGTATCAACAGAGTAATTATACTGGCCTATCCTGAAGCGCCAGAAGATTTCCGAACGAGTTTTGCAATGCAGACATTTACTGCCGGTGTCCGAGATAACGAACTACAGCAAGTGTTACGAATGGCAAGACACCAGAACAGTGCGGGACGCCCTGGTACATGCTTTACAATTTGAGGCCGCCAAATCAGCATCTGGTTGGACAAGTCATAAAGTGCGCGCTAAAAGATCGCGACGGCACAGACAATGAGGAAGAAGAACAAGGAACAGAGACTCAATGGTCGGCGCCACAGAATAAAATAAGAAAGGATGGAAGACCGAAGTGTTATAGATGTGGGAAACCTGGACATCTACAACGAGATTGTGGGGTTAGAATTCAGCAGCAGGGAAACGAGCAATAGTCGGTACAACGGGGTGTGTCCTGACTAACTGGAAGAACGAAGCCCCTAGACAATACACAATTTCTACACTTCAGAAAAACAGCGGGAGCTTGGTAGTTACCGGATTTGTTCAAGAAAGGCCAACCTCGATTTGTTTCGCCCCAACGTGGTGAAAGATCTCAAGCCAATCTGGTGCTCTTGCAGCTTACGGACAGCTACTGGACGGCCTGTAAAAGTGTATGGAAAAGTGGAGATACACCTACGCCTCGGTCGACTTGAGTTTAATCATCAAGTACTTGTTGCAGACATTGTGGATGAAGCAATTCTTGGTGTGGACGTTATGAACGCATATGGATTTATAGTCGACTTCAAAAACAATGTCTTGAGAATCGGAGGCGAAGAGGTAATGCTATCAACAATGACAGCAGAAAAATCGATGGATGTTATAAACCAAGTGGCCGTAACTGTTCTGCCCAACTCTGAAAAGATCATCATGGTTAGAACCGAGGTAGATACTAGGGGCAACCAGTGCTCTATATTCAAACCCCAGGTAGTCAGCACACCGGGCATACTAATTGCCAGAAGTTTAGTAAAACCTGACGAAACCGGAAATGTACCTATTAGAGTGGCGAATATTTTGGATCAAGCTATCACTTTACAACGCAATACACTCCTAGGCAAATTGACTCCTGTGGCCTGGGTAGCCAGAATGATGCAATGAAGATCCAGTTCTTCGGATAATTCCAAATTACCAGAGGAACTGCAAGAATTATTGAACAGATCATCTAATGACCTCTCAAGTGGTGAGGTAAAAGAACTCAGACAGTTTTTATATGAATTCAAAGACTGTTTTGCAGTTTGGGGACAGTCACTGGGAAGAACCTATCTTGTGCAACATCGCATCAATACCGGGGACACAACACCGATACGCCAACCTCCTCGAAGGCCTCCATTATCTAAACAAGCGGAAATGTCTCGGTTAGTACAGGACATGTTGACAGAGGGAGTAATCGAACCTTCGTCAAGTGCTTGGTCTTCTCCTGTAGTGCTGGTAGCGAAGAAGGATGGTGGGTTGTTTCTGCGTAGACTACCGGAGGTTAAATGACGTTACAAAGAAAGACTGCTATCCATTACCTCGCATTGACGATACACTCGACACGTTGTCTGGAGCACAGTGGTTTTCCACATTGTTCCTGAAGAGTGGATATTGGCAAGTGGGTCTTCATCAAGAAGACAAGGAAAAGACCGCTTTCTCGGCCCCAAGTGGCTTATTCCAATTTAACGTCATGCCATTTGGACTCTGTAATGCACCGGCAACATTTTAGAGATTGATGGACCTGGTACTCCGAGGCCTGATGTGGAAAACTTGCCTTGTTTACTTAGACGATGTCATAGTGATCAGGAAGACTTTCGAAGACCATTAGGAAAACCTTAAGGAAGTTCTAACTAGAATTCACGGTGCACAACTGAAGCTGAGCCCGAAGAAGTGTTCTCTATTCCAGAAGGAAGTACAGTACATGGGCCATCTGATTTTGGCATCGGGTGTTAGCATGGATCCTAATAAAGTAGACACTGTAAGAGACTGGCCAGTTCCGAAGAGTAAACACGAAATTCGGAGTTTCCTGGGTTATGCTCAGATTACCGACGTTTTGTGAATGTCTTCACTACTATTGCTAAACCACTACATGAGCTAACCAAGCACGGAAATAAATGAAACTTCCAGTGGTCGAGAGAGTGTGACCAAGCATTTAGGACTTTGAAGATTGCACTATGCTCGCAGCCAATTCTCGCTTTTCCAGCTTCCGAAGGGAAGTACATCGTAGACACAGATGCAAGCAATACTGGTCTAGGAGCAGTTTTGTCTCTAGTGCAGAACGGTGAAGAACGAGTAATAGCATATTACAGCAAGACGCTTTCTAAACCATAGAGAAATTATTGTGTTACAAGGAGAGAGTTGTTGGCAATTGTCAGAGCTTTGGAGCACTTCCATAAATACCTCTACGGGAGATAGTTTTCACTACGTACTGACCATGCCGCGCTTGCATGGCTCTTGAGATTTAAAAATCCGGAAGCACAGTTGGCAAGGTGGCTCGAACATCTGCAAGAGTACAACTTCAAGGTACAGCATCGGCGGGGCGCCTGCATGGTAATGCAGATGGCTTATCACGAAGACCGTGCCCGGAAGACTGCCGACATTGCCACAAAAAGGAAGAACAAAACTCAAGCAAACATGTTCAAGCTATCATGGTAGATTTCCTGGCAGATGGCTGGACAACACAAGACTGTCGACAAGAACAGATGACTGATGAAGACATCGGACCGATCTTGACAGCAAAAGAGGAAGGTCGCCGCCCGGATTGGCAAGATATCTGCCATGGTTCCGAAGTGCTGAAGGGCTACTGGACACAATGGGAATCTCTAAACTTAGAAGACGGATTGCTGAAAAGGGCTTGGGAAAGTGCAGATGGACGAGACGTGGTCATGCAGTTGATAGTTCCCCGAAGTAAAGTGCAGTCTGTTTTGAAGGAGATGCATGATGGAACATCTGGAGGCCATCTTAGCGTTAACAAAACCCTTGACAAAATACGGAAGCGATTCTATTGGCTTCATCTTTGCCATGACGTAGAGGAATGGGTTCGGACGTGTGAAATATGTGCTGCAAGCAAGGGCCCACAAACCAGAAGTAGGGGAAAAATGAGACAGTATAACGTTGGACTGCCTTTCGAGAGAATTGGCACAGAAATTGCTGGACCATTCCGTTACTGACGATGGAAACCAGTACATCATGGTTGTAGGTGACTACTTTACTAAGTGGGTGGAAGCCTACGCAATTCCAAATCAGGAGGTTACCACTGTGGCAAAGCAGTTAGTTCACAACTTCTGTTGCCATTATGGAGCCCCTATGGAAATCCATATGGACCAAGGGAGAAATTTCGAATCAGGAATGTTTAAAGAATTATGCCGTCTACTCGGAATTCGAAAGACCAGGACAACGCCTCTACATCCTCAGTCGGACGGGATGGTTGAGAGATTCAATAGGACACTTGAGCAGCATCTTTCGAAAGTTGTTGACGAGAACCAAACAGACTGGGACCAACGTATACCACTATTCCTCATGGCGTATATATCATCAGTACACGACACAACCTGCATGACTCCAGCAAAGTGGTGTTTGGGAGGGGGATTCGTCTTCCCGGGGACTTAATGTTCGGATCACCTGAGACTCAGTCCCAAGAGCCACAGAACTAATCCTCGCAATTAGAAAACCAACTGCGAGAAATGAATCGCTTGGTAAGAGGACGGCTGAAGATTGCCAGTGATAAAATGAAAACTCGGTATGACATTCACAGCAATAGTGTGTGTTTCTAAGAAGGAGATCAGCTGGTTGTTCAACCCAAAGCGCCATCATGGTCGCTCACCTAAGCTTCAGTCTAACAGTCTAACTGGGAAGGACCCTACACTGTGAAAAAAAGAATCAACAATATTGTTTATAGGATTCAACAGGAAGGGCAGCGAAAGTTCAAGGTCATCCACCTAGATCGCCTGGCTAAGTACTCCTTCAGAGATGGTTTGCCAGTTCGGGACGAACAGGCTTAAGGAGGGGGCAGTGTTACGACATCACAGAACAATCTACATGTTTGTCGAATGTGCCAGAAGAATCTCGATGTAACGCGTGTGGCGTACATCCTTGTCGATGCATTTTCGAGAGGTTTCTCAAAGGCGCCAGCCGCGCGAACTGTGTCAAGGCCGCAGTTAATTACGTAGTTCACACGAGCGCTAAGACGCAATTAGGAACATTCTGATCTGTGAGCACAGGTATAAATACACGGCGGCAGTGGCCTTAAGTTTAGTGCGATCTATTGACAGTGCAGTTCAAGAGTTATAGTAGCGATATTACTGTGCGCGTTCAAGTGGTTATTAGTTAAGAGTGGTATTTTATAACTGGACGGTATAATTGTAATACAATTGTGTTTAATTTAGTGGACATTTTATTGCATGTGAACTATTTTCATTTGATTTGTTGTAGAGACTGTGTTGTTAATTACGAACTGTTTAACTGTAAACATTAAAGGTGTGATTAGTGACTTAATTGGTGTCTTGTACTTATTTTGTTTCCACTGTACCTACGACGATCGAGTATTATTTAATATCACTTTGTGTTATACATCACATGTTACATCTAAATGCACTAACATATTCATAAGCTGTTAACATCTTCATAACTCCAGTATTACTCCGAACAAAGCAATTTACAATTTTACCCCACCATTCAAAGATTGTACATTACTGTACATTATTTTTTTTAACACTTTACTAATATTTAAAAATATGTGGCATTAATATTACAATGCAAACTGTATCATATAGCAATAACAGAAATTGTTTTAACATCAATGGTCTTTTTAAGTTACAGCCTCTAAAGTAGAAACTGTAAACCATGTATTTTTAAGAACAAATTATTAGTTTTTTTCATCCCATGAAAAACATCTGAAAGAAACTTTGAAAGCCTAGTTCTGTCAAATTAAAATATACAACTTCAGCTCTCAGCAATGTAATAATTAAGCAGCTTGTCAAAGTTGAAAAACTTGGTGATTTGTTAAACTGTATAATGTTGAACAAGCTCAAAACAAAAAAAGAATTTTTTATTAAAAAATACTGACACTGGCCTCAATAACAGGCAGACCATAAAATCTGATGAGTACTCTGAAGATAGACATGCTTTACACTTGGTTTTTAAAAGAACATAATAGACAATCTGGTTCCCTAATAGTTACTGAACAGTTTCATGAAATTATGTGCTCTCAATACCAAATTTCTTAAAAACCAAAATTTACTTCCAATTGTGTTACTAACATTGGATAATCCTCCTGATCAACCTGAGTAAGAGCAATTAAAACTCAAGAGTAGGTTCAAAGAGATATTGTTCTTACCACCAAACTGAACTTACTTCTACACCCAATGGATCAGAATATTATTCAGTCTGTAAATCGTATTAAAAAGGAGCATCTTATATGTAATATAATACACCAAAAGTATAATTGTTATTCAGTCATCAAAACACAGAAACATGAGCATAGTATAACAAAATGTACTGCCTAAAACCAAAATTTCTTGGAAAAACTGGTATTCATCCCACTATCCTAGAAGTCACCCATATTCAAATAGCAAACAATGTTGGCACAAGCCAACTTTTGTCTCCAAGACGAAATAGTCAAGCTGTGTAAGAAAGGCTTGTGAAATCCAACCCAATTCGTGAAAAATATAAATGCCTAAGTGGGGATAACAAGGAAAATCTTCAAATTGTACAGATGTAGAGACAATCTACATTGTATTAGGGGATGGCAACAGAGCAAGGTTTGAATATCTGGACAACATAATACAATGATGCCTTGAGTGCTTCCAACATGTGTTTTAAACTGATTGAACAAAATGACTTACAACCTGAAAATGATAATCTGAAATGTCTATGTTGGTACAGTAATTCACAGAAGAGTCGCTTTACAGTACTGTAAATACAATAGTACAGTATTTATTATACCCAAATATAATTAGTACTGTAATACTTTTATTAATACTGTATATCATTTTATAACTACGCGCTGAACTTCATGGCTTTGCCTATCACATGTAAGAAGGAACAGAATCCCCACAATGACAAAACTAATCAAACAACCGTAATGATAGATGGTGAAACCATAGCTTCTTGTGTAACTGCATATGACGCCGACAATTGCGGATCGGAAAATGAGACTGGCGATCAACTGGAAGAGCTGAGGCAACAGCAAACCTGGAAAAACGTATAGCTTATTTGGAATGACAGATGGAAACCACATCAACCGATCTAATGGTAATGAAACGCCTATGTGATCGTGCACCACGTAAACGTTACGAAAAGTTAAAACAGAATAAACTTACAAACTGTTTTAGTAAAAATAGCATGTAACAATCGAATGTTTTAATATGTAGTGTAGTGTTTATGTACACTAATTTGGGAAAAATTCAGTAAAAAATAGTGTAGTGTTAAATAAGTGATAGTGTAGTGAAACTACTGCAATAAAATAAAGATAGTGTAGTGTTTATAGAAACTGTTTTGACAAAAATAAAAATTGGAAAGTAATGAACTTTGAATATTCCGTAGTACAGTAATTTACATTAAAATATTATATTCTCTATTATCCGGATTTTCATTAATCTGAAAGGCCTCCGGTCCCAGTTGATCCGAATGAAAGAGGTTGTACTGTATCACCAAAACTAAATACATGTAGAGTTCTGCATCAGAAAGAAGAAATCTATATAATTTATGCATAGAGAATAATTCATTTGATATAGTTAATAAGTTCAGACACCTGGGTAACATGATATAATGAAGGGTCAATAAACATGACAATACATGACAGGATACAAAGAGGAAATAGGGCATAGTATGCTTCTTATATTATTGAGACGCAAACTCACTAGGTGTACCACAAAAATAAAAATATATGACACTTATAAGACTGGTTATTACTTACGGAGGCGAGACATGGATACTGACAAACAAGTAACAAGAAGCACTAAGTAGGTTTGAAAGAAAGCTCATAAGACGTGTTTATGGCCGGCTTAAAGAAGACAACGAATGGAGAATAAGAAATAGACAGATGAGCTACTGAATCATGAGGACATTGTACGATTTATAAAGGTTCAGCAAATACAATGGCTAGGTCACCTAGAGCGGACTGATCCCAAAGAAAATCCTGAGGGCGCAAGTCTATAAAAACAGAAAGAGGAGCCGACCTAGTACAAGATGGTTGGATGATGTGCTAGATCTCGGAAGAATGGATGTAAGGGGTTACACTGAAATGGCAATGGATAGGAGACTTTGGAGAAGATTGGTGCTGAAAGCCAGGGCTCACGTTGGGCTGTAGTGATGAAGAAGAAGAAGATAAGAATTACAATCAGAAGCATAGACAGCAATCTTTCCTGCAAGCTGCATTCTCTAACTGGTGTACACTCATAGCTGGTGTTTAACCTTAATCTATAAATTTGTTTACTGTAGGTGTTATAAACAGCATTATTAGTTATCAACAATTATATATATTTATAACGTTTAACAGCTTCAAAATATAAATTGATTAAACTTACTAAGTACTGTTTTTTAAATACTTCCTTGGAAGAGAGAGCTTGTTTGAGCTTGTCAATGGCTGAATTAGTAGGTGAATCACCAATTCCTGCTGAAAGAAGAACTACAGTATGTAACTGTTGACTAGTTGTTTCACAGCCAGGCATAAGACCACATAATTCTCCCAGTTCTGCCAACTGAAAATGATAATTACATTAATAGTTTCTAACAGCACACAGTAAAATGTTTTAAAATAAGTTAAGAATCAAACATTATTTATAAGAACAATCAGTCCGATTAACAATAACTCTATCTTTTTACTTAAATTGTCTTATTTTTACAGCAGTCTACCTTATCCATGAACCTGCAACAGGCCAAGTTATATAGGACAAGAATCTTGGTAATATTCTTTCAAGAGTGAAATTGTTTTTAAATAATGAACTAGAAAAACACTTTGTTGGATTTTAGTAATTTATTGATCATAATTTTCACATTGGAGTAGCAATTGTGAGACCACTAATCTTATTACCTACAGTGAAGATGAAATATTATTCCAGTGAAAGAAGAATTTGTTCCAAATTTGTATTTAGCTCGGCTACACAAATCTTACTAAAAATTTATTATAATTAAGTGTTAGTTAATAAACACGTCTGTTACTGCTTAAGTAAAGATGATGTAAGTGTCTCAGTAAGCAACTGCAACACAAAAGTAATGTTTGGTTTTGGGGCATAATGGAGAGACACCCCATAAATATAGTAATTCCTCATTTAAAAGTCTCTAATGACGAACGTTTTGTGTGATCAGTCAGAGCAGAGCAAGAGCCAATGATTTCTTTAAGAACCAATATAGTGAAAACCCAATAATAAAGGCCAAAGTATATGTTGTAACATTGTTACATTAGATGAATAATAGTAAACTGAGTTGCATATAAGGGAAAAAATAATAGTACTATTACTATTAATTACTACTGCATATTACAATTAATTACTAGTACATGCACTACTACTCTAGTGCTACTGTGTATACTGGGGGTCTGTCAAGATTACAAATGTTTAATACCTCAAATAATAATACATAGTGATGAAGCAACAAAGCAATGATGTTCTCCACACAATTTAATGGTGGTGCAAAACTAGGACATGAAAAATTGAAGTGCTTTTTGCAACCAAAAGTAAATTCCAGTGAACATTTTAAAGAGTTATGTTACAAGTAATACGATACTGTTACAAATATGAATTAATATGGTACTATGAAGTAATATGATCAATACTGAATATGAATTTATATTAATAGTGCAGCAATTATATCAAATTATAGATTACAATTTGTACATATTTTATAATATTGAAGTGCATACAACCTGAACTATAATAATGATGGAGCTTTCCATTTATATAACTTTACATATTACTTGTTAATCAGCAAGTTGTTTATTTTTGCACAACTCACTTAATACATTATCTGCAAGAAATTACTTACTTTGTAAATAAAGGGTATACTAATTTTGTTACCAACAACTCATGTTACCATACATAATCAGTGCACAATAGTCTATGGTCCTCTTTCAGTAGTAGTCATTGTAATCATTTTTTTCGTTGTATATTTAATAAATATACAAAGAATTCTATATTTTGGTCTACTGACACAAGAGTATTATAACTGACCATAAGTCAAAGCATTCTGAATTCACGTAGCGTTTCATTCAACGCATATAAGCCCACCAATATAACCATGATAAGACATGTTTTGGAGATTAAGACTTTTTATAACAATAAATTAAAAGGTCATGCCAGACTGACATTAAAATGGCTGACTATCAAAACATATTATGAACACAATTTTCATTTGGAGGTACTCATGTTTGTTCAAAACATATTATAACCATTTATACTCAAGAATCAGAACTTTAATTTTGTGCATTTTTTGTTTAGTTTCTAGTTTGGCAATCTTATTTCTACTTTCTATTTTTCCATACAAACGAAATTAAAGCACTCACACACTCACCTTATCCCTTGCATATGCCCACAGACCAGCTGTGTACAAAGAATATGCCTCAACTTGCCCACTGTCATTGAACTTTTCACATGTGTGAAGAACTTCTAAACAGCAAAGAAATATCCAGCAAGCTACAGCACCTGGAGGACTACTTATCTCAAGAATTTTCAATTCATTTATACAGTTGTGTAAAAACGGCAAGCATCTTTGTGCAACCTGTGTAAAAGTAATTTACTTTTTTCAAAACTACAATAAGATTTCACATAAACAGGATGGCAATACGAAACTCTCATGAATTACAACACACACACACACACACACACACACACACACACACACACACACACACACACACACACACACTTCTCAAATATGAGGGGCGGCTAAAATATAGTCAAGTGAAACAAATATGGCACAAAAGTACATTTTATTTACTACAAAAACTTACATTTATTTTTCCATGTAGTCACCATTTACTGCTACACATTTCATCCAATGGTGAACCCGTTTTCTCATTCCGTCAATGAATAATGCTGGCAGTCTTTCCTTGATCCATGACCTCACCGCTTCCTTCAGTTCATCATCCATCTGTAATTGTGGAAAGAAGTGAAAATCGCAGGGCACCAAATCTGGTGAGCTTGGAGGGTGTGGAATACGTTCAAATTTTAACTTCACAAGAGCCTTGGCAGTTGCATGCGATGTGTGTGGTCAAGCATTATCGTGCGTCATGTCGTGAATTATTGGCTCTGTGGACTGTCAAACACAACACAGTCCCCTAAGGTGTTTTAATGTCTCTATGTATTGCACAGAATTTAAAGTCGAGCCATCTTCCAGGTAATCAGGCACGTACATGTTTTGGAATCTCAGAACACTGTCAAGAGAATTTTCTTTTGCAAAGAGTTGTGTTTTGAATTTTTTTATTGTGACAAACTGTAGTTCTGGTATTCCATGATCTGGCATTTTCTTCTGGGTCGTAATGATGCACCCAAGTTGTTTCTCCCATCACAATATTGAAAAGGAAGTCATCTCCCTCATCATGATAACATTTTAGAAGCTATTCACAACATTCCTTTCATTGTTGTTTGTTCATTCCTGTGAGTTTGCATGGCACCCACCACACCACGAACAGATTTTACAATATTCCAGTTGTGCAATAATGTGTCCTACTCATTCTTATGATATGCCTATCTCGGTGGCGAAGCACCATTGTGTGATGTGACCATCATTTTGAATCAATTCATCCATCTCCCTCTAGTGCTTCTCATCAGTCACAGAAACTGGAACACCACTGTGTGGTTCATCCTCAATATTCGCTTTACCAGCTTCTGATGCTCAACATTTTATTGCCCACTTACTCACAGTATTTCGATCAATAGTTTCATCACTATAAATGGCTTTTAGACGATGATATGTATCACTAGCGTGCACGTCTGCTGTTAAAGTTTATTCACTGCACGCTGTTTTAGACGTGTCGCAGGTTGACGCATAGCGTACACGTTGACACAGCAGGCATATTATTACAATCAAATAAATCTTCCCCTCTTCTAATTATTATATATATGGTTATGTAGTGAAGCGCCCCCACGTTTGTGTGCTAATTTTATAACAATAAAATAAAATTCTCTCTGTATTACTTATTTCCTAAACTTACCCTTATTCGATGTATAATTCTATTTTAAATAAATAATAAAACTCCTTATTCATTCTTGTTTAAAATTCAATTATTTTTATTAATCTTTTTGCAACTCAGTTCTGTTGTAGAGCATGTAAAATCTCAATCTCAGGGTTCATGTATAAGTCATGTCAAAGTATAGTACATAAGTCGTAAACATATAATATAACATAATATTTATAAATTAATGTTTGGTAATTAGGTGTGGTTGATGTATGTTGTGTATCAGTGGGTTCTTTGGATCATACAAAAGTGCAAATTAATAATTATTGGTGTACAATTAGAATTCATTGTTCTAAAGTTTTTATTGTTTTTTTTTTATAGTATATCGCTGTGATTCGAACTTTAAATGTTGAGATGTTTTCTAATATCTGGGTTGACTATTGGATAGATCTCACCCATCTGGTAGTTTTCTTTACGATCTTCTTACTTGATCCTTTGCATCTGGACTTCTAGTTTTCTGCACCATCGATTAAAATATCCTTCTTCTATTTATTTTCATAGTCTTTCAGTATCGTTTCGACTCGTATTCTCCTTTAATTTGTATAAAAACCAGCATTAAAATTCGACACGTTCTCCTGGTTTCAATATTTTTTCCAACAATAATTCTTTTCTATTAAAACACTAATTTATTCAGATAAGGTCTTGGCAATGATATATTTATGGGTCACAGGTTCGGTCTCCCAATTTATAATTAATATTATTCCGTAGAATCTTATTCTATCTTCGTCACTGTCTTCTTTATACATACAAATTCAGTGTACGTCTGTAAATGTTCTTAAAACTTTTGAACCACTTATCCGATAGAGCTCATATTCGCAACATATGTTCGTTAGGTTCAGAGTAAGGTTTACATGTGACGAGTGTGAGGTAGGCCCGAAGGGGGGGGGGTAAAAATTGGAAAAAATGAAAATACTGCATATGGGGTATAAAATTAAAGGGAATTTCCATGCAAGTAACAATTTTACATGCATGTATGCACTATTGAAAATATTTAGATGGTTGGGGGTGTCAGTTTGGCCAGGGGGGGTAAAAATTGGAAAAAATGAAAATACAGCATATGGGGTATCGAATTAAAGAGAATTTCAATAGAAGTAACAATTTTACATGCATGTATGCACTATTGAAAATTTTTGGGCCCTTGGGCTTAATAAATGGGCGGTTTGAGAGGAGGTTGTCAAAAATGGAAAATATGAAAAACGGCAGGACCGATTTCAACCAACTTGCCAGAAATATTTTATGCAACGGGAGAAGCAACATAGGATAGGTGTTTTGGTCCACGTTGGGAGGTGGGGTGAAAAACACAGTGGTAAATATAATACTGTATTTACATTTTGTTTAGTGGTGAATATAATACTCTATTTACATTTTGTTTAGGAATGTGCTGCAAACAACAAATCGATTAAAGGAAATTCAATATAACCGCAATGCTACGTGATAAAATTGTTACAATTAAAACGTTTTATTTTCATATATACATTTGTGAAATTTGTGATAGAAAAATGCCAAGAAGAGGGCAGGCAAACATCGGTCGAAAATCACACCATACTCAAAACGAGCAGGCGCGACGACAAAGAAGAAGAGGAACAACACTCGCAGCAGAATGAAAAAATTAGGAATTTAAATGCACGTTCACGTGCGCAAGAAAGTGGAGAGCAGCGCAGTCAACGTTTAGAAGTAGACAGATTACGACACAGACAGGCACGTCAACGTTTAACTAATGAAATCAGAGGCCTTCATCTATTAGCAGAACGACAACGAATTCAAGTATGACGGGCATTAATAGCAGCATTATTTAACTGCCTTCCATTTGAATGCGATCCAGAAATTGAGTACTCATCACATTCAAAAATAATTATTGGAGATATGAATAAAGTATGTCAATTTTGTCATGCATTAAAATTTAAAAATGAAACTCCTGGAATGTGTTGCGCTGCCGGAAAAGTTGTTTTACCAGAATTGCATCCACCACCTGAACCATTAAATTCATTACTAATAGGTGATACCGTCAATTCCAAATTGTTTCTACGAAAAATACGAAAATTTTCAATTCTTGCTTCCAAATGACATCATTTGGCGCCAAGAAAATCGTTAGAAATAACGATGGTCGTCACTTCGATACCACATTCAAAATTCAAGGACAAGTGTATCACCAAATCGGCTCTTTACTTCCAATCCCAAATCAAGATCCAAAATTCTTGCAAATTTATTTCATGGGAGACGAAACAGAGCAAGTTAACATTCGCTGCCATTACAATCACATTGAAGAAATTACAGAAAGGGCCATTGTTGCATCTCTAGAAACGATGTTAAATGAAAGAAATCAGCTCATTCAATTATTCAAACACGCTTCGGAAAGAATGCAAAGTGATAATTATATGGTCGTGATCAAAGCCGACAAAAGTCCAGCTGGGCAACATGCTGGTCGGTTTAATGCTCCAACTATTAATGAAGCGGCCATTGTTATTGTTGGTGATCAATTTGCCCAGCGAGATATCAAAATTATGCGTCACGATAATACCGTACAAACCATACATGATATTCACCGTTCATATGATGCTCTGCAATATCCACTTATTTTCTGGGAAGGAGAGGATGGCTATCATATTAATATCCAACAATGTAATCCTTCAACAGGTACAACCAACATTTACATTATTTACAACATTTACAATATCTACAATATTTACAACATGTAAGTAATTCTGTGTAACTAATTGTTTTTTATTTACAGGTGAAGAAACTAATAAAAAAGTTAGCTGCATGAACTATTACGCATATCGATTGATGATACGGGAAAAGGCAGATAACCACATACTCAAATGTCGACACTTATTTCATCAGTATGTAGTGGACATGTACGCAAAAATAGAAAGCGAACGTTTGCGATACATTCGTTTTAATCAAGCACGATTGTGCACGGATGAATATTGTAAGTAATCACTCTCGCGTCACCTAATTAGGTCCCACGTTATGAGCGTCAATTTGTACTGATATCGGTTTCCTCTCCTTAAAACCCCACTGTTGGGTTTGTCGATTTGTACATACACCTATGCCAATGTGTTTTGAATTATTTTAATTATGTAAATCTCGGAGATATTTGGAGTTGTGGGATGTATTGATGTAAGTAATTAATTATTAACTTAGCTCTCTAAAAACTATCAGTGTTTGTGTACCTGTAACTTAAATAGTTAATGAGTTATTTTATAATTCCGTCCAACCCTATTATACCTTGAACAGAATTCTGTCTAATTTTGTATTTTTACGCTCTCTCTTTGGTGTCAGATAATTCCGCTATAAGCGCTGTAGTATCGGCTCAACGAAACTTATAGGTTATTTCAATGTTTATGTTAACCAATTATTCTATACTTATTCAGTTACTTTTTTATTCCTAGCTCATTAACCATACTCCAAATAACAAGATTTTGCCAATATATAAAGGTTCTTTATTTGTTTACTTCTTTAACATTGAATAATATATGTTCTAATTAACATATGCTTGGGCTATAGATTGTATGAATCGATTGTTGATTATTCTGATACCTTATTTAAGTTTAGTTATATAGTGTGTTTTAATTCGTAATTAATTTAATTCAGGGTGTGAAGGTTCTTGTAACTGTGGGGAAGATTAAAAATATATAGATAAGAATGAAGGATTTACAAATTTGAAGTGTTGTGTAGTTAGTATGATTAATATAATAATAATTTACCAGACTAGAACGAAGCAAATCGTGTAGGCAGTTGATTGATAAATTTACTGTTCTGGACGATTATGCTGTACGATTTTCTTTCTTCGGTTTACTAAAATGGAATTCTTCTCCTGTCCACTTCGGAATTACAGCTTTCTGGATTGGTTTACAGCCCGATGGATGCTTCTTCTGCAACGACAGGACCCAAATACGTTCTTCCCTCGGTTGAAGCAATTAGTGTTGTTCCGTGTTTTTTGAAAGGTTATATAAATTCTGGTGTAGTGTATATTATTATTTGTGGTACTTTTGTTTCTTTCTATTTGTTTTAATGTATCGTCAATTCGTCTCGTATATGGGACGGTTCAAGTCCTTCCTTGTATAATCCAGTTATTTTTCTCTATTCAGATTTCATTCTGTAGTATTATTTGGTTAAACTGTACTGGTGATTCATATATATTGTCATTAGGATTTTGTATTTTATTATAGTGTCTGATAAGTTAGACTATTCTGATTAAAAAAATATTTCTTGCGTTTTTAATCTCATCACATTCAGTTCATCAAAGCAATTATTGTTAAATCAACAACTTCCTCTTCTTTTTTCGTCCCTAGCAACACCTGACTTCTTCCTCCTACATGTTTGAATATAATGTTTATTTCATATATTTTTTGTCTATTCCTTATCAATTTGCTATCCTATTGGAATGTAACTTTACCAATAGTTGGTTTATTATTTTCTACACATATTCTGCTGGTTTTTTTATATAAGCCGGTTTTTTTTCTTTTTTATATTTAATCCACTTTCGATATTATATGTTACTAATCGATATAATGGCATTATGGTATTATCATAATTTGTATAAATTTTATAATATATTATTATTAATTTAATGTTTTTTCTAGCTCTTCCAATCGTATTCATTAATTATTATTTATTGATATACCTAACCTTTATGTTATGAGTGGTTATATAGTGGTTTTGGCTGTTAGGCCTTTTATTGTAAACGGACCTATCTGTGTTTATACCTGGTACACATCTATAGCCTCTTTTATATAAATTCATACATACAATCAAATCTTAACTCTTAACATTTACATAAACAATTATTTTTTCCATATCTAATAACAATTTTACCTTGACCTATGGATCACATATAAGAAATTCAAATCTATTAACGTTAATTAGCTGCTTCACACTTCATTCTACAACAGTTATTGTATAATACAACTTGTTTCATTATTTTTCATTAACTCAACACATATTTGGTATAACATAACACAAACTTTATCATAATACTTGTTGTCATAAAATAATATCTCTTAACTCAAAATTCTTATTTGTTATTACTACAAAGTAAATTATTGTTTCATTTTTTGTTTTGTTTTTTTCATTGAACATTTATCATCAACTATTATCTAACTTACAGGTTCGGTTATACTTGTTAATATTATCTTGCATCCTTATTTACCTTTATCTATGATTATAATTGTAATTATTAGATCTTTGTTCTATCATTGGGTTAGATATTGACTTGTTTATTATTCTGTGAACCTTGTTTTTATGTAACATGAATGCTAGCATTTCTGTTGCGTTACAATATATACATTTACGTGATGCTATTAACAATAACAATGATGCAAATATGAATATCAATGATCTGGGAAACATCTACATACTACCATCTTCATATACAGGTAGTCCACGTCATATGCAAGAGTACATACAAGACGCTATGGCTTATGTTCGTGCTTATGGTCGGGCCTGATCTGTTCATAACGTTCACTTGCAATCCAAAATGGGAAGAAATTACTAAACTGTTACTACCTGGACAAAAACCAATTGATCGTCATGATGTAACTGCAAGAGTGTTCAAACAAAAATTAAAATCTCTTATCGATTTTATTGTAAAGCATCATGTATTTGGAAAAACACGCTGCTGGATGTATTCAGTTGAGTGGCAGAAACGTGGGTTACCACATGCACACATTTTAATTTGGTTAATTGAAAAAATTAGACCAGAAGAAATTGATACAATTATCTCTGCTGAAATACCCAATGCAAATGTTGATCCAGAATTATTTGATATCATAACAAGAAATATGATTCATGGTCCATGTGGTTCGATAAATATGAATTCTCCGTGTATGGATAATGGTAGATGTACAAAGAAATATCCAAAAAATTTTGTCACGGAAACAATCACTGGTATAGATGGTTATCCTTTGTATCATCGAAGATCCAGAGAAAATGGTGGACAATTGTTTATGTTGAACTTGAGAAATAATGCAGATGAGGTTGAAATCGACAATAGGTGGGTGGTTCCATATTCGCCTTTTTTATCTAAGACGTACAAAGTGCACATAAATGTTGAATTCTGCAGTTCAGTGAAATCAATAAAGTATATATGTAAATACGTAAATAAAGACAGTGATATGGCCGTATTTACTGTTCAAAATGTTAATGAAAATGACGAAATTACGCGCGTATTCTATCATTTCCCATACATGAACGAGATCCAGCAGTTATTCACTTGGCTATACATCTTGAAAATGGACAACGTGTATTCTTCAATGAACAAAATGTATTGGAGAGAGCATTAACAGCACCAAAAACAACATAACTGAGTTTTTTGAATTATGCAAACAGGAAAACATTTTTGGTGCATTTGCACGTACGTTACTTTATGATCACGTTCCAACATATTTCACATTCAATAAAACATCAAAAAAATGGGAATCCAGGAAAAGAGGCACGCCAGTCGATGGTTATCCCGGTATTTTTTCAACAAATGCATTAGGAAGATTATACATTGTACATCCAAAACAACGAGAATGTTTTTATTTGCGGTTGCTGTTAATTAATGTCCGTGGCCCAACATCATTTGAATATTTAAGGACCGTTAATGGCCAATTATGTGCATCAAATCATGACGCATGCCGAGGATTGCAACTGCTTGAAGACGATACACATTGGGATTTAACTTTGGCTGATGCTTCGCTTACTTCATCAGCACACCAAATACGCAATTTGTTCGCACTTTTATTAACCACATGCTTCCCAACAAAACCAGACGCTTTATGGGATAAATACAAAGATGCAATGAGCAAAGACATATTGCACCAATTGCGTACAATACAGCAAAATACCGATTTAAATTTCCCGCCAGATTTATAATGAATCATTGGTTCTAATTGAGGACATTTGTTTGCAAATTGCTAATGAAGCACTTGCAAATTTAGGAATACCTGCACCGAATCGGACAGCAAGCGATCTGTTTAATCGTGATATGCAACAAGAGCAGTCATACAATACAGACAAATTGATTGCATATGTTAACATTAATGAACCAAAATTGACACGACAACAAAAAACGGTTTACGATACAATTATGCATGCTGTTGATGCTCAACAAGGCGGCTTCTTTTTCCTTGATGCACCAGGAGGAACTGGTTTACCATACAAGACATTTCTGATATCACTAATTTTGGCCAAAATACGTGCACAATGTCACATTGCCCTTGGAATTGCATCATCTGGAATTGCTGCTACTATATTAGACGGTGGCAGGACAGCACATTCCGCCCTTAAACTGCCAATTAATATACAAACAAACGAAAACGCTGTTTGCAATATTAAAAAACATTCCAGTATGGCTAAAGTCCTCCAAAGATGCTGTATCATCATCTGGGATGAATGCACAATGGCCCATAAGCATTCATTGGAAGCCTTGGATAGAATGCTCAAAGATTTTTAAGAGGAAATGACAGGCTATTCAGAGGTGCACTCATTTTGTTATCAGGCGATTTCCGACAAACGTTACCAGTTATACCACATTCGACATATGCAGACGAAATAAATGCATGCCTAAAATCTTCAAATTTATGGCGAAACATGCACACATTAAAATTAACAACTAACATGCGTGTAATGCTTCATAATGATCCTTTGGCTGACTCATTTTCTACACAACTACTCAATATTGGAAATGGAACAATTGTTATGGATCAAAATACTCGAACAATTAATTGCCGAATGGTTTCTGTAACATTATGGATACCAAAGAATTATTAATTAACAACGTGTTCCCAAATATTCGCGAAAATATCCGTGATCATCAATGGCTCAGCGAATGTGCGATACTGGCTGCAAAAAATGTTGATGTTGATGACATAAATATTAAGATACAAGACATGTTGCACGGCGAAGCAATTTAAGTCAATTGATACAGTCGTAGATAAAAACGAAGCTGTACATTTTCCAACGGAATTTCTTAATTCTCTGGACTTACCAGGTTTGCCACCACACAATTTAAAAGTAAAAATTGGTTCACCGATCATTTTACTGCGCAATCTCAATGCACCACGGCTGTGTAATGGAACGAGATTAGTCGTCAAAAAATTAATGGGGAATTTAATAGAGGCAACAATTCTACACGGAAAATTCAAGGGTGATCATGTTTTGTTGCCAAGGATACCAATGATTCCCGCTGATTCAACAATTCAATTTAAACGTTTACAGTTTCCTATCTGGCTGGCCTTTGCTATGACTATAAATAAAGCGCAGGGTCAAACAATGAATATATGCAGGTTGGATTTAGAAACCCCATGTTTTTCACACGGTCAATTATATGTTGCGTGTTCCCGTGTTGGTCGACCATCAAATTTATTTGTTTACGCCCTCCAAGGCAAAACCACAAATATCGTTCATGATTTAGCTTTACGTCAAATATAAACATTTGTTTTTCCAATTTTAATAATTTCATTTATTTTTTATTTTTTTAAAACACAATTATTATTGTCAAAATATTAGAGCAAAAAATAAATTTCATGGAAAACAAATCATTTATATTATTACTCAATTAATATAAAAATACATGAAATAAATTTATTAATTTAAAGACAAAATGTTGTTTCTGTTAACAATAATGCTCCATGTATTTATCACTATGCTGCTTATAATATTCGTCTGTCACATGAAAACGTCCATCATCAACCACCATCAACTTGTGCGAAGCCAAACATTCATCAATAACTGCCAATTTAGATAACATTTGACGACAGTTATACTTCTACTAATTATTATTAAATTAAAAAATATATATCTACATCATTTTTTTTGGCCTCAGCAAAATGAAAAAAAAAATTTAGAGGCAGGACAAAGTCTGCCGGGTCATCTAGTTACATTATAAGTTTGTAACAGAAGATTCTTTGTTTTTTAATTATTTCCATTTGGTTTTATTGTACTATATGAGTTACCTTGTGATTTCATATAAATTATATGTTTCATGTGATGTTCATATTGTAAATATGTTTATTCACTTACACTAGACACTGTTTTTACTTCTTAAAGTCCATCACCGTTGTTCTCACCTTCTTACACTGTTACACTCCCTAACTTTTATAACTGGGAGTTCAATATTTTTATATTTGTAATTTTATATTAGTTACAGTCTGGAGTTCACTTATACACAATAGCTGCTTGAGGTTCGCAGACCTCCTCATAGTTTTAATCTAAGGCTATATTCAATGTCTTCTTTCTTACATGCTTTGTTTATGCTAAGTTTAATATTTGTACATTATATGTTTATTAAGAACTATTTACATTTTTTTGGTCATTTGATCGTCTCTTCTGGGGATTTGTCATCGTCAGTTATTGTTTTGTCATGTTAATTGCATTATTTAATTCCTAAATTTGCATTCTCTATTTCCCTATTTCCCAGTTATTCATTTATGATAATATTTCCCTTTTTGTTTCGATTTCTTTTTATTCCTTGAAAATATTAATTATCTTTAAGTAATATAGTGTCTCTTCATTACTGTATTTATTAAGTTTATTTTATTCTTCTATTTCTTTTAATATTAATAAGATTGCGTTTCTGCATATTTCACTACGAATTTTGATGGTATACTTGTCTTTCTTTGGAGGTGGAATCTTGTTACCTTATAATATTCGACTCCATAACAATGGTGACTGACAGAAAATGAGAGGGCATGGCTAAACAAGTTTTGAAATGTTAGTAGTAGGGGAATTAAACTACAAAATGGCAAAACCTGTCACTTTATGTGACGTTTTATTCTCCCGTTACATTCCAGTGAGCATTACATTTCAGCCGCCCCTTGTAACATTTACTGAACAGTTAATGACCTACTTTAACCTTTCACTAATACTCTGTGAGTTCAGTTTATACTGTGGTATAGTGAATGAAAATTCTAACACCATAATCACGCAATATATTCATTATCACAATTTTACTAAAAACTCACAGCATTTTTACCTGCTGTGATTGAAATTGTATTTTGCACTTGTGTGTGTGATCTTACAGTAATAAAAATTAAGTTTTTTAAGTTTACAGACGTCTCAAAAGTGTTTTCAGTTGTCTGTAGCTTATAGCTGACTATAAGTCTGTCAGAGTGATCTAACACAATTTCAACTGATACTATCTCTGAAGCACTCTGATCTTTAAATTAGTGTTTCATTAACGCATATACATACCCACCAACATAATTTGTGAAACTTTTAAACAATTATTCATATAAGTTAAATACTTACTTCCCAAGGTTTAAATGTAAATAGTAACATTGTACACTGCCGAGAGAAAAGGTAACTACGGAACTGCAGTAATGAGATGTTGCTCTGCTGAATAAGCTGACGTAATTCTTTATCTAAAGTATGGCTAAGGGTAAGGCCAGGCCAACTTTCTAAAGGACCCTGAAATCCACTTAGCCAGCTAGGAGTGTCTAAAAAAGAAAAAAATATATACATATATACTGTGTCTTTACATTATCACACACACACACACACACACACACACACACACACACACACACACACACACACACACACACACACAAATTTACACATTAGTATGACTTCTGACATGCTTTCCACCACCTTTACTTTCTCCCTCCCTTCCTCAAAAATATTTTTCCCTTAAATTGTTTTCAAATCATTCAACAATCTGCTCTTTGTAAATTTTGACTAAATTACTCTTAACTTATTACATGTTCATTAAAAGAAATCAAATCATAAAATAATGTACTTATTGTTACTTTGCTTAATGTATACAATTACAATTTTAATTATGCTTCAAAACTACCTCAAATTTACAAATAATTTACTTCAATAGGAGACAATGTTATTTATGGATGAAAAAACTTACCACCTAAATTAGAGTTGAGCACAAACTGAGTGAAGAGAGCGTCTAATTCATCATACTGTACAAGTGCTTCTTCGTAAACACCTAACATTTCCAGAACAAAAGCAAGTTCCTCCTGAAATTTAATGGCTTAGAATAAGTCATCTGTTGATAGTGTGAAGACATGCTGATGACATTAATACACATAATTTGTATCTTACAGAGTTCCTAAGGCTTTCACGGCTGGCGTCCACATAGTTGGAAAGGCTGTTACGCCATGGTCTAGAGTTTATGCTGACACATGTTTCAGCCTCACCATCGGAGGCTATCGTCAGTGTCGGTAACAACTGACATGGTATCCACCAGTTTCCCCCAGTGATGATGTAGAGGCTAATAGTGGTGGTGGTGAGGCCAAAACATCTGCCAGCATAAACTCTAGATCACGGCCTAACTTGCCCGACTAATAATGTTTCCAACAATTTGTATCTTAATTTGTTCAAATTATTTCTGTCTTCTCTGGTGACTTTAGCTGTCTCCACTGATTGTTTTTTATATTTTTCCAATGAATGTTTTTCTCTATGATAGAGATATTAAACTTTACTTATGAGCCCCAACAATTTTATCATATTTTTGGGAAGATACTTTCCCGGAAGATACATGATGCTCACCTCCACCAATTTTTTTTCACTACTAGCTGAACTCTTATGATTTTCACTACTAGCTGAATTACTTATTACTCTTATGATTCTATCTATAAATATTCTTAACCCTTTGAGGACCAACATCCGATATATCGGATGGCATTTAAAATGTCCGTTGTTTTTAACAGGAATCAATTCTATGGGCTGCCAAATAACATTTGTAGTTTACAATTCAACCATCAGATAACGGTATTATCTTTTTTTTTACCATTGACATGATATAGAAATGACAGTGTTCCATGTTGATGTTTTGTTATTGTCATTTGGGTTGGTTGTGTTTACATTGTTTTTATCATTGTGTTTTTTATTTTATAAGTGCTATTTGTGAATAAACATATTTCTACATTTATTTAGTGTAGTTTTAGTACTTTCTATGTTAAAATAATTGTTTTTATATTTCCAAAAATTGAGTTAAAAATTGGTGTTGCATGGGTGTTTTTACATTTCACGCTACAGGCTCTGTCAACATTTTAGGTTATAGTTTGGAATTTTTAATCTATTATAATAGTAATTCGTAATAAAGTAACAAACAGTAATTATATTAGTCTCTTTTAATGGATCTTACCGAAAACATTTAGTTTGAAACTTGGTAAAGTGATGTTATGTAAACGTTTTTCAAATGGATGATTCAAGCATAATTTGGAGAGTTCATTAATTTTATTTTTTTTTTAAATTACATTATTTATACAACTTATACTTTACAAAAATCACTTGAATATCCTTTACAAAAGCCTAATACTTATTACCATTTAAAAATAGGTGATTACATCAGTTTAGTTTCTAGCTTTGATGAAGTGTACATTGTAACATGACATATGAGCCCTAAGATTTCAGTGATATAAAATGATAACACATGTCAGATAATGAGTCAAGGAGACAAGCCAAATAATTTGTCTAAAATGCCAAGCTCAACGCTACATGAGCTAACTATCACCAAATGTAAACTCACAGCCATAAGAGTCAATAAACTGATGGTAAATACAAATGAAATGACATTATAGTGAAGAGATATTGCACCACACAATGACTGTACCAACAGAAGCAACCACCCAATAGTTTTCGGTCAGTGAAGACCCAAACAGACACAGAATCAGTGAAGAACCAAACAGAAAGAAGAAACAAGAAAGAAGAAACAAGAAAGAACAAACAAGAAGGAAGAAAGAAGAAAGAAGAAGGGAGAAAGAAGAAACAAGAAAGAACAAACAAGAAGGAAGAAAGAAGAAGGAAGAAAGAAGAAGAAGGAAAAATCAGTGAAGAAGAACCAACAACAATGGCATAAAAGATTGCAAGAGCCAGTCAACTATAAATCAACACCTACCAATATGTGTAATGAACAATCAACCTGCAGATTAAAGAGATAGACAGAAAACTGACCAACTGAGATGACCAGTATACTATAAATAATGTTATAAATGAATAAGAAAAGAATGTTATACAAAGGAATGAAAATAACAATAATACTTATTGATTAGAAGCTGTGAATTAAGCATAGTAACAAGAGATGCATAGCAACAATGTAACAAAAGGAGTATTAATATGTCTCAGAATATCAGCAAACACTAGTCAAATAATCTGACAATCATATATGAAAGCAAGAGAATAATTAAAAGATTATTAGTTATCATTATTAAAACCAGATATACAAAAAATAAGGTTAAAAGAATGCCAATGTGAGTCAAACTAACATACACATTGTTAGCACTAATGACCAACTAACATAACCTATGATGTGTGTGAGATTCACCTGTATTCACAACTAACAATAGGAAAAACCTACCCAAACCAGAATGTAATACATGTAAAAGCAAGTAGAAATAACAATCTTTCTACAGGTAACAAAATCAGATGCCCAAAATAAACTCTGAATAAGAAAATAAACAAAGAAAATGAACCAAAACCCACTAAAATGGAATTCACTAATAAAACTTGTATAAAGTCACATTATAAAAATGAATAGAAACAAAATGTCGATGTCAATACCACAAATAGAGTGTGATACCACTACTGTACTATGGTACAAACATAATAAGACAGAATACAGTATATTATAATTATATTTAAGTGCACATGTCATGTGACACCAGGTGTAACTAGTATTGCTTAACCAACTACAATGTAAAAAAGTCTAATGTAGTAAACATACCAAGTACAGTACTAAGACAATGTTATTACTCAGCTATTGTAACTGAGAGACAATAACAAAAAGAACTCTAATACCAGAAAAGAATAACATGAAGTAGTCATCTAATGGTGAAAATAGAGACCACTTAAGTAACCAAAAATTACCAAAAATTACCTCATTTTCCAGCTAACAAAGGTAACCAGTAGTTGTAACCCTTTGTTATCAACAAATGGAAACAATTAGAAAGCAGACAAATACTTTCTAATGAGTGAAATATGTAAATATAAATGTAAGTACCTAGGCTAAGATGACAGTAGAATAAGAATTGTATTTTCTGAATAAATCTAAGTAAATAGTAACTAAGGAGTGATGAGAACTTGGAAGGCATGCCCTCAAGTGGGTATGAGTGCCATTATGTAGTGATAATAAAGATTTAAATATAAAATAATAGTGTTAAGTGAACCGTACTAATCACAAACAATAACTTTCTTAATAATGGACCAAAGCACACCATGAGTGGACTCAAATAATAGAGCCAAGTGTTGTGAATCCATTGATACGCTCAGATTTAAAATCGGAATGATATTAACAAAGTTATTACAATTATAAGAATTTGTGTCAAAATGAGAAAAACATTTTAATCTCGAAACCGAAGGCCCACGCCAAACTTAACAATTAAAATATAACGCCGAGGGGGTATGTACACAAAAGTGAAGATTGCCCACCAATCAAATCCACGGATTTAGCCACATTTTGGACGTTTACTGAATGGAACGGCAGAGCGAGGCCTGCGTTCTGGTCACTTTTCAATCAACATTCGAAGCGATGAGATGTCGCCCGATGAGAGAAAAAGTCAGCTGATTTGTTAATGTGTGTGTGTCACTAAGTAAACAGAGTGACATAACCTAAAAATTGTGATAACGAATATACATTAGCATCAGTGAGTGAAGTGCAACAGTGCGAAATAAATTGTCCAGTGTATAATCCCGGACAATTTCGGTATTAAAATTATAAAATTAAAAGGGAGTATAAGTGATTTTTACTATTTCAATCAAATCATGAAAAACGATATTATCGAAACATTTCATAACAATGAACGTAGGTTAATGTATATTTGTAACTGTAACTGAACAACAAATGACAATCCTCAGAGATTTAATTGATTTTATTTGTGAATTTATTAAGCTTATACAGTAAAGCCCCGGTTAACCGAACTCGGGTCAACCGAAACCCGGGTTATCCGAAATGCCTCCGAAAATCGCAAATCCATATAATAATACAGTACAGTACTGCAAGGAAATAATTCGAGGGCGAGAGTGTGCTGGGCTATGGCTAGCGGGGAGAGGTGAACGCCCGACCTTGAGTTGCTTCCCCAGCCACCGGCTCACCAGTCTAAATATAGCTACACTGCCAACTCTCCAACCCCTCCCAAGACCATGACGCCCGCATCAGTCACTAGCTGTCAACACACAAGTGCGGATCTGCGATACAATAGTGCCTTCAAGTGGTTGTTTATTTCCGTTGCGTGTGTATTTTTGTGCTGTGGCGACTAAGCGGAAGCGTGTTGTGATTACTTTCGCTGATAAATTAGCTGCTATCAAAGAATTTGAAAAAGGAAGTTTATTGAAAACTGTTGCGGCTAATTACGGAGTTGGTGTTTCTACCGTTTCAGAATGGGTGAAGTCTAAATCTAAATTTCTAGAGCAAGCTGTGAAAAATCCTCTTAGAAAAACACTGAAAACATCCGACTTTGAAAAAGTAGGCGAAGCTCTTTATCTTTGGTTCACCCAACAACGAGAAAAAGCCATGCCTTTGACTGGCCCGATACTGCAAGAAAAAGCTGAGTTGTTAGGTGAGGAAGGAAAAGATTTTTGTGCAAGCTCTGGGTGGTTAGACAGGTTTAAAAACAGATACGGCTTTCGGCAATTGAATGTATGTGGAGAAAAGTTATCTGCAGACCCAGACGCGGTTGCTGTTTTCAAAACAGAGTTTGAAGATTACACCCAAGGCTACACTAAGGACAAAATTTACAATGCCGATGAAACGGGTGTTAATTTCAAGATATTGCCTACACAATCCTTAGCTTCCTCAAAAGAAACGTCTGCCCCAGGACACAAAATGCAAAAATAACGGATAACTGTTCTTTTGGCATCAAACGCTTCTGGCACACATAGACTGCCCCCAATGTGTATCGGGAAGTCGAAAAAACCTCGGGCCTTGAAGGATGTTGCCCGAAATGCGCTACCAGTTTTATATAGAGCCCAAAAAAGTTCTTGGATGTCTTGTGAACTCTTTGCTGAATGGTTTAGTGATCAGTTTGTACCGAAAGTTGAAAAGTTTTTAACTGAAAAAGGTCTGCCTAAAAAACCGATCTTATTAATTGACAATGCGCCTACGCATCCTTGCGAGTTAAAAAGTGGCGATATTGTGCGTTTCCTTCCCCCAAATGTTACCAGCCTAATTCAGCCACTGGATCAGTTCGTAATAGCGACATTTAAACGGCACTACCGTGGGCTATTTTTGAGAACCATCCTGCAAGATAGTGACATGCAAAACAAAAACATGAATGAAGCGCTGAAGGCAGTAAATATGAAACATGTAATTTATTGGTGTGCGCAAGCCTGGTATAATGTGAAAGCAGAAACTCTTCAAAGGTGCTGGAGCAAACTGTATGATGGGCTTGAAGGAGACGACTCAGAAAATTTTGAAAACTTGACAGAAATGGTAAAAAGAATTCCCGGATGCGAAGACATGGATACGTGCGAGGTGGATGAATGGGTTGTCGCGGACGAAATCACGGACCAAGAAATTGTAGAAACAGTGTTGCAGTCAAATGCTGACGCGATCGAAGAGACCGAAGTAGATGGCGTGGATGATGGAGTGACAGCTGATGATGGTTTTCGAGCACTAGAGGTAAGCCTAAATTAAGAATTTGTTATCTTTCAAAAACCTACTGGGTATAGTATAACACAAAAATTACAGTACAGTACATGTGTTGTTGTTAGGTTGACCTAAGATTTGTTGAACAATGCAGTGAGTCAACGCCGGCTGACTAATGAAAAGATGGCGGGACATCGCTGCTCGAAAACGTTGGGAGGGACGCAAGAAACAAACAAAAATTACTGAGTTTTTTAAATGAGTAGTAATTCATATGCTCCAAACTATTAAGTACAGT
The DNA here is from genome assembly GCA_034769895.1 of Magicicada septendecula. NCBI lineage: Eukaryota > Metazoa > Arthropoda > Insecta > Hemiptera > Cicadidae > Magicicada > Magicicada septendecula. Next base: position 630,036,853 of record CM068368.1, on the reverse strand, counting down.
ACAGTCATCCCCCGAGATACGTAACACGCGACTTACGTAAATTCGCAGTTACGTAAAATGAAAATTTCAAAAAATGGAAAAATTTTTGAGTAGAGTAACATACAATTTTACAAAGAATTACTGTACTGTATTCTATTTCAAGCACGCAATACTGTACCTTGTAGCAACTGCGTCAATACACTATTCACACACACTCTCTCTTACTTTATTGCTCTGCTAATCCTTTACTTTTCGGTCTAAGCACGAACGCAAGCGTACCGGGCACTCTTTCTCGGAAACTTCTTCTACTCAGTGAAGGTTGAGCAGCGGAACCGAGCACATGTTTATTGCTCGTTTTTCTAGATGTATTGTTTCACGTCATTAGTGTAGCTTGCCGCGAGTGATTTGTTCGTACTCAAGTATGTACGTACATACCCATACATATGTCTGTATAATAATAAGTACGTAGGTACACTTAAGCAATGTTCAAATTCGACTTACGTAAAATTAGAGTTACGCAAAAGTCTACGGTACGCATTAATTACGTATCTCGGGGGATGACTGTATACTGTATATTGATGTACTGTAATCCTAAAAATGTAATTTTAACTTTAATAAAGAACATAAGTGTAGCCTACAAAGAGATTTTTGAATTCGTTTGACCTTCAAAACCTTTAAAAAGTACGTACTGTAATTACAATACAAAATACTGTAGTATTAGATGTTCATGGCTTAACCGAAAAAATTGTTATCCGAAACGACTTCCCCCCCTTTAGTTCGGTTAACCGGGGTTTTACTGTAATTAATTTCTATGTATAATAATTATTTTTTTTGTGTGACCATACTTGATGACAGTTGTCAAACATAACATATTAATGAATTTAACCAACAATTGCCAATGACTGAGGCTTGTCAGGTGATTAATTATTAACGAAAGTTGACACAATATTTCTATGTTTTTATGCTTTTATGATTTAAGGAAGAAACCTACTATCATTATAATATTTCAATGTCAATTATTATTGTGAATAATAACCAAGGTTGCCAGAATATATGGTTACTGACAGCCATGCAATTACAATCATATAACACTAAATATTGAATCAGATGTTTAACCAGATAACACTGTTTCGAATTTATAATTTTATTGTTCATTTAAGTGTGTTATCAAGAATTCTCTTGACACTAATTAACTTTGTTTCAAGCATTTATTGTCCATTGAATCTAATAATTTTACTAACCTCTAATGTCCAGATTAGAGACATGATTGTTATTTTGTGTATTAATTATAAGTGACTGAATTATAGTCAACATCTCTAAGTATTTAATAACAATCTATGAGAGTTCTATTCAATGTCTTGGTATCCTGTTAGCTCAAAGAACACACGAAGGTATTGAATTATTATTAACCAACAAACATTTAGATGCATTAAAATTGTAAACAGTTCTGCCACCCTGAGGCAAATTTTTGTAAAGTTGAAAGTCTCATGCTTATTATTATTATTGTTTTGAATCTAATTATAAATCATATTTATGCTCATTCAGAACGAGCAATTATTTTGAATAAAACGATTGTTGACATAAGAAACAGAGTCAGTCAGATTATTTCTAGAGATTAGTTGAAAACAGGTGGATGAATTTGATTGGTCGACTCAACAAGCAGCAGCGATTACAAAAACGGTAAGTCTGTATATACTGGATCGAGAGTACGACCCTGCGAGTTCGACACGACACCAAGTAAGTGCTTATTAGTGAAAATTGTTTGTGTTTTCAGCAAGGAAACTATATCACCGATTCAACGAGTCAACGGAAGAACTTCTGAGTGAATAAACTGACCGAAGTAAAAATACTTCGTTAAATAATTTCTTGTGTGACAACCGGACTTATCAAGCTGGATTCAACGCTAGGTTGAATTGAGCCATAAGTCAATAATAATACATCAGTAAACATAAATTTTTGTAAATATTAAACAAAACTAAACGGGAAGTTAGCTCCACAGAATCCCCTAAACATCGATTTTATTACAACGTGGCGCTCCATCGCGGGGCATGATTGAAGATAACACCAAATCAAACAATCTACATCACTATACAATCAGCAAACATCGTTTAATTACAACATACACCTACATAAGTTACAAAATTAGCATTTTTTCCGCATATAGTACATAAATTTATGTTATTATCTTTGCTTCTGTTACAGAGTATTCATTTTTTTGCACAGCGTTAGACCAATATACAAATGAATTAAATATGGCAGTTTGGTGTTCAACAGATTTTTTTGTAAGATGAGGAATGATTTGAATACAATTTTACTGCCCCAAAACTAATTATCATTTTAATTATTTATTAATATTTGTGTACAGAAAGTAGTTAATATACTATATATTACCGTGTTTTTAAAAAAACACCCTATACCCAAGGTATGTATTATGTGAGGAAAAGGATGAAGAAAAATCACAGCCACATCAAAAATGGCAAAACCAACCTTCGTCTTTTCGCACATACCATTGTAATTAATGCCGGTCATCAAAGGGTTTATGTTTAAATCAGGTTCCATAACAAGTGATTATCATGACTTGAATTTTGAAAATTAAAAAAAATGGATTACTGAAATGCTTATTCTGAACTAAAATCAGAACAATGAAATAGTAATAAATAATACCTCCTACATAATGTACTAGAAATTTACACTCAACATCATTAACAAAAAAGCCAGACATGATTAACTGGTTAGTGAACCATGGAATTCCTTGTAGTACATCTGTGTTAAATCCTGAGCTCTAGGCACTAATTAAACAAAATAAATCCACACACAAGACCTTTAAATAGATGCTATTTTGGCAAAACATGGACATTCCATTTTACAGCTTCTACCATATCATCTGGGTCTTAATCCTATAGAAATGATTTGGGTCATTGTGAAGAAACCTCTTAAAAAGAAAAATGCGCATATTTGTGTGGACAATGTCATGAACTTACAGTGATATTAAAACAATCTGCGTCTTCTGACAGTTCTCCTTGCGTGTTTACAAGAAGTAGTTGCTATGGTAACTCGGACGAGCCTCCGAGGTGAGCCAATCACCGGCAGGCGCGCGCTTTCCTCCCCCTTTCTCCTCAGTCAACAGTCCCAGACAGACCAATCAGTGCTCCCCCCGCAGCTGTGCCAAGCCACACGTGCTTCTTAGCTGTCAGAAGACGCAGATTGTTTTAATAGCACTGTAGTAAAACAGGAATTTGACCATATTACACCTGCAAACTAGGTATCAAGATTTGACCACATCACAAAAAGCGAAAATGACTTTGTGAGATTGGACCACACAATGGATAATATAACAGGTATGTTTTTGAAGTTAATTGTGGATCTAATTAGCAGAGTAGTAAAGATGAGCTGAGTGGTATGAAGTGATATTTTCAGTGGTAGCAGTAATGAAAACGTTGCCTAGTAAGTGAAGGAACTAAACTAAATATTTGTAACTGCATAAATAAATGAATTCTATATTACTTATACAGTTTTAGGCTAATTGTTGCTTTAATATTGTTTCTCCTGTTCTGGATGGATATCTATATCTCTGCATATATGGTTACATGTGCACGCACACACACTGATGTACATATGAACACACACATGTGCGCGTGCATGCACACACACACACACACACACACACACATTTCATGTGCAAGTGTGTTATCATTTTTACTTATTCATCAAATTAAGATACAAGTATGTACTGGTAACTATGTACTACAATGGTTTCCCTGAATCGAAACATATACACAAAGCATTATATACTCCAAAACACATAACTGTTTATTGATGTTTTATTTCAACTTCGTGGAAACATATTACTTACACAGATCACCAAGAGGTATCCACTGGCTTGTTATAGACACAACATTGTTATGTCACCGTTTACAAAATTATAGCAGTACTAAACATTTTATAACTTTGTGAAATGTTTGTACTGATCCCTTTCTGTCGTGTCTAATGCTTATTTTGTCTTATAAAATTATGCGTATTTTGTCTTGTATGTAACTACAGGTACTGTAGGTAATTTAGATTGTGTAGAGGTAAATAAAATGTTCTAAGTTTAATATATATATATTTATCAAAGTCACCCACCATTAAATTGTTTTTATGTTACACCCATTAACTCTGAGTTTCTTGGTTTTCTTAACCCTTTAACAGCTCTGGGCATACATATATGCCCTGCTGCTGGCAAGCCCAGCCGGCTCTGGGCGTACATGTATGCTCGCAGAGTTTTTGACTCATGGCTCTCAGCATATATTTGTTCACCGTTACTGCCATCTGTTGGCCTTCCTATGCACCTTTTGGTTTGGTATACACTCGATAGAGTGAGTATGCGTCTTCGTTTCAAATTTGCTACCACAGCTATTGTTCTCAACTTTGCCTACTCCGGTACACTTATTTTCTGTCTGTCGAACATCTATTGTCTTGTTTGTGCTTCTCTTTAGCAAACAGTAGGTGAGAGTATTACTTTTACAATGGCATGGAATTATTTATCCAAGAAGAAAGTTATGGAATTACTGATGAAGAGTAGTGACGAGGAAGACAACATTTTCTTGGACGAAGATATGGATGCTCCCAGGCCGTCTCATAATCGTTTAACAGCACGTACAGCTTCATCAGAAAGTGAGACATCAGAAGGAGAAGAAGATGAAGAGGTAAGAAATCTTCAGAAGCAAAACAGAATTTACGATTGGTCGGCCAACAGTCCTGCGACAAAACATCACCCTTTTAATAAAACAGTTAGTGGGTTAAAAAGATTTCTTTTTATATTTTTTCACCTTAGAATTTATTTCTCTCATTTGGACAGAAATAAAAAAACTATCACAAGTTTGTTACTGCAAACATCCCAATTGGCTCAATGGAAAGAGCCTGCGGAATTTTATTGCTTTTTGGTATGTTCTTTCCTGATGCCAAGAGTAACAAAATTAGAAATAGATGAATATTGGGCAAAGGATTTGTTATTACTAAACACCGATATTTCCCCAAATTATGGCCAGGGATCGATTTAAACTAATTCTCCGTCTGTTACATTTTTGTGACAATTCGACCCCTTCTCAAGACAGCCTTGTAAAAATACGGCTTATAGTGGAACATACAAGAAAAAAATTTAAAGATGCCTTAAATCCATTTGAAAATTTAGTAATAGATGAAAGTTTGTTGCTATTCAAAGGTCGGCTCTGATTCAAGCAGTATATACAAAAAAAAAACAAAAAACAAAAAACAAAAGTAGCCGTTTCGGTATTAAAATTTTTGTTTTTTGTGGTGTAGAAACCAATTACATTATTGATTACATTGTCTAGCTCGTCCCATAACAGAAATAATGTCTGGAAATGCTGACTGTGAAAAATCAGGTGATGTTGTTTGTTGTTGCCATATTTAAACAAGGGTCACACCATTTATCTTGATAATTGGTATTCGAGTCCTAATTTGTTTTTATGGCTCAATGATATATTGACAAATACTGTCGGTACAGTATGAAGAAAAAGAAAAAATGTTCCGCTGATATCCGAGAAACTGAAAAAAGGTGAAATACAGTTCAGGTAATCTGGAACACTTTTTGCGCTGAAATGGATGGACACACAAAGAAGGATGCTTTCTACTGTGCATGGACCAGATATGGTAGAAACTGATAAAAAAGAACATACAATGGGCCAAAAAAAAAAATGAAACCCGCGTGTATGGTGGACTATAATAAATCAATGGATGCTGTGGACAAAATAGACATGATGCAAAGTTCGGTACAGTGCATACGGGAAACAATAAAGTGGTATACAAATTTTTTTTTCCATGTGACGGACTTGTGCATGTTTAACGACTAAACAATGTTTGAAATACACAAAAAACAAAAATTGCCCCTCGCTAAATTTCACTTAGAACTTATCTGCCAGTTGCTGGATAAATTTTATGGGAAGTTAGAAAAAAAAATGGTTGTACAAAGAACAAGAGAACAGGAGTCTCTATTTCAATTAGAACACAAAGATGGACATTACCCAGTGATTCTTCCAGGAACAGAAAAAAAGAAATACCACAAAGACAGTGCGTGGTCTGCACATCCCATTCGCAAAGAAAAATAGTGTGAATTAGATGCAAAAATTGTGATGTTGCACTTTGCATGGTGCCATGTTTTGAAAAATATCATACATTAAAAAATTATTATTAGATTAGATTACATTAAAAATTATCTTTACAATAACAAAAAATAATAAAAATACAAAAATAATAAAAAAAGTTTTTAACTCACCCAGTGGCAGTCCAAAGCTTGCGTCAAAAATGAGGATGTGAAAATTTTAAATAAATTAGAATAATCGTTACGAGAGACGTAAAGTTTGAGTTAGTGTAGGCAACAGGAAGACCACTGTGATTGCTTAGCCTACAACGTCCCACTGCTGCGACAGCTGTCAGCCGTTCCGTCACCAAGGTCACTCACTCCTCCCCGCCATGAAAAGGTTAATGATTATTGTGGTGTAAAGTGTCTTTTATCAGAGTTTTGGTATCCGAACCTACTACACACCCAATTACTCCCATTACAGAAACTCCCATATTGTAGTTTTTACCAAATATTAACTATATAGCTGTATGATTCATTTTAAATCTTTTGAAATGAATTCTGAAATGGTTTGAATACTCTGTGTCCATATATTAGCACCTGCTGAAAGTATGATGTACAAGAACTGAACACTGTACACATAGACAATCATTCAGGGAGCAGACTAATATTTCCAACTGTGGTAGCAGCCATTTTCCTCTCATGTGGCTTCCACAGTTTCCACCTTGTCCCACTAGAACCCGCACGACTCCTTCATGTCTGGTTATTTTAACTATACACCAATATTTGATATTTTTGTTTTACCAATTACCAATAGGAATCTGAGATGGTGAGATTAAATTCTGTATTAGTCTGATATTGTAACACAAATTATCAGAAAATTTGGAGATAAAATATTAAACTCACGGCTGAGCTGACATGAATGGCCAGAGAGTACTAAAAAATTATTTAACTCTACATACTATAGATTAAAAAAAAAACACACACACACACAATTGTATTATACCAATTTCAGACAACAAATCTGTGAATAATATACTTTACTTATTACTTAATTTTTAATTTTTTACTTTCACATAGTACCTGCAAGAGAAAATAACTACAGAAATTCCATCCAGGCTGATTACGTTTTTCTCTTTGGTCTCTCACTACTTCCTCAAATTTAAGAAGAGTGCGATCAAAAGCTGTTAACAATAAAAGGCGGAAGTTGACCAGCAGACCTCGCCAAGAACCTGCAGACCTTGACTCTGATCTCAGAGGGTTTATTACTGACAAACACCTGCATCAGTAACGTAAATAAGATAAAACATTAAAGGTGCAACATTCTTCTTCTTCTTATTATTATTATTATTAGGAGCAGTAGTAGTAGTAGCTGTAGTAGTAGTAGTAGTAGTAATAGTAGTAGTAGCAGTAGTAGTAGTAGTAGTAGTAGTAGTAGTAGTAGTAGTAGTAGTAGTAGTAGTAGTAGTAGTAGTAGTAGTAGTAATAATGCTATTGGTGTGTGTGTGATACAATTTTTCACTTAATTGATTCTTACATTCAGAACTAAATTGCTAATTGAAATAATTATCACTTAAAGTGCCTGTACACAATTAAACACAAAAGATTAAATGGCTTAAACACAACTTACAAATGTTTACAGTTTATAAATAATCCTTACTTATAAGTTATGATCTTCCATCTCGTTATTCTCTCTTAAAGACGCCATACTCAGTACTGACCATAGGCCTCCATCATGCTTTGCCATCTTTTCTATTCTGTGCAGTTTCCAGCCATCTAAAACTCACCAATATTCTAATACCGTCATACCAGAGTACAACAGGTCTCTCTCATCATCTTCCCTACTCCTATGGTCTCCACTGATGATTCTATTACTCCATCAAGAATCCTGAATTCTGGCAACATAACTAACCTAATCCCATTATAAATGAGCTACTCTGTCTTTGATCAGTGTCTAACCTATTCATTCCCAACTTGGGTATTGTTTGTTTCATGAGGATTTAATATGTTAGAAGCGTAGAACACACTAATCAAATGTTTTTGTCCTAAGGTGCTGCAAAATCTGTTTTCCAGTATGCATGTAAATTTAGTATATACAGCCCATCCCAATACCTCCTTCTTCTGTTTCCTACACTCTTATTTAAGTTTCCCATTGCTACCTGTTGCCCTAGGTATATCTATTCTTGCACATTTTCTATTTGCCTCCCATTTATTAAATTATTTGTGTATATTGTGGACTTTTTTCTTATTCATTTTCACTTTTAGCCCTACTTTTCCTGATTCATCATCTAATTTCACCAGCGTCAGTATAAGACTATCTTTTGTTTCAGCATTAGAACTCGTTACCAGCAAATTGTAGCCTTCCAGTCTTTCATCACTAATGCTGACATTTTCCAAATAATTTTGTTTTATTTAAAGTGGCATTTAATTGTTTTTTGTGTGGACCAGAATGTTTATTTAGAAACATATAATAATGTGCATGCTTTACGCATTGATTTATACAGAGTGTTTCATGGAGAAACAGAAGTAATTTCAGGATATGTTCTACTGATAAAAATAAAGAAAAGTTTATATAAACAGTCTTTTCAAGTTATGTCTAGTGGGTCAATCCATGTCAATTCAACCAGGCCATCTCACCCACCATCTCAGATATTGATTAAAGTTGGCTTATTTGTTCTCCCTACAGAGATAAGTAACCACGCCAAATTTTAACCCTCTATCTCTATCCGTTGTCATTGTATAGGCTTTCAAAGTTTTGAAATTTGTGTTTTTAACAATCAGATGTTGCGAAATGAGACTTGCTACTCTTTTGAAAATAATATGTAACTTTTTTATTTATCATCCAATCTTTGTGAAATTTTGTAGTTATATACAAAATACTTTAAATACTTTAAATATAGTTAAATTATTTATTTATATATAGTTAAATACTTTAATCCTAAAGTATAAGGATTCTAGAAAAAAAATACACAACACCTTTAAGTAAAACTACTTAGGCTGGAAAAAATGTTTTATTTGATTCTTTGTAGTTTTTTTGGTAAAAAACATGGTTTAGCATTAAATTGAATATCACAGAAAGGGAAAGGGATTTTTCAAAATAATCCTCAATACATGGGCTATCATATGAAAAAATAAAATTGATGGGGTTTTCATTCCTTTGTTGTGCTTTTTCTGTTAAAGGTAAGTTTTTAAAAATTTTTAATTCAGTGATTTTACTAAGCCATAGAAATTTAATTCTTGTTCAAGAATTTTTTTTAATCCTGACACAAAAGATCAAATATTTTTTAACATTATGTACATTATATATGTATTTGGTCATCGCATTTCTGAACATAAGAAGGCGATTTTAACCAATACATCTAATACAGGTTTTGCAGATCATTGCTTACAACACAATCACTTCATAGACACAAAAAACATAACACTACTCCACAACATACAAAAAGGTAAAAAAATGGATTTATTAGAAATTTTAGAAATTAAAAAAGCAATAAAAAATAACAAAAATTTAACCAATGAAGTTAATTTTATATTTGCATTCATGATTGTATTTAGTTTTTAAAGACACCTGACCTTCCCTTGTCTCTTGTACCCCCCCCTCGCCATCTCAACACAGATGTTCCAGATACGCCCTAAACAGATGTTCACCACCTACACTCCACTTACATCCTGTGTATAGTAATATTCATTCAGTCGCCTCTTTGACAATGACTTAGTTACTCGAAACAGCTGTCAAGAGTTAATTAAAAAATTTGTGAAATTTACCAAGTGTTTTTATATATTTTACAAAACCTTTGTATTAATATGTTTCACCAAGTGCCCAACGAGAGTCATCAATTAATATCATAAACATATCAGTTTACCCTAAAGTTTTTGCCCCAAGAATTTTTAAATAGTCCCATGTTTCCACTGGCGCAGAAAACAGAGCAAATTTTTTGCTAGCCGTAACTTGAAAACTAGCATTTCCGGCTTTATATAAACTTTTATAAACTATTAAAATATGTTTATATAACATTTTTTCTTTATTTTTCTTTATTTTAGAAATTACTTCCTGAAATTACTTTTGTTTCTTTGTAAAAACACCTGTATATCATAATTTATTATTGTAAAAAAATCATATAAAGTACCCAAGCCCCCATTCAACACTGCAGTGTAGTAGTGGCTGAAAAATGTAATTATTTATAAAAATATATAAGTTATATATAGTTGTTCCAATTTATATGAATCGGAAATCTGAACTTGGATAATCTGGCTAATACTGCATGACATCATGCTGTGTATGCTGGAGCATAGATTCTACTGTTACCTGTAAAAACCAACAGGTCACACAAACACTATTTTATTCCTCTACCGATGAAGGAGAAGTCATGTCACATTTAGAATTGAACCAAATACAAAAATTATGCATGTAATACCAACTTTACCCAACCAGTATGAAAATAAGTCAACATTTAAATAAAGATTAAAACAAATTGTGATATTAATACCCACAGTACATAAAAATCTGTGAACACACAATTACTAGACTATTTACAATCGTTCTCAGGTCACTTGTAATAGTCACTGCTGACTAAGAAATCTACTACTTTTACTACTGCTCCTTCAGTAATCTTCTTTCTTTACCATACTTTCTTTGTCAATGTCTTTTTGACTTTTCTTTTGACTTCATATTTTTAGGTTTATAGAGGCTAAGATATCTCCATGAATCCAACTGGAAACACAAATTTATTTCTAATCAAGATGTTTAGAAGTAAACTCTGTGTTAATTAGAACTGAACCAATGCACTTACTGTACTTAGTAATGTAATAAAAACTTCTTTATTCTATGAACATGTATATTTACTCACTATTACTTAAAAATATCCACAAGTACTAACCTGTCAGCATGTTTGACACCAAACTCACTCCTTATTTTGTCTAGAACAGTTGTACGTGGCAACAGTTTATTTGTTTTACGAAAATCATATGTCTCTACAAGCACTATCATCCAGTCTGATATATTGTGTTGACTAAGAATTTTCAGCCATGCATCAATATTTTCTCGTACTGTTGTTTTGTATGTTTCCACATCCTACAGACAAAAACATTACATGATTAAACCAGTACAGACTACATACCAGATACACAAAAATTAAAAGATCACATAAACATTTTAATCATACTTGTATGCTACTGAGATAATGATTGAAGTAATCATTAAACATGGCATTTAGTAGTTAACAAGTAAACAAAATCATTTACTATAAGAAATGTATTAAAAGACATAGTTCTTACCTAATTACTTAGTTAATTACTTTACTTACTTTAGTTAATTACTTAACTCCTACCAGTGCTATTTTAATAAATCATTTATGGTTCATTATTATATCTTCATCTGCTACTATTTCATTACCATAATACGTTATTACATGTCATAAGCACACATACTATAAGTAGGGTTGCCAGACGTACGGTTTTAGCCGGAACATTACGGAATTTTCCCGTTTTGTTCCGCGTACGGTGCGAATCTTTAACCGTACGCCAAATGTTCCGATTTTGAACATGAAGCATAATGACTTGTATTTTTGAATCTAGCGGCAAATTTTACGTCGATGCAGTTTCTGTTGTTCACGCTAGGGCGAGCATCGGAGCATGTGATGGCAGTTAAGTGAGACGGATGTGACGTCAGAACTGCGTTGCATGCCGCTCAGCGAGGCACGTGGCTTCGCTCATTTCGTTGGAGGCTTGGAGCGCGTGCGTGACCAACTCATTACTCAACTCTTTCACTTTATCGCAAGCCATCGTTCAGCCTGACGGTTCAGGGTGTATTTAATGTTTTGAAAGTGATTCTTTTTGTAATAGTAGTGTGTTCAAAATGGATGGGAGTGAGACAAATCCCACGAAAAGAAAACTAGGTATTGAAACCAGCACAGAAACAAGACCAGAAGAGAAGACTGCAAGTGTATCGCCCGGTTTGGGAAAAAGATTTTCCAGAATTGCGGCCAGTTCCAGGAAATGCATATAAAGCTGCATTAGAAAAGCTGGAGAGGGATTTTCCATTTCACACGGTGGCGTAACCGATGTTAGGCATCATTTTAACAGTGCAAGCCATAAACAAAGACGCTTAACATCGGTACAAACCACGCTGATGAAAAGTTTCTACAAGGTGGACTCCGTTGAATCAGACAAGGTATGTAAATGCATGACAATTTTAACATTTCTAATTTTCAAGATAATAATAGGTTTATTTAGGATTTTTTTAAGAAAAGGTGCTATTAATAGTGCTTTTTTTCATTTCAGATAACTGCTTCTGAGCTTACATTTGTGTATCACACGGTTAAACACCACCTTAGCTACGCCAGCACTGACTGCAATGTGAAAATATCATTTCAGTTATTCCCAGATTCGACAATTGCAAATAAAATTACATGTGGTAAAACAAAATGTGAGGCATTAGTTACGGGTGTTTTAGGGCCAATTAGCGTGAATAATTTAACTCAAAAGTTAAAGGATAACAAGTTTTTTGGTGTGGGGTTTGATGCTTCCAAACAAAGGAAAACAAAAGTGTTATCCTATTTATGTAAGGTACTTTGATGTGCAAGCAGGTGTGTGCCACAGAATTCTCGATTTTTATGAGGACTCTCGTGCATCTGCATCTGCAATATCTGAGCAAATCTTGGACAGGATCCCAAAACATGAGTTGAATTTGTCCCAGGTTTCAAGCTTTACTGCGGACAATACGAATGCAAACTTTGGGAAGAAAAACTCTGTTTATGTTCACTTAAAAAAGGAAAATCCTGGTATAATAAAATCAAACTGCTGTGCACATATAGTCCATAATTGCTATAAATCTGGTATGAATGCTATGTCCATAGATATTGAAATGTTAGTAATTAAGACTTTCAATTATTTCTCAAATTCAGCTAAAAGAGTATCTCAATTGAAAGATTTCTTTCAATTTGTTGATATGGAATACAGTAGTTTGTTAAGACATGTACCTACAAGGTGGTTAAGCCTAAAGCCTGCCATAGAAAGATTGTTGAAAAATCTTCCTGCAATTATATCGTACTTTGCTAGTATAGATGATTGCCCCAACTTCATTAAAAAGAACTTGATGGGTGTCTCTGGTTCAGAAAAACAAATTATATTAGTGGAATTATATCTCCAGTTTTCTCTGCATTTAACTGAAATTTTTTCCACGGGTGTATTCAACTTAGAAAAAAATGAACTGACAATTTGTGAAGTATATTGTGTGATGGAGAAAATAAAAATAGAGTTAGAGCTAGGATAAATGATCTGTTTTTGGGTCATAAGGTGCAACAGTTGTTAGATAAATTGGAGGACCTTTTCCTAGGTGAAAAGCAAAGAGAACTTGGAGAATGTAGATATATATATGAAGTGTGTCTGAAATATTTAAATAAGTGGTTTGATTTTGGTGTTGGCAACATTTTGTCCTTAATGGACTGCATATCACTTGAAAAAAACCCGAGTTTCAAAATATTTTAAAATTAGCAGAGTCACTTTGTATTGTTGATCACTTTAGTGTAGATAGTATGTATTCAGAGATCACTAGGGGTTCTGATTTGTTTTGTGGGGAAGGAAATGAACAGTTGAAAGCAAAATTAACTACTTTGACAATACCACAGAGATGGTCGTACATTATTGAACTGATTGGTGCATCAAATCTGTGCAATATTTTAGTTTTAGTTAAATTTGTTTTGAGTATATTTCCATCAAATGCATTCACAGAGAGAGTTTTCTCCATTATGAACATTAAATGGAGGGATAAGCGAAACAGATGTTCAGTTGATCTAATAAAAAATGAATTGTATACTTACTTCAATTACGATGAACGTTGCAGTGATTTCTATAAGAATGTACTTTCTAACGAAAAAGTGTTGAGAATTGCACGCTCAAGTGAAAACTACTCGTGTTAATTGTGTTGAGTATAGTATATTATCCATAAAATGTGCTGTAAATAAAATCAAGAAATTCATTGTCGATACATGTGTTCCTATTTCTCATCTCTGAAATCTGGCAACCCTAACTATAAGTGACATTCAAGAACGTAAATCACATTATCTTCATTGAATTTGGAGATGCAGACTGTACCTTGATACTTAAGCCTGATGTTCTGTGTTTACTTTAAAATACTCAAACAGTCTCTTGCTTAGGTCTTGAAATGTAATAGTAATAAAATTACTCCTCCAAGTATAATTGCTAATGTTCTTTGAGAGATTATGAGAAGATATGAGACGCTGTGATTTCAAGCCTGCAAGATCTGTATGTCATTGATCTAGTACTGTGACAATAAGTGGGTATCTGTCATATGGATACACCTCAACAGTAAGTATCATAACTATGCCAAGGACTAACAAGCAAGCTTGCCATACACTCCCCTTAGAAACTCCATCTGATATTACACTAGGAATGTAGAATAAACAATCTTGAACCTTCCAAGGTTAAAGGTTTCAATGTTTTATAGCCTCACTATTAGAAGAAAATTTGGTAATTGTTTACGATACTACGTAAGTTCAAATTGCAGTGAAATATTTCTTTTCATATTCTTCTATACTATATAAACACGAGAAAAATAATTTTAAACGGCGGTCCAACCTATTTACGGAGAAAAAAATTAAATAATTACTCACATAAGAACGCATGCATCAGCCAGTGAACGCCATTTTCAGTTTGTGTAATGTGTACAACGGTACAGGACGGCGCGTGACGTCACCGCTTGTACATCAGCTGTCGCTCCAAATTGGACTTTGGGATGTATATAATTCTTGCAAAAATGAAGGCGAACCAATTTCCAAACATTTACAAGCGAGTTGGATGAAAAGCGAGTTGAGCCAATACCTGCCGGTTAGGTTCGGAAGGGCGGCCCGAAGGGCCACGGATATAGTTCATTGTTTCAGATAATTCTTGCAAAAAGTAAGGCGAACCATTTTTCAAACAGTTACAAGCGAGTTGGATGAAAGGCGAATAGAGCCGATACCTGCCGGTTAGGTTCGGAGGGGCGGCCCGAAGGGCCGCGGGTATAGTTCATTGTTCCAGATAATTCTTGCAAAAATGAAGGCGAACCAATTTCCAAACATTTACAAGCGAGTTGGATGAAAAGCGAGTTGAGCCAATACCTGCCGGTTAGGTTCGGATATAGTTCATTGTTCCAGATAATTCTTGCAAAAAGTAAGGCGAACCATTTTTCAAACAGTTACAAGCGAGTTGGATGAAAGGCGAATAGAGCCGATACCTGCCGGTTAGGTTCGGAGGGGCGGCCCGAAGGGCCGCGGGTATAGTTCATTGTTCCAGATAATTCTTGCAAAAATTAAGGCGAACCATTTTTCAAACACTTACAAGCGAGTTGGATGAAAAGCGAGTTGAGCCGATACCTGCCGGTTAGGTTCGGAGGGGCGGCCCGAAGGGCCGCGGATATAGTTCATTGTTCCAGATAATTCTTGCAAAAATTAAGGCGAACCATTTTTCAAACACTTACAAGCGAGTTGAGCCGATACCTGCCAGTTAGGTTCGAAGGGGCGGCCCGAAGATAATTTTTGCAAAAATTGGACTGTATTGCTGAAATCCGGACAAATTTTGCCAAACGCCAAAAATTACAAAAGGCTGATGTAATGCTGACTTATGATTGGTACTTAGAAAACAATCAACGGCTGAGTTCAAAATTTTGTAATCTCTCATTTGTAATTGGTTAAGACAAAAACAGCGGTTTCACCGTTGAGAATAAACGCCTGAATTTCACCATAAGTTGCATAGCGTGTACTGTCGCCGCGTTAGGTAGTCTGGTGCGTGAACGTTTTTGTGATTTTCAATGCTTTAGTTTGTGTTTGTGTAATTGTGTGGTGTTATTAATTATGGTTTAATTATTTCTGTTGTTTAGGGTTATTTACTATTATTAACATTTGTAATATTGAGCCGATAACTTCGCCGATTAATTTATGAAGTACAGCGCTGGGTACTCTGCGTAATGTGATTTTCAGTGCTTTAGTTTGTGTAACATTTTAATACACAATGGCCTGCTACATTAAGGTAAGATTTTCATCTTTTCATAATTATATGCATGGATTCCATGTCGCCGCGCGCGCGCGCGCGCGTGTGTGTGTGTGAAATATTCAAATTGCTGTGAAATATTTCTTTTCCTATTCTTCTATACTATATAAACACGAGAAATATAATTTTAAACGGCGGTGGAACCTATTTACGGAGAAAAAAAATTAAATAATTTCTCCCATAAGACGCCAAAAAACACCACATTATTTGCCGCATAAACTTATGAAGTACAGCGCTGTGTACTCCGCGCAATGACATCATAACTCGTCATTCGCTGTGCATCTGTGCGCCGTTGCTTAGTTAACATGGCGGCCATTCACTTTACATGCGCGCTTATGGGAGTAATTATTTAATTTTTTTCTCCGTAAATAGGTTCGACCGCCGTTTAAAATTATTTTTCTCGTGTTTATATAGTATAGAAGAATAGGAAAAGAAATATTTCACTGCAATTTGAGCTTAAGTAGTATCGTAAATACGAGGGCTATCCAGAAAGTAACAGACGTTTTGGCCGACCGCGGCGGTGGGCGGGGATAGAGCCGCCATCTTGGTGTCAGAACGTTCCTACACTCAGTACGCATCCAGCTGTGGTAGCTTGCGGTCTGTGCCCCTCTTACTTTGCTCTCTGTGACGTGTTAAAATGTGCGCTGCAATAGAAAATCCCGCCACTTGTAAGGTGCGTTCTGTGATTAGGTTTTTGTTGGCAAAAAATCACAAACCAATTGAAATTTATCGCCAACTTTGTGATGTGTACGGAAAAGGAATAATGAGTGAAAGCCGAGTGAGGCAATGGTGCATTGATTTTAAAAATGGCCGTACCAATGTTCACGATGAGGACCGCAGTGGTAGACCTAGCCTTGTGACTGGTGATGAAAATCAACGACAAAATTTGTGAAGATCGTCGTTTCACGATTACGGAACTTTCGAAACATTTTCCCCAAATTTCACGGAGTTTGGTGCATGAAATTGTGGCGGAAAAGCTTGGTTACCACAAATTTTGTGCTAGGTGGATTCCGAAAATCCTAACGGAAGACCACAAAAACAGAGACTGGCTGCAGCACTAACTTTCCTCGAAGATTACGACAAAAATGGTAACAAAGTTATCGATCGTATCGTAACTGGGGACGAGACTTGGGTGAAGCATGTCAATAGTGAAACAAAAAGGCAGTCGATGGAATGGGGACACACAAATTCTCCCAAGAAACCAAGGAAGTGTTTGCAAACGCTGTCAGCAAAAAAGATCATGGCTACTGTGTTTTGGGACTCTGAAGGAGTGATTCTCGTTGATTTTCTTGAACGTGGCACAACAATTAACTCAGAGAGGTATTGTGAAACACTGAGAAAGTTAAGGCGCGCGATACAAAACAAGCGTCGGGGAAAACTTAGTGCGAAGGTTTTGTTTTTTCACGACAACGCACGTCCACACACGGCCAATCGTACCCGAGAGCTCTTCGATGGTTTTGGATGGGAGGTGTTCGATCATCCACCATACAGCCCGGATTTGGCGCCAAGCGACTATCACCTCTTCCCAGCGATGAAGACATGGCTCGCTACACAACGCTTTGATACTGACGCCGAACTGCATGCCGGTGTAAACCAGTGGTTGAAATTGCAGGCGGCAGATTTCTACAGAGACGGTATTGAAAAACTTGTGCCACGGTATGATAAGTGCCTTAATTTGAATGGCGATTATGTAGAAAAATAGCTTAAGAGTGTACCTTTCAAATGTATATAATAAAATTTTGTTTTTTCATTTTGTAAATTTTTTATTTCAAAACGTCTGTTAGTTTCTGGATAGCCCTCGTAATTACCGAAAAGTTTATCAAAATAATTAAACTAACCAAATAAAACCTCCTGACACATAATGTAATTCTGCTCTCTCAATAATGTCTACATCCCATACATTCAAAGAACAAAGAAAAAGTGGAAGAGATACAGACAAGAGTCAAAATGGCTGTCATTGTCAAGGATTTTTTCTTGCTTTTTAGACATTTAATTGAAGGCTACTTACAGTACACTGTCTGTCAATATGTGAAACAATCTGAATATCTCAACATAAGTTTATAAATGCTATTTATAAAAACTAAAGCAATATAATAACATCTCACTACAGTTAATTTATAATATGTAACATACAGGGCACTGTGTCCAATAAGTATGAAAAACTGGCTGCTGGATGAGTCGATAATCACCCTCTTTAGGTAGAATATCTTTGCCAAATGTGACAAAAGATGCAGCAACATGCACAGATTTAATAGCTCGTCCATATGAACGACGCCACTCAGTTGGTTCTTGAGGTAATGCTGATGATAATGTCTGCTCGAGGCTTTGAAATAATTCTTTATCTCCAGCATCTATAATAATTAATTAAGTAAAAAATTACTTTTTTTTTAATTCTAATAGCTTAAATGTTAAATAAGATGACAACAGCTTATTATATAAAAAATACAACAGTTAGTTTCAAATTGGTAACTACAACCAATACAGTTTAAATAATTTAACATATGCCACATAGTTGTAACAAATGGTTTATTGGTGTTAAGTATTATTTCTTGAGATTATGCACAGATGACTATGCCAAGTATGTTTACCGCCATTTTACTAGTTGATTATGGTAAAATATAACTTTCACAGATAACATCATAAATGATAAAACTCGATTTCTACAAAACATTAGTTTTTCAGAGAAATATACGGTAAGTGTGATGAAGCAGGAACATAATCAACAGACCTTTAAAAAGGCAATAATCATGTGAAATGAATATATAAATTTTTTCAATGCAAAAGACCGAATTTTTCAATGATTTTCTGTAAAAGTATTCTAATTTTTATCAATTATTCTAATGTGTTAATAAACCTTTTTTTATATTTAACTGTTTTTACCTTTAGTTTTCAAGCACGTGCAATATCTATGAATAATATTAATTACATTTTTGATAACATCCACTACACTACTGATTTAAATCACTTTATTTGCAATTTGTCCGACATTTTGTATAAAAATGTAAAACTTCTAAGTTTTTGTACTTGGGAACCCTAACTACACACAATATGGTGTTACCTCAGAATCTGATTACATGTTGAACTGTGTTCCTTATGGTAAACAAATAAAGAAAACAAAAAAATGATTTGAATTTATATGTAGGCTGATTTACTACTTTTATTAGCCTCCTGCAAAATCATCGTCATCTATACTAAAAATAACATAACTATTCAAATTTGTTTGAAGTAAGTGTGCACATCAATATATGTTACAGTTATGTTTCTTTGTGATTATCTTTACTTTTTCCAGACATAAACTACACAAATGAGTTACCTTATCAGCAATATATTTACACTATTCTTTTTGCTAGGAAATAACTGAATATTACCCATGCAATCAGTATAGTAAATCAGAAAAAAGTAAGAGCCTACATATCAGTAAACATTTATTTGTAACACCTTATTATGTCTATTCCTTAGTTTTCATAATAAGAGGAAAACATAACAATACAAAAAACACTGGAACAGGCAAATGTACTGGACACAGTTCTATCAAGCTTTGAATTTTAATTACATTTTTATAATAAAGGTAGGCCTATTCTGTAAGATAATGGTACTCTACTGTACATACTGTTACCTCAAATTTATAAATATAATAACATGCCTACTTTTAAGTGGTTACAGCAACAAAGAATACCTTTATTTTAAATGATAATGAAATATTATTTCTCTTGTTTTTATTAATGCTTACAACACGCCAAATACTTCTTGTTTTTTTCATCTGTGGAGGTTAAGTAGCCTATTACAAAGTTTGCTTAATTGGAAGAAAATACATGCCACTGTTATCACATAAATAATGCTTGATATGTTAAAAAATAAAAACATCTATTCTTTTTGTCTAACTACTTCGATATACTACAAACAAATGTTTCTATATTATAGCAACTGGACATAATTTTCTGCAGCTAGGAAAACTGGTCTGTGAAAAGGCCTTTTTAAAAACATGTAAAAATCAATAAACTCAAAAAACTACTTAATTAAATCATGTCAATTCAGTTAAGAATGTCACTTGACATCAAAATATTTTGTCAACTCACAAGTAACTATAGGCTTTCTCTCCATAATTGACAGGTCCTGGAAATCATCTATCGCACCATTTTGGCTGCTGCTTATGTTCATTGTTAACAAATGAAGCAGATCATACAAATAAATTTAAACTAATTGACACTTTTATCCCATTGGCTATGAATTTATTTTGAAGAACCTGTTTGGTTAGGTGTCACTCTGTCCTACATGCACATTTAATGAAAAAGAATTTAGTACTCATAGTCACGAAATTGCAAAATTAAATACGATCGTCATCATTTTGCGTTTCCAATATATTTAAATGTTTATTAAACGTCCCGTTACGGAAAAACATATTACACATCATACACGATTACAAGAAATTCCTAAAAAACGTATCCATAACTGATAGTTGAATTATCAAAACCTACTATATCATTCCTATCATCGATGACAAAACTTTTGGACTGACAGCGAGTGTAAGAAATATAATTATTTCGCTTATATGAAAAACAGAAAAGTTTTCTTTCAGTATTTAGCATATTCTTAAATTCGTCCTAGTCGGCCTTGTTTATTTCTATCAATTTTTTATCTGTTAGCAGACAAACAGTTCTTTGCCATCAGTGCTTGTTTATACATTGGTAGCTTGGTAGTAATACTGTAATCGATTCTGATGTCTCGCTTCAAGGTAGAAATGAATTGCAAGGAATAAACAAAGTATGAGTTGTGACAGGGACAACTCTACAGACCTATAAGATTTAGATTAAACATACGTAATGGTAATTGGAGGAAGAAAATTTTGATCGTAATACTTTTGAGCATTTACTGTTTGACTATCAGGTTAGTTAAAAATTCCGCAAACTATTCTATTCTGTCAAGAAAAAATGAAGCTGCCTACTAGTATACCAAATTCTGTCGAGATAAAAAAAAACCGTTAAATAAAAACAAACATTGTCGAATTAATTCTTCTTCTTTATCTTGCCTTTCTACCTCTCGTTATTAGGTTGTCGGAATTAGTAATGATGTTAAGTGAAGAAAGACAAATGATGCTTATTTACGATGAATGCAACGGTGAAAGCACGTTTATACCGAATCCTACTAGCGCAGAAACAGAACCCTGCGGTACCACTATTGGGCGGGGCAATTGTCGCCCGTCGATCTGTATCGTACATGTTTGAACCTGTCAGCGCACATGAAGGCAAGTATATTTGTTGTTAAGAATTGTATTGACGGTCTCCATCCAACATCGAGAACGAATAGTTCTGTTTTGTTTTTTACGAAATCAGTATCAGTATTTTTTTTAATAAAAAGTGAATTTTGTGATGGCTGCGTTTGATACAGAACTATTTATCAGCGAAGTAGAAAAGAGACCAGCTTTGTATAAGAAAAATTTAAAGGAGTACAGATAGAAAGATTCAAAAAACGAAACGGTATAATGTACAAAAACATCTGTGGCGAGTCAAGATAGGTATCACAAGAAATAACATCATCTTGGTTGCAATCTACGCTACCTGCAATTTTAAAAGACAACCCACGAAAAGATATTTTCAATGGGGATGAAACAGGACTATTTATCCGTTGCATGCCCGATAAAACACTTGGATTTATAGGTGAACAATGCACTGGCGGTAAAAAGTCCAAAAAGGGAGTGACAGTGATGGTAGGCTGCAATGCTGATGGGTCAGAAAAACTTCCGTTACTTGTTATAGGTAAAAGTTTAAAGCCTCGCTGTTTCAAAAATTTTAAAAAGTTACCAGTAGAATATACAGGTAACAAACGAGCGTGGATGACGTCTACAATATTTACCGACTGGCTAGTTTCGTTAGAAAAACATTTCGCTTCTCTGAAGAGAAAAGTTGTGTTAAATGTTGATAACTGTCCTGCCCACTCGAGTGACGTAGAACTGACGGCAGTTAAACTTATTTTTCTACCACCGAGCACGACTAGTTGTACCACCTACAACCTTGCGATCAAGGTATTATTCAGAGTTTAAAATTCCAGTATAGAAAATTACTTCTGTATCTCCTCAAGCGGCAACGCCCGCAGTACCCCCCTCACAGACCCAGCCGCCTAAGAAACGGCGCTCTAAGCGCAAGGTTAGACAACCATTAGTGGCAAAACAACTATATCCGGAGGCTAACAACGCCCCTCCGGCTGCCCAGCATCTACCCGCCCAGGAGCCTGCTTCAGTTGCCCAGTCCCCTGCGACTTCCATGGAAATCTCGCCAGCCCCCGAGCAGCCAGCTCCAATTGCCCAACCTCCCCTGGAGGCGGCATCTGCACCTTCCGCGGCCCCAGCGCCGGCTAGTCAGGCCCCTGTGGCCGGTGGTTCACCATTGGTCACTGAGGCTCAGCTGATGGCCTGGGTCAGCGGCATTGTCCCGCAAATTCTTGCTGCTCTGGATGTCCCGACTATACTCATGGCGATCCTAACATCGCTGATTGTCCCTACATCTAACCATGACTAGACAGTTTCGGTTCGTCGCGTGGAATGCAGATGGTGTTCCGGCGCGTCGGGCCGAACTGGCAGCTTTCCTTGTGGAGTACGACGCAGATGTCGTACTCCTCTCTGAAACACATCTTGCCCCTAACCGTCGATTCTCCCTGCCAGCCTATGCTTGCTACAGGAAAGACAGGAATGGTCCCGATCGCCACCGCGCATCTGGCGGAGTGGCGATCTTAGTCCACAGGCGACACTCTCATAGAGAACTCCCTGCCCCTGAAACTACCCTCATCGAAGCATGTGCTGTGGCGCTGGATGTTGCCGGCCTGGAGGTGCGCTTTGTTTCTGCGTACCACCCGCCCGGCCATCGAGTTCCACCGCATGAGGAGTGGGACGCCCTCCTAGACAGCGATCTCCCAACCATCGTAGCCGGAGACCTTAACGCCAAGCATCCCTCTTGGAACAGCAGAACGTCAAACCCCTACGGCAATTCTCTCCGTAGGGCTGTCGAAGATGATCCCAGTGTCCTCATCATCGGCCCGTCCGAACTGACACACTTTCCCACTGCGGGTTATCCGCCGAATGTCCTTGATATTGTAATTGTCAAGGCCATCCCCTTTCATCTACAAGTCAGCGCGGTGTCGGACCTATCGTCCGATCACGACCCCCTGCTTGTAACTGTCTTGCTGCCGTCGGTCTCACCCCGACTTCCCTATCATCCTGTTAGGAGAGTCAATTGGCGATCCTACCATGATGATCTGGCCAGGCAGTTGCCATTTGTCCCTCCGGACCCACTCGTCTCTTGTGACGGCGTGGATCTCCGGGTACATCAGCTCCAGGACCTCGTCCAGTCTGCAATGGACAAGAACACCTATACTGTTCCGGTGAGTAATAAACGCTCCGACCTTCCTGCGGAAGTTCTCCAAGCCATCCGATTACGGCGCCAGCTCCGCCGCAGATGGCAGCATACCCGTGACCCTGCCGCTAGACGGCGTTTTCGAGCCCAGTCGGAACACGTCTCGCAGCTTCTGCTTGACGTAAACGCGAATCGATGGGACTCCTATTTGGAGTCCTTGGAAGTCGACCACGCCTCCGTATGGAGAGCCGCTGGTAGACTAAAAGGCGAAAAGAGGACTCGCCATCCCTTGAATACCCCGGACGGCACTGTATACTCTGCAGAAGGCAAGGCGGAAGTCTTCGCCGACTGTATTGAGGAACAGTTCACCGTCCATAGCATCTCTGACCCGGCTCATACGGCCGTCGTCAGGGATTTCCTATCTGGATACTTTTCTGCTCCCCCCAATGATCCTCCTAATTCGGTCGACGAGGATGACCTTGCGTGTGTCCTAAGCCGACTGAAGAAGAGAAAGACCCCTGGCCCCGATCGCATCGGCGCCGCTGCGTTGCAGAATCTCCCGCCTTCGGCAGTTGACGTTCTTCTTGAGCTGTTCAACTCCTGTCTCCGGCTGAGGTATTTCCCCCGCCTGTGGAAAACTGCTAATGTCATCATGACCCAGAAATCTAAAAAGCCGCCCACGCTACCCGGAAGCTACCGCCCGATATCACTATTGCCAGTAATCTCGAAGGTATTCGAGCGTCTTCTCCTGGCCCGTATTCGGCCCCTGGTGGATGGTTTCATCCGCGAAGAGCAGTTTGGGTTTAGGCCGAGGCACTCGACTACTCTTCAGCTAGTACGGGTTGTCACCTGTCTAGCCGATGCCGCCAACAATCACCAGGCAACAGGCGCCGTCCTGTTGGATGTGAGCAAAGCCTTCGATAAAGTCTGGCACGAAGGCCTGCTCTACAAACTGGCGCATTCGCCACTCCCGACATCTATCGTCCACTTGCTCCGATCCTATCTGACGGATCGCACCTTCAGGATCAGCGTAGATGTGGCGTTCTCTCGGGTTCGCCCTGTCGCCGCCGGCGTCCCACAAGGATCTGTCCTCGGCCCCGTTCTGTACGTACTGTACACGAACGATCTGCCTGTTTATCCCAGGGTCACGTTATCTCTATTTGCCGACGACGCGATGTTTCATTTTAGCTCGCTTTCGCCTTGGCGGACGAGCGTAATGTTACAACACCAGTTGGCTATGCTTCCGGACTGGCTAAGGAAATGGCGGGTAGCGATCAATACAGAGAAATCCGAGGCGATCTGCTTTACGCATAAGTCCATTTCCCGATGCCAATCCCTCTCCTTAGAAGGGAGACCCATCAACTGGACTGAGACGGTGAAGTACCTAGGTGTTCGGCTTGATCGGCACCTAAACTTCAACGCCCACGTGACCGCAACCCTCAACATGGCTCGTGGCGTCAGAGCCAAACTATCACCTATGCTTTCGCGGAACAGCCGCCTGGCTGTCCGTACAAAACTAACATTGTATCTACTGTTCCTCCGAACAGTACTCACTTATGCGGCGCCCGCTTGGTGGCCTCTCCTGTCGGCCACCAACAGGCATAGGCTGACTACATTTCAGAACTGGACCCTACGCTCCCTCACGGGGTCCCCGTGGTATGTACGAAATTCCGCCATTCACCGGGGCCTCCGTGTTCCCACCTTAGAGGTCTTCGTCTGGTCCTTGGCAACGAATTTGTTCGCCAAGGCCGGCGAGTCCCCTTATCCGCACCTCCAAAGGCTTAACAGCATGGAGAATGCACCGCCCCCTCGCCGCGTCAGGCGCCCTAGGGCGCTGTTAGACGACCCCCCCTTAAGTTCATCACATGAACCCCCCAGAAACGAACCCCCCAACCTTCTGGAAATCTGAACCGATCACAAACATTAACTACCTGCGCCTGCTGAAACTGTAGTCAATCATGCTGCGGCAGATTGGAATGGATAAATTTATTGCCAGCATCGGCTTTCCCGATTTGGCAGGGCTTTGATCCAGGACACGGGCTCCCGCGAGGTTGTGCAAATGCCTTCCTTGCGAAAGCCGACTGCCCCGCTGATGAGTCCCTTCGACTCAGCCGCCGCCTTCGGGTGGTCGAGCCTCTTGTCCTCGCCAGCGTGCCTCTAAGTTTCCGTGGGCTATGTCCTCGGAGACCAAGGAGCCGCGACCAGGCGTTGCAATTGGCTGAAGCCATGATCACCACCAAGATCCCCGTCAGCACCTGCTTTGCTGATTCGGCAGGGTAATGACCTGAGACACGGGCTCCCGCGAGGTTGTGCAAGTGCCTTCCTTGCGAAAGCTGGCTGTCTCGGAGTCATTCCTTACCATTTCGGCCGACGCCCTAGGGCGCTCGAGCTTCTTGTCCTCGCCAGTGCGTCACGACGTTCCCAAAGGCTAGCCTGAGGGGACCATGGTGTCGCGCCTTGGCGGGACAATTGGCTGAAGCAAAAGCTTAAGCTTGCCTCCGTGGTGGCCATGTAATTTATCATGGACCCGCGGACTGCACCATAACTCCCTTGTGCAGAGCAAACGACCGCGCTGACCTGTTGGCACCTGGCGTTCATCAGGCCTAGGCCTGGACAACGCACACATATTAGGGCGCAAGACGCCCGCGCACCATCCATCCATCCATTATTTCTGAGGAAATACTTGGCCGTTATAGAGGCGAAAAACAATTTCTGTATAAATTTACTGGACGCTTGTAATTTGCTGCGAACAGCATGGAACCTCGTGATACCTAAAACTATTGAAAATTATTTCACTCATGCTCGATTCATTTTGAATTCAGAGATTAAACAAACCAAATGCGAAGAAAATGAAATTGGGCTTACCCTGTCTGAAATGTTTAATCGCGTATCATCACCATTAAATGTTTCAGTTTCTCTAAATGAGTAGATGTCTGTCGACGAGAACGTAACTACGGCTCCCGTATTAACAGACAGTGATACCGTAGAAATAGTGCAAGCTGAAAACTGTGAAAATGATGAGAGTGCCGATGAACTTGACACGGAAAGTGATATGACAGGCGTTCCTACCGCTACCGATACACTTTCGTTGCTGAGACGTGTTCGTCGATTTTTAGAAGCCAACTCGGAAGGTGAAATGTTTGAGCACGTCGATAAACTAGAACAATTTATTGAAAATCAAGTATAATTGTCTTGTTGATACATCCTCTTCATTCACTTTTTTAAATATTATATATATACACAACTTTCACTAGTGAACAAACTTACTTTTGGTTTTTTGTCCCAAACGTTTCGACGTGGTGTCCGTCTTCCTCAGAGGGATTTGAAATACAGAATGTCTGTACAAAGTAACCGTTATGGTTGTAGGTGTGTGTGGTGGGGTTTGCTGGTGGGAGGGAATTGGCGCTGGGATTCAAAGTGTGTGTATGAACAAGTGTATCAAAAAGTATATGTGATCTATAGTGTAACTGGTCATTTAATATGTTGTTTGATTGTAGTGTGAGATGTCTGTATATTTCATATTGTTCTGCTGTGTTTAGTTTTCTACTTTTGGGTAAGTAGTGTAGTATTTCCATGTTGTGTTCTATGTTTGTGTAACCGTGGTTTTCATTTTGTAAATGTGTGGCGAATGTGGAGTGTATGTAGTTTGTGGTGAGGGCTTTTAGATGTTCAGAGTATCTTGAGGAAAAAGATCTTCCCGTCTGGCCGATGTAGAACTGGTTGCAATCACTGCAGTTTAATTTATAAACACCAGTTTTGCTGTACGTGTCTGTGTCTTTGTTAGTATTATTTATGTGTTTTCTGATGGTGTTGTTAGTTCTGTAGGCTACTTTATAATTGTGTTTCCTGAATGTGTTAGCAATTTTGTGTGTGTTGGAATTGTAGTATGTGAGTGTGATGTATTTGCTGGGTTGTGTACTGTTGGTTTTATGTGTTTTACTTTTTGATACACTTGTTCATACACACACTTTGAATCCCAGCGCCAATTCCCTCCCACCAGCAACCCCCACCACACACACCTACAACCCATAACGGTTACTTTGTACAGACATTCTGTATTTCAAATCCCTCTGAGGAAGACGGACACCACGTTGAAACGTTTGGGACAAAAACCAAAAGTAAGTTTGTTCACTAGTGAAAGTTGTGTATATATATAAAATCAAGTAGTGCAGATTTCTGTACAAAAGAAAATAACGGACTATTTTAAAAAGAATTGAACATTGTCACTACAATAACTTTACATTTTAAGAGAAATTAATTACTGTATAATAGTCCAGGAGGATAAATAAAACGTTCATATGTAAGTACCTTTTGAATATTCTTTATTGATTTATTTTACTACACAATTCAGTAAGTAATCTCTTCAGTATTTGACCATCATTACAGTACCATTTGACCATTTACCTCATTTCGTTTCACTTTTTGTCCGTTAACACGAAATATCGTTTAACACGAAAAAAACAGCTGGTCCCCGTCATTTCGTGTTAAACGTGTTCCACTGTAATTTAAAAATTTCTTTCGATGTTCCCGTAGGGACATGAAAAGTTTGCAAAATTGTCCATCGAAAAGTCTCTGGCTAATAATAGGGTGAACCCAGAAGGCCTACTCTCTTTCTCGCCTTTTCTTCCGAAAACGTAACAGAAGGGCACAGATACATGCAGTCTCATCGAAATCCATTT
Source organism: Magicicada septendecula (assembly GCA_034769895.1). NCBI lineage: Eukaryota > Metazoa > Arthropoda > Insecta > Hemiptera > Cicadidae > Magicicada > Magicicada septendecula. Next base: position 630,008,732 of record CM068368.1, on the reverse strand, counting down.
CACAACTGTACTGAAAATCGCCCATGTATTGGCGATTTTTAATCGCTCATGTGCGTTCAAATCAGTTTGAAGGCAATACTTCAAATAACCGATATTTTAATCGGCCGAGTAAAAAATCGATCGTCTGCGCTAGCCCAAACAACCATCCATAGTTTACTCATAATAATGAATCAAAGGACACAATGGTGTGACTAGCTTTTTAGGCCTGCATTATTTTTTTCGCCTAGTCCTGAGTATTACCTGGGCTGATTCACACTGTACCCTACTTGTTATGGCTTTGTAAAACAAACTATACTGGTATCCCTACTCGTTCACTGTCTCTGCTCTTGTAATTGTTTAAATATTACGAATAAGCTTAGCTGAACTGTTCTGGGATCTGGGAAACGATCTACCGCACTGGTCATGGTCATTGCGAATGTGCCTACAGTATAGCTGGCATTATTATGAAATTTTGTTTGATCATAACTTCCTTACTTTAATGTTGTTTGTGTGCAGACAACATTAAGTTATTAACTATGAAATGACGGCAGGACTTGGCTAACACCTGGCGTTACGATGATCCTTCTGACATCATCCTTCTTCATTCGTTTCTGTCAGTGGTGCCCACAGGGGGGGATCATAGCGCAAGTTGCGCATTAAGAATTTTTGGGGGGGATTTTTCGGGTGTATTTTAAGGATTTTTGGGGGGGATTTTTTCAAGAATAACATTTTAAATCCAACATTGATGGAAATTTTTACCGTTTTTGTGCAACAAACTAAGCTATTAGTAAAAAACTAAAGCAATAGAACATCTTTATGATTGTTTTAACGAACTGGCAGCATAAATGTCTCTACCAGTACAACTAGTAGTAAATTTTGTTTTGGAATTTGGAAAACTGACCCTGGCAGCCTGCAGCAACATCCTGTCAATAAGTCAGAGTCCATGATCGTGAATGTAAAAATGTGTGCGTGTGCTAAGCTTGTACAGTAGACCGGCGGGCAGTGGAGTAAAGGGGGCGGGTCCTCAGTTCTTATCTCTGGTCCACCAGCCGCGCGCGGCGGCAGTCTGCCCGTGAGTTTTACTCTGTAATACGGTGCTTTGTTTGTGTGAGTTGGGGTTGGAATGTAATCTCGTGTTTCGTGATAGTTGTCAAAATGCCGAAAAAACTGAAACAATCGTTTAAGTATAAGTGTATGGAGGTTATGTGTAACACAACTCATCGAAAAGACAAGTGGTAAGAACATTGTAAGAAGAAAAACGCCTATAAATTTAGACGTAACCTAAACATTAGTTTTAAATTGGTTGAAGTGAAGTCCGGTGACGGCCCGTGGGTGAAATACACTGATGCTGAATCTTCTGCTGACCCCAGTACCAGTCAACATCATAGTTTAGATTCCAGGTATGTAAAATATAATTATTTTTGTCTCGTTCAGTTACCGTTTGAATAGGCCAAAATAGAAACAACTTTATATAAGATACAAAGGAATCGCTTTATTGCATAATTTTTATTCGGGCTTATTAGCATTTTTGTACTACCGGTAACATTTTATTATATTTGTTGTTCTGTTATTTCCACTAATACGACAAACATTAAAAATAAGAAAATAAAGGAAAAAATAAAATAACAACTTTGGGGAGGGGAGAGTTCTAAAATCGTTGTATTTTTTTAGATCGAACGTAACCAGTGACGTTGCTAACGATGACCCTACAACTGAGGACATAGATGTACCATCAACTTCAAGTGCGAAACCCCCAGACGAGTCCCAAGATATAAATCCAACATTTGATATCGTGGACGGTGGAAATGAAGACAAAATGCAAGTTTGTGACTTCAAATTTAAATACTAAATTATCGTTACCGCCAAATGTAGAGTTAGATATCAGTAGCCCTTCAGGCTCAGATCTGAGCCCAGAAACATTCAACCAGATAATCCAGACCCATTACCTGGTGTTCATGATGTAGAAGACCCTGCATCGTTTGCCAACATCAAACTATCGGCGGAGGAGATAAATTTGGGTCTTCGACTAGAAAATCAAGATTTGTCTTCAATGAGTTTCCCTTCAACAGGCGGAAGAAAATTTAATCCAGCTTGGAAAATCAGCACTTTACCTGATGGGACTAGAAGTAAAAGAAACTGGCTAGTTTACAGTCCGATGAAAGATGCGGTTTTTTGCCTGCATTGCACTCTATTTGCTCTGCCAGGAGAAAGACCGGTATGGGGTACAACTGACTGCAGAGGTTGGACTGAGCATCGAGGCGAGCGCTACATAGAACAGCATGAACAGTCAAAACAGCATTTATCTTCCCAAGTCGCTAGAATCCAGTGGATATCGCAGAAAAGAATAGACTCCTCACTTGCTGAAGAATCTGACCAACTCGTTCATCACAACAGAGAAGTTTTGTCGGTAATAATTGATTGTTGTCGGTATTTAGGTGAAGAAATTCTAGCATTCAGAAAAAAGGATGTTTCAGAAGGGAAACTGGTGAAACTGTTCTCACTGATAGCTAAGTATAATCCCGATGCCAGAGTGTACCTTGAAAAGATAGAAAATAATCGGTATGGAGAACCATACATGACTTCCATATTCTAAGATTTATTTTTAAAATCATTTTCGAAATGGAATGTTACCGTAGAAACTACTTCTTTCTACTTACTGCTTCAGCCTTAACCACAGTACTGTGGTCACTAACATATACCACCTCACGTTATCGCACTCGATTTTCACTGATGATGGAAGTCAATGGCATTGCCGAAACGTCTGGTTTTTTAGAAAACATTGGACTACGGCCAAATATCCCGGGAAGGAATTTTAACAAAAACTACTTCTTTGATGCCGATAACGTTGTACACATATATATATAAAAAATATGCATAAAATTAATGGCTTGTATAAGTTAATGATTGATCTCCATTAAGTAGTGCTCAAGTTTCCAAAGTTTTAATATTATGATGTCCGTAATTAAAACATCAGAGCAGGTTTAGTGTGTATGAGGGTTCACCGTGGACAAAAATTTTCAACATTTCCTATTGAGCGTTGCTTAGAATAAATCTGCGAATCTACAGTGTACGTTTCACAGAACAAACACGCGGAAAAGAAGGAGCGCTCCGAAGTCACTCATGGACCCTCAGCATCTTGCAGAGGGTTCATCCCTAAAGACGAAAAGTCTGTCTATGAATCGTTCCTCTGTAAACACGTGCAGTTACACGCCCAGCGATCCACAGGAAGCAAATCTCTATCCACGCTGGACACTTTTTCGGCTTGCATGCGTTATGTTGGTATGGGTTCGGCACTTTCCATTTAAAAACCGTGCAAATGTAAGAAAATAAACATGAATGAGGCCAGAAATAACGCGAATTGTGTGTGTGTGTGTGTGTGTGTGTGTGTGTGTGTGTGTGTGTGTGTGTGTGTGTGTGTGTGTGTGTGTGTGTGTGTGTGTGTGTGTGTGTGTGTGTGTGTGTGTGTGTGTGTGTGTGTGTGTGTGTGTGTGTGTGTGTGTGTGTGTGTCTTCCCTGCCTTTTTATTGCGGTAGTGATAATAATAAAATTGAAACGTAAACAGTACATAACTGAGATATGCTTGCCTGCCACGCACGATATATTTTCTCTTATACATGACTAGCAGAATACCCGTGCTTCGCTACGGAGTTTCACGTTGTACGTAATGAAAATGTTAGTATAATTAATAAAGTTTAATTAAAGTAGGCTTCTTAAAAATAAATAGCTGTTGCCCACAACTTCGTTCGCGTGGTCTTCAATTTAATGCGATAATATATTTAGAACAGAATCTATTCTATTGGGTTGCCATAGTAACCAGATCTAATAGTTATTTAAGACCGCAAAGGACCCCCCAGAGGATCGTATCGAAAAAACACTTGTCCTATGTTGGTTCTCCCTTTGCGTAAAATATTTGTGCCAAGTTTGGTTGAAATCGGTCCAGTGGTTTAGGAGGCGATGTGGAAGACCCCAAAGAACCCCCAAAAGGACCCCATCGAAAAAACACCTATCCTATGTTGGTTCTCCCGTTGCGTAAAATATTTGTGCCAAGTTTGGTTGAAATCGGTACAGTGGTTTAGGAGGAGATGTGGAAGAAAGGACATGCGCACAACAACTCACCGAAGTTTCATCGCAATCGGATGAATGGTATAGGAACTCATACGGGACAAACAAAGAAACATTCATTTTATATATAAGATGTAAACTATACCACTTACTTGACATAAACCGTGATAGATAAGCTAATGTACAACATATATGTATTAATTATACACATAAATGTTCCTCGATAGACACTCTATCTATTGGCGAAAACTTGAATAAAATCCGTTCAGTACTTCCTGAGATTAGCGATTTCAAACAAAGAGAGAAAACGGACCGACGTTACTTTATACTATGTACAGATTTACATTAAAATGAAAAAATTATAATTTTATTGCCTGGCAACAAAAGTATTTTATTTTTAACAATTACCATTGTTTCAAAAAGTTTAAATGAATTTTCAAGTACTTTACTCTTGTTAAAACGTAAAAGGTTGCAGGTAAACTACCCCTTCCCCATAACCGATCTTCACCAAAATCGAAAGCCTTGAGACCTCTACAATTCAGGGACGTATGCAAAAAATTATTTGATTCTGTTTGAATTTGCGGCTGTTATCGTTTGCCATAGAAAATACGTTTGATAAAAAAACGTTGCTGGTAAACTACCCCTTCCCCTTAACCGATCTTCACCAAAAACAATAGGTCTTGAGAACTCTATAATTTAGAGCTGTATGCAAATAATCTTTTGATTCTGTTTGAATTTGCGGCTGTTATCGTTTGCCATAGGAAATACCCTTGTTAAAACATAAAACGTTACAGGTAAACTACCCCTTTCCCTTAACCGATCTTCACCAAAAACAATAAATCGTGAGTACTCTACAAATCAGGGCTGTATGCAAAAAATTATTTGATTCTGTTTGAATTTGCGGCAGTTATCGTTTGCCATAGAAAAAAATCTACAGACACACACACACACACACACACACACACACACACACACACAGACACTTTTCGGAAAACGACTTTTTTTCATGTTTTGAGTGTAGTAGAATCAGAATCTGCAATAATCTCGAACACGATTTTTTTTGCCATCACCATACTTCCATTCCTTAAGGAATATGGAAGTAACATCAGAAACTAAAAGGGAAAACTGGGGTCAAATTTTCTCAGTTATCGAAATGTATTTGACTTGATTAATGTTATGAGTAACATTGTAGTCTCAAAAATAGTCAACAATATAAATTTAAGTAACACCTACTCAGTCATCCTGGATTCAATACAAGACATAAGCAAAAAAGAATGCACAGCGGTTTTGCTCCGATATGTTGAGCACCTAGATGAGCAAGGAGCTCCCAACAATCCAGTAAAACCGGAAGAACGGTTGATCAAAGTGTTCACAAGTGGCGACACAACAGTGTAAAACCTAGCCTACGAATTAATGAACACTCTAAAATCCATAGGAATCAACCCTAATGGCATGGTGGGGCAAAGCATGGACGGAGCAGGGAACATGAGAGGTCGGTACAATGGCTTAAAATCTGTTGTCCTTAGAGAGAGTCCCCGAGCATTTTATGTATGGTGTTGTTCTCACCGGTTTGCATTAGTGATACAAAAGTCTATTGATGTTTGCCCTCAAATGCGAAACATGTTCTCCCTCCTTCAAGAGATGTGTGTTTTCATGTCTGGGCATCGACGTCACCACATGTTTATCGACAATTTGAAAAAGGGCCTAGCACAAAACAAAATGAAAAGTGTAAAACGAGTGCAGACTACAAGATGGTCGAGTAAGAGTGATGCTCTCAAAACTGTGCTAACATGTTACAAAACCATCAAAGAGACCCTCAAAGAAATCTGTCTTGACAAGAAATCTGACAATGACACTAAAGCGTCTGCGAAAGGACTGATCAACAGTATGTCAGATTATGAAAATATATGTGCCATGCACATTGCTTCAACTATATTTAAAGTTCTTTCTCCAATCACAATTTGCTTACAAGCCAAATCAGTTGATTATGGCATGATACCAGCAGGTATCTCAGAGACGAGGGCGAAACTGAAGACATTAAGAAGTGAAAAAGAGTGGGACAAACTTACAAGTTCAATAACACAATTTTCTGATCATCACAACGTCTCGCAAATCCGAACTCAGCGAAACCGAAAACGGAAACGCCTCATGGACGAACTTTCGATAGACGAAAAAATTGATGACCCTGTAAAGAAAATGAAGGTTGAGGTTTATTTCCTAGTCTTAGACTCATTATTGTCTCAACTGAATGATCGTTTCCCGGACAGCTCGCTTGCCATGGTTAAACAAATGTCTTATTTTTCTCATGGAGGAATTATGAAAATCGCACATGAATTGGAGACTGGAAAAGACTTCAACCCCGATAAGATAAAAGAGCTGTGTGAGTATTACAATCTGGACAATGACCTAATTGCTTCAGAATTGGAGACGTTTTGCAATGTGTACAAAGTCACTCACGCAGACATCGACATATCAGACATGTTACATTCCCCTGAAGCTGAAAGGATGGAGATAACAGAGGATGAAATGCGAATCCCGGCAGGGGCAGAGGATCCAGATGGCAGTGAAAATGAGGAGGTAAAGGAAGGAAATTTATAAAGTGAGAAACATAGGATGATGGACCAATGGATAATGGGAGGATTCATTAGACCATTCAGGTGTGTCCTTAACCTTTCGGCTCTACCTAATCTGACAGTGATGTACCGAATATTGTTACCTCTTGCCGTGACCAGCTGCTCTGCAGAGAGAAAATAGTGAAAAATCGGCTTCGGAACAGCATGGGAGACACTTGGCTGTCAAGTTTGTTGATTCTATCCTGTGAAAACAACGTACTGAGCCAGATACAAAACGAAGAAATCATTAACAAATTTGCAACCACAAGTGTACAAAGAAAAAAGCTTCTTTTGTACAAGACATTTAAACAAGGTGATAACTAATGTAAATGTATATTTTTGCACAAACATATTTTTCCTTTCATAATTTAAACTACATTGTACGTTGTTTTTGCGTCATTTCATTGTATTGGTTTTAATAGTACAATTATTTAAAATGTATTTTTAGTTTAGCAACACATTTGTTAAATACAATTTGCTAAGTACAATATTTGCTTGGTTTTTAATTACTCCAATACCCTTTGAATCTAGCCTGTTTTGTTAAAAGTAATGACATACAAAACTTCTAAACAATATTATTAGGGCTAATGATAAAATTCTGTAAGCTTAAACTGGCCATCCACGTTCCAATATGACCAATATGTTTTAAAATATATCTCTCAAATGTCTTTGCTTCTCATCCACACCCACACCAGTGTAGCGCCTTATCTTTTAAAACAATGATACAATTTAAAACAACTTAACAAGTGTAACAATTATCGTAACTGTAGTGTAGGATCTTGTTTTGTTTTTCATGACTTTTTTAACTAAAATAATTTGTATAGGCTTCAATTGGGGGGGGGAGTGTTGAGAATTTTTGGGGGGGATTTGCGCATTGGGCCTTGGGGGGGATGGGCACCACTGGTTTCTGTCACTACATTCTTTTTTCAGTTACTCGCTCTCATTCTTCTCATATCATCTTCATCTTATATTACAGCCACTTCTTTAATCTCCTTATTCTTTTATGCCCATGAATTACGGTCGTCTGCTCAAGTGTAAATGAGACAGAGGTAAAGTCTTGTTGATTACTTTAATTAATCATAGGCGTGGCACTTGACAGATACTGATCGATTACATGTTAACTTCAGTCATATTTTCGCTGAACTGTAGAATGTAAGGCAAAAGAAACTCATTGAATTGTAGAGTGTAAGGCAAATAACTTTGTTATAACAAAGAAAGTGTTTCGATTAGCCTACATAGCGATTTGTTTACTTGTCTTTCATCTCTTTCTATACATTCGTAGAAATAGGGAAAATGAGTTCAAAAATTAATAACGAAATCTTGAATGTTTCTGTCATTATTTATTATTTATACATCAGATTAACTACTGTCACAGTTAAGTTGAATATTATTCCTTCTTGATTCTGTTTTCTATTCAGAATCGGAGTCGTCAGTAGGACTATTAGTGGTGATGATAATAAAACTTTAATTATACTGCCTATATATAATCAAATATCAACAGTTTATTTTCTCTTTCAATGAAAACAATGAAATGACTTTTCACATTCCCACTGCCGCCTGTACTAATCATTTAATCTCTTGCAATTTGTATAAGGCCACATTACAAAAATGTGGCTTCGATATTAGTTAGTGTTTTGTTAGTCATAATTTTGTAATTTGCTGCCGGTATTTGAAAAAATCGGTATGGAGAACCATACATAACTTCCATGTTCTAAGATTAATATTAAAATCATTTTCGAAATGAAATATTACCATAGAAACTACTTCTTTCTACTTACTGCTTCAGCCTTAACCACAGTATTGTGGTCACTAACGTATACCACCTCACGTTATCGCACTCGATTTTCACTGATCATGGAAGTCGATGGCATTGCCGAAACGTCTGGTTTTGTAGAAAACATTGGACTACGGCCAAACATCCCGGGAACGAATTTTAACAAAAACTACTTCTTTGTTGCCGATAACGTTGTACACATATATATAAAAAATATGCATAAAATTAATGGCTTGTATAAGTTAATGTTTGATCTCCATTAAGTAGTGCTCAAGTTTCCAAAGTTTTAATATTATGATGTCCGTAATTAAAACATCAGAGCAGGTTTAGTGTGTATGAGGGTACACCGTGGACAACAATTTTCAACATTTCCTATTGAGCGTTGCTTAGAGTAAAGCTGCGAATCTACAGTGTACGTTTCACAGAACAAACGCGCGGAAAAGAAGGAGCGCTCCGAAGTCACTCATGGACCCTCAGCATCTTGCAGAGAGTTCATTCCCTAAAGACGAAAATTCTGTCTATGAATCGTTCCTTTGTAAACACGTGCAGTTACACTGCCCAGCGATCCACAGGAAGCAAATCGCTATCCAGGCTGTACAATTTTTCGGCTTGCACGCGTTATGTTGGTGTGGGTTTCGGCACTTTCCATTTAAAAAGCGTGCAAATGTTAGAAAATAAACATGAGTGAGGCCAGAAATAACGCGAATTTTGTGTGTGTGTGTGTGTGTGTGTGTGTGTGTGTGTGTGTGTGTGTGTGTGTGTGTGTGTGTGTGTGTGTGTGTGTGTGTGTGTGTGTGTGTGTGTGTGTGTGTGTGTGTGTGTGTGTGTGTGTGTGTGTGTGTGTGTGTGTGTGTGTGTGTGTGTGTTCCCTGCCTTTTTATTGCAGTAATCATAATAACAAAATGGAAACGTAAACATTACATAATTGAGATATGCTTGCCTGCCACGAACGATATATTTTCTCTAATACATGATTTACATTAAAATGAAAAAATTATAATTTTATTGCCTGGCAACAAAATTATTTTATTTTTAACAATTACCATTGTTTGAAAAAGTTTAAATGAATTTTCAAGTACTTTACTGTTGTTAAAACGTAAAAGGTTGCAGGTAAACTACCCCTTCCCCTTAACCGACATTCACCAAAATCAAAAGACCTTGAGATCACTACAATTCAGGGATGTATGCAAAAAATTATTTGATTCTGTTTGAATATGCGGCAGTTACCATTCGTCATAGAAAAAATTACCCTTGTTAAAACATAAAATGTTGCAGGTAAACTACCCCTTTCCCTTAACCAATCTTCTCCGAAAACAATAGGTCTTGAGTACTCTACAAATCAGGGCTGTATGCAAAAAATTATTTGATTCTGTTTGAATTTGCGACTGTTATCGTTTGCCATAGAAAATACCCTTGTTAAAACATAAAACGTAGCAGGTAAACTACCCCTTTCCCTTAACCGATCTTCAGCAAAAACAATAGGTCTTGAGTACTCTACAAATCAGGGCTGTATGCAAATAATCTTTTGATTCTGTTTGAATTTACGGCTGTTATCGTTTGCCATAGAAAATACCCTTGCTAAAACATAAAATGTTGCAGGTAAACTACCACTTTCCCTTAACCGATCTTCACCAAAAACAATAGGTCTTGAGAACTCTACAATTCAGGGCTGTATGCAAAACATTATTTGATTCTATAAATACTTAAAACTTCGGGGCTGAAAGGCCGTGGTCGAATGCTTGATGTTGTGTAGCTAGACGTTTCGGCCACACCACCGGTGGTCATCTTCAGTAGCAAAAATGTTCGACATAGGTGGTGTGCCGAACAAGTCGCCCAGTGAACTAGGAACAAGCATCGGCAAATTGCTGAGTAAACGGGGCGTCAGGACGATCTTTAAGCCAACCAAAAAGATCCAACAGTTCCTGCGACCGGTAAAAGAGCGTAAAATTAGCATAAGAGCATAAGACAACTGCGAAGCGCGGGTCGCGAGTAGTGCAGTGTCCCGAGTCTCAGAAAGGACTCCTGCCACTGGGTCTATTTGAGTTCATTATATATGTTTTACCTAATTATGGAGGGGTCTGAAGCGACCTGCAATTGGTGGATTATACAACCGGGACTAGCAAACGAGGTCGCTTCCAGGACTCACCTGGTCGCGGGGTGTATTTACCAAGTCCGGCAATGAGGGAATTGTGGGTTACTCTGTCGGAACGAACATAGAATCTACGCGCCAGGCGTCTCACGGTGTCATCAAGAGAGCGGACACCGAGTCCTCTCCTCAAAAGACGAGAAGATTACCTCCGGGGGACTTTACACGCAAGCTTCAGTCCCCGGTCGAGTACGCGCTGGAGCGTTATTCTATGACCACGAGCCAGGTATCCCCAAACAGGACAGGCAACACGTACGAGTTGACTATGAGCTTACCTAGCTGGGGTGTCATTGCCGGATTAGATAGCACGGGCCAGAGTCTACTGAGTTGCGCGGAAGCGCGATGAACCGCCGAGGTGAAATCATCTCCTTAAATAGTGTCTGGCATGGTTTATTTTCCACGGCCAATCAGAGTGGAGAATGATGAACTGGCTTCTCATTGGTCCGCGTTATACACCTTAAGCGGCCAAAAAGTTATAAATAGAAACAGCGTAGCCTTCTCTCACTGTTGCTTGTTCCCAGTTCAGGACCACCAACTTGCTGTTGAGTAGGAAGCGTTTCCAGCCTGCCAGAGCTTAAGGTTGCACAGCGCATCTTGCCCGCTGACGCTCAGGCTCTTAGGTAGCGCTGCCTAGGACGATCCTTGCGAGCCCCCACCAGTGGTAAGCGAGCTTGGATATCGCCTAGGTAAAGAGGCCGGTGGACACCTCTCTTGGTAAGGAGAGGTATCTAACGAAGCCGGTCATTAGCCCAGCTCGTAGACAGCCTGAGCGTTCTTTCCCCGCTTTCGATCCGGCTCGGGCCGGACCCTAGGTCCCTGGTCATCGCCGGAGGCAGCCTGTCTGCCTCTGGTCGGCGAACCTCCCGCTCGTTGGCGGATATGCCCGTTCCGGGCGCGTCAACGAGCACGCAGTCGCTCGCTACCTACATACCCCACACGAGCGATTCGCCGTGTTCTCCGGTCATGGATGCGGACCAAATCGTAGATCCCCGGACGGTTCCGCTGCCCGGTGACGAGACCGACGCTTTCGTGGCTGTTGGGCTACGGGGGCGCCCGGTTAAGAAACCGAGGCGGAACCGGTCCTCCTCAACCTCTTCCTCGGCGTCCGCCATGGAAGTTGTCCCCGCCGATGGCGAATCCGGCTCGGGGCCGACTGTGCCCGGCGACGCCCAAGCACCGCCGGCCAATCGTCGCATCCCGCCCGTTTTCGTTCACGGCGTGAACAACGTCACCGGTTTTTACCGGCGACTGATAGTGGCTCCCGGACTTTCCCCGGCCAACGTAGACTTGAAGCTCCTTGGGGGCGACACTGTCAAGATCGTTGTCCGAGGAATGGACGAGTACCGCAGTGTCATGGCGTTTGTCGAATCCGCCAACCTCCAGTACCATACCTTTACCCCGAAACACGTGAAGCCTCTGTCCTTTGTGCTCAGAGGCTTAGACGTGGACTCTCCTCTCGAGGAAATCCTCGATGAGCTGCGCGAGCTGGGCTATCCGGTTCGCGCGGTACATCGAGTGTTTGCTCCTGCCGGACCAAGGCGTCCAATTCCCCTGGTTCGCATCATGGCCGAGAACAGCGAGGCAGGCGCAAGCCTACTCTCTCTTACGCGGCTTTTTGGTTTCCGCGTAAAGGTGGAAAGAAGCCGCGCTCCCGGGGCTCTGCCTCAATGCTACAGGTGCCAACGCTTCGGGCACCACTCAGAGACTTGTTCTAACGCTCTGGCGTGCGTGAGGTGCTCTTTACCTCACGCCAGTAAACACTGCGATGCACCCGCTTTCAAAAGGTGCATCAACTGCGGCGGAAGTCACCCCGCCAACTACCGGGCATGTCCGGTGTTTCAGCGGGAGCTCGAGCGGCGAAAGCCGAAAGGGCGCCTGCCACCACCGAGGCATCCGGAAGCTGGTTCAAGACCTGCAACCGAGCAGCCAGGCCCTTCGCCTCCTGCTACGGCTGCCGTGTCTTTCGCCGCAGTTGCTAATAAGCAACGTAAACGCAGCAAAGGCCCGAAACAAACACCTGCAGCACAGGCACCTCAAACTCAGGCTCCTTCCCAGGCCCCTGACCCACCTATGGCGAAAAAGCGCCGAAAACTCGTGGCATCTAAAAGTGAGACCACCCAGCCAACAGAAAACATCTCGGTTGTGGAAACTGAGAATTCTCAACCCTCCCCAGCACCGGAGAATCCTGCCCCTGCTTTAGAAGCAGCCTCGCCTGACCTCCCGCCCCCGCGGTTTCCCAACGCAGGTAAAAAGAAGCGGCATCGAAAGCCCAGTGGCGCTCGTTCCCGGGCTCCTGCCAACCCGGCCGCACAGTCCAGACAGCCTGCACAGCGCGTAAAGACCGACGAGCTCTCATCTGTCCCTCTTCCTAGCACCTCCGCTAGAGGCGCTATACCTGGCCCTAAGAAACCCCTGGCTTCCACCAATCCCCCGATTGATAAGCCTTGGCGCTCTTATGCGCACACAGTCTCCGGGCACTCTGCCTCAAAAACCGTACCTGACGACTACCAGGTCGTCCACAACGTCCTTGCTGAGTTCGATCTCAACAAAGTTGCCCAGACCTTCAGGTCCATCCGCTCCCGCTTGGAGACTGCCGATATAACCGAGAGATTCATGCTCTTGGTGGAAGTCGCCACTTGTGTAGGTCTTCTATGAGTCGGGTCCTCAAACGTGATCTATCAGTTCTTTCCTGGAACGCCAACGGGTTGACCAACAAGATCCAGGAACTCCAAAAATTACTGGCCCGACTCAAACCCGATGTAGTGTTTCTCAATGAGACCCACTTGACCCCTGCGAACCGGTTACGACTGGCCAACTATGTGTGCTATCGAAACGACAGACCGGGCACTGCTGGTGGCGGTACTGCCGTCGCGGTGAGGCTTAATCTCGAGCATCACCGAGTCGTCTTGCCTGCAATGACTCACCTCGAAGGCACCGCTGTGGAGTTGTTAAACACTCTAGGCGGCGTACAGATGGTCGCGGCGTATAAACCGCCGCAAAAAGAGCTCCTTCACCCCGATCTAGCTGTCTCGTTCGATGCACACAGGAGGGTCATCATGGCCGGCGACCTGAACTGTAAACATCGCGATTGGAACAGTCGCTTGACTGCCCCAAACGGGAAACGTTTACGCAGGTTTGCCGATTCTCGCAGGATAACAGTGATTGGGCCTACCCAACCTACGTTCTACCCCTCACAACGCCACGCGGCTCCCGATGTCTTGGACATAGCGGTGATCCAAGGAATTGACTGTCCGGTCCATGTGTCCGCGCTAACAGAACTATCGTCCGATCATCTCCCCATCTTGATACACGTCGCTACCCAGCACGTCGTACGCAGAGATGTCAGGAAGGTGGTAGAATGGGACCGCTATGGCCCGGCGTTAAGTCGCCGATTGCCAGAGGCGGGACCACTCGAAACCGTCCGCCAAGTCGACGAGGCAGTTGCCGCGTTTGACGAGGCTGTCGTATCTGCGATCGACGCGTCTTCCAGGATGAAGCCTGGCGTCACGCCCCACTGGCAGCGGATCCCAGAGGAGACGAGTGCTCTCGCTTGCGATAGAAATCGCCTCCGGAGACGCTGGCAGCGGACCCGTGATCCGGCCGACAAGGCAGCGTACAACCGGGCGACCGGCATTTTACGTCGTGAAATGCAGGCCTACCGGAGACGCTGTTGGGAACTCGCCGTGGCCCAAGCAGGGGACGGATCGGACGAAAGTAGCCCTTACCGGATACCTTCGGCGTTGGTAGGGAAGAGGCGCCGACCTCGTATCCCGGCCATTGCTGGACCCTTTGGTCAAATCCTGGCTCGCCCGGAGGCGAAGGCCGAGTACTTGGGCGCGTGTTTCGAGCGACAGTTCGCTCCTAACCCGCCCATGGACTGGGACTTCGATGAAGAAATCGAGAACGAAGTGGAAGACTTTCTGTCTCTTCCGATCACTGCGGAGCCCGAACCCATTACTAGGGAAGAGGTCACAGATCGGCTCGTTGAACTCGTACCGAGAAAAGCTGCTTTCCCGGACGGCGTCTCGAACGCCGTTCTTACTCGACTCCCGGAGCAAGGAGTCCTTTTCTTGGTCGCGCTGTTCAACGCGTGTCTTAGACTGGCCTATTTTCCCCAGAAATGGCGTAAGGCGACGGTCATAGTGATCCCGAAGCAGGGAAAGGATGCTTCCCGTCTCGGCAACCTCCGGCCCATTAGTCTACTGTCAGCCACGTCAAAGGTTCTCGAACGTCTCGTACAACGGAGAGTACTAGACCATCTATGAAATTTCGATGTACTGGTCCCCGAACAGTTCGGCTTCCGTGTGGGGCATTCGACCACTCATCAGCTAATGAGACTGGTGGAATACATCACGGGCGCCGGCTGTCGGAAAGAGCAGACTGTCGCCTGTTTCCTAGATGTGCAAAAGGCCTTTGGTAGTGTCTGGCACGACGGGCTCTTGTTCAAGCTCCGGGAAATCCAGCTCCCAGATTGCTACCTTCGCTTGATTGCTAGCTTTCTGACGGAGAGGACTTTCTGCGTGCGAATAGATGACCATGTCTCTTCCGAGAGACGCATCACAGCCGGGGTACCTCAAGGTAGCGTGCTAGGGCCTCTTCTGTTCTCCGTATACGTCAACGACGCACCCAGAGAGCCTGGAGTCCAGATGGCTCTGTTTGCCGACGACACGGCGGTCTATACCGCCGATCGGAACGCTGACAGAGCTATCCCACGACTTCAGCGCCCAATCGATGCGTATTCGACGTGGACGGAAAGCTGGAAAGTTGCCGTCAACGAAACCAAGAGCTCCGCGGTGCTATTCACAAAGCGCCGGAAAGAACCACGAGGCCGAGTGAGACTCGGTAGAACGTACTTGCCCTGGTCGAGAGAAGTTAAGTACCTCGGTGTCCACCTAGATCGTCGGCTCACCTGGCGTGCCCACGCTGAGACGATGCGAAAGAAAGCGTCCGCTCGTCTCGCGCAACTGTTTCCGATACTTGTCAACAAGGCTATGACCCGCAAGCTGGGTAAGCTGATAGTCAACGCGTATCTGTTGCCGATCATTACCTACGCTCTTCCCGTGTGGGGTTACCTCGCAACCGTTCATAAAAGAAAGTTGCAAAGCGTTCTCGATTGAGGTCTTCGGCTAGCGGCCAAAGTCCCCTATCGGTTTTCTTCTCGTCTCTTGAGAAGAGGACTCGGTGTCCGCTCCTTGGATGACACCGCAAGGCGACTTGCACGTAAATTTTACGTCCGAGCTGCGAGGACCCAGACAAACCCACTCATAGCTGGCCTTGGCAAGTACCGAACACGTCCAGGTGAATCTTGGAAACGGCCTCGACAAATACTGTACTAGTCGACCTAGTACAAGCATGTCGTTGTAGCGACCGTTAAAAAACTAAATAAATAATATTCCGTCTGGACAGGACCACTAGGCAGGAGCACCTACCGGAGGCTCGGTACTAAGAAACCATTGGGTCGTCTCACGACGCGCAACCCAACAGCTCTGGCAGGTAGGTTGTTCCCAGTTCACTGGGCGACTTGTTCGGCATACCACCTATTTCGAACATTTTTGCTACTGACGATGGCCACCGGTGGTGTGGCCGAAACGGCTAGCTACACAACATCAAGCATTCGACCACGGCCTTTCAGCCCGGAAGTTTTAAGTATTTATAGTGACACCGGCCGTGAAAGCCTACGTACTAAAATTATTTGATTCTGTTTGAATTTGCGGCTGTTATCGTTTGCCAAAAAAAAATTACCCTTGATAAAAAAAAACCGTTGCAGGTAAACTACCCCTTTCCCTCAACCGATCTTCACTAAAAACAATAGGTCGTGAGTACTCTAGAAATCAGGGATGTATGCAAAAAATTATTTGAATCTGTTTGAATTTACGGCTCTTATCGTTTGCCATAGAAAATACCCTTTTAAAACATAACATGGAAGTAATTGCAGGTAAACTACCCCTTTATCTTAACCGATCTTCTCCAAAATCAATAGACCTTCAGTCCTCTACAATTCAGGGATGCATGCAAAAAAATATTTGATTCTGTTTGAATGTGCGGCAGTTATCGTTCGTCATGGAAACATTTCTCTTGTTACAATTTAAAATGTTGCAGGTAAACTACCCCTTTCCCTTAACCGATCTTCACAAAAATCAACAGACCTTGAGTTCTCTACAATTCAGGCAAGTGTGCAAAAAATTATTTGATTCTCTTTGAATTTTCGGCAGTTATAGTACGTCATAAAAAAATTACCCTTTTTAAAACATAAAACTTTGGTGATAAACTACCCCTTTCCCTTAACCGATCTTCAACAAAATCAACAGACCTTGAGTTCTCTTTAGTTCAAAAGGGTATGCAAAAACGTAGTTGATTGTGTATGAATTTACGGCAGTTATCGTTCGTCATATAAAAAGTAACCCTTGTTAAAACATAAAATGTTGCCGGTAAACTACCCCTTTCCCTTAACCGATCTTCACCAACACCAAGAGGTATTGAGAACTCTACAATACAGGGCTGTATGCAAAACATCATTTGATTCTGTTTGAATTTGTGGCTGTTATCGTTTGCCATAGAAGAAAATTACCCTTGATAAAAAACCGTTGTCGGTAAACTACCCCTTTCCCTTATCCGATCTTCACCAAAAACAATAAGTCTTGAGTACTCTACAAATCAGGGCTGTATGCTAAAACTTATTTGATTCTGTTTGAATTTGCGGCTCTTATCGTTTGCCATAGAAAATACCCTTGTTAAAACATAAAATGTTGCTGGTAAACTACCCCTTTCCCTTAACCGACCTTTACCAAAATCAATAGCTCTTGAGAACCCTACAATTCAGGGCTGTATGCAAAATATTAATTGATTGTGTTTGAATTTGCGGCTGTTATTGTTTGCCATAAAAACAAATTACCCTTGATTAAAAAAAAACGTTGCTAGTAAACTACCCTTTTCCCTTAACCGATCTTCACCAAACACAATAGGTCTTGAGTACTCTACAAATCAGGACTGTATGCAAAAAATTATTTGATTCTGTTTGAATTTGCGGCTGTTATCGTTTGCCATAGAAAAAAAATCTACAGATAGATAGGCAGACAGACACACAGACAGACAGACAGACAGATAGACACACAGACACTTTTCGAAAAACGACTTTTTTTCATGTTTTGTGTGTAGTACGATCAGAATCTGCAATAATCTCGGACACGATTTTTTTTGCCATCACCATACTTCCATTTCCTTAAGGAACATGGAAGTAAAAAAAAGGTATGGAGAACCATACATGACTTCCATATTCTAAGATTTATTTTTAAAATCATTTTCGAAATGGAATATTACCATAGAAACTACTTCTTTCTACTTACTGCTTCAGCCTTAACCACAGTACTGTGGTCACTAACATATACCACCTCACGTTATCGCACTCGATTTTCACTGATGATGGAAGTCAATGGCATTGCCGAAACGTCTGGTTTTGTAGAAAACATTGGAATACGGCCAAATATCCCAGGAAGGAATTTTAACAAAAACTACTTCTTTGTTGCCGATAACGTTGTACACATATATATATATAAAAAATATGCATAAAATTAATGGCTTGTATAAGTTAATGATTGATCTCCATTAAATAGTGCTCAAGTTTCCAAAGTTTTAATATTATGATGTCCGTAATTAAAACATCAGAGCAGGTTTAGTGTGTATGAGGGTTCACCGTGGACAACAATTTTCAACATTTCCTATTGAGCGTTGCTTAGAATAAATCTGCGAATCTACAGTGTACGTTTCACAGAACAAACACGCGGAAAAGAAGGAGCGCTCCGAAGTCACTCATGGACCCTCAGCATCTTGCAGAGGGTTCATTCCCTAAAGACGAAAAGTCTGTCTATGAATCGTTCCTCTGTAAACACGTGCAGTTACACTGCCCAGCGATCCACAGGAAGCAAATCGCTATCCACGCTGGACACTTTTTCGGCTTGCATGCGTTATGTTGGTATGGGTTCGGCACTTTCCATTTAAAAACCGTGCAAATGTAAGAAAATAAACATGAATGAGGCCAGAAATAACGCGAATTGTGTGTGTGTGTGTGTGTGTGTGTGTGTGTGTGTGTGTGTGTGTGTGTGTGTGTGTGTGTGTGTGTGTGTGTGTGTGTGTGTGTGTGTGTGTGTGTGTGTGTGTGTGTGTGTGTGTGTGTGTGTGTGTGTGTGTGTGTGTGTGTGTGTGTGTGTGTGTGTGTGTGTGTGTGTGTGTGTGTGTGTGTGTGTGTGTGTGTGTGTCTTCCCTGCCTTTTTATTGCGGTAGTGATAATAATAAAATTGAAACGTAAACAGTACATAACTGAGATATGCTTGCCTGCCACGCACGATATATTTTCTCTTATACATGACTAGCAGAATACCCGTGCTTCGCTACGGAGTTTCACGTTGTACGTAATGAAAATGTTAGTATAATTAATAAAGTTTAATTAAAGTAGGCTTCTTAAAAATAAATAGCTGTTGCCCACAACTTCGTTCGCGTGGTCTTCAATTTAATGCGATAATATATTTAGAACAGAATCTATTCTATTGGGTTGCCATAGTAACCAGATCTAATAGTTATTTAAGACCGCAAAGGACCCCCCAGAGGATCGTATCGAAAAAACACTTGTCCTATGTTGGTTCTCCCTTTGCGTAAAATATTTGTGCCAAGTTTGGTTGAAATCGGTCCAGTGGTTTAGGAGGCGATGTGGAAGACCCCCAAAGAACCCCCAAAAGGACCCCATCGAAAAAACACCTATCCTATGTTGGTTCTCCCGTTGCGTAAATATTTGTGCCAAGTTTGGTTGAAATCGGTACAGTGGTTTAGGAGGAGATGTGGAAGAAAGGACATGCGCACAACAACTCACCGAAGTTTCATCGCAATCGGATGAATGGTATAGGAACGCATACGGGACAAACAAAGAAACATTCATTTTTATATATAAGATGTAAACTATACCACTTACTTGACATAAACCGTGATAGATAAGCTAATGTACAACATATATGTATTAATTATACACATAAATGTTCCTCGATAGACACTCTATCTATTGGCGAAAACTTGAATAAAATCCGTTCAGTACTTCCTGAGATTAGCGATTTCAAACACAGAGAGAAAACGGACCGACTTTACTTTATACTATGTACAGATTTACATTAAAATGAAAAAATTATAATTTTATTGCCTGGCAACAAAATTATTTTATTTTTAACAATTACCATTGTTTCAAAAAGTTTAAATGAATTTTCAAGTACTTTACTCTTGTTAAAACGTAAAAGGTTGCAGGTAAACTACCCCTTCCCCTTAACCGATCTTCACCAAAATCGAAAGTCCTTGAGACCTCTACAATTCAGGGACGTATGCAAAAAATTATTTGATTCTGTTTGAATTTGCGGCTGTTATCGTTTGCCATAGAAAATACGTTTGATAAAAAAACGTTGCTGGTAAACTACCCCTTCCCCTTAACCGATCTTCACCAAAATCGAAAGCCTTGAGACCTCTACAATTCAGGGACGTATGCAAAAAATCATTTGATTCTGTTTGAATTTGCGGCTGTTATCGTTTGCCATAGAAAATACGTTTGATAAAAAAACGTTGCTGGTAAACTACCCCTTCCCCTTAACCGATCTTCACCAAAAACAATAGGTCTTGAGAACTCTATAATTTAGAGCTGTATGCAAATAATCTTTTGATTCTGTTTGAATTTGCGGCTGTTATCGTTTGCCATAGGAAATACCCTTGTTAAAACATAAAACGTTACAGGTAAACTACCCCTTTCCCTTAACCGATCTTCACCAAAAACAATAAATCGTGAGTACTCTACAAATCAGGGCTGTATGCAAAAAATTATTTGATTCTGTTTGAATTTGCGGCAGTTATCGTTTGCCATAGAAAAAAATCTAAACACACACACACACACACACACACACACACACACACTTTTCGGAAAACGACTTTTTTTCATGTTTTGAGTGTAGTAGAATCAGAATCTGCAATAATCTCGAACACGATTTTTTTTGCCATCACCATACTTCCATTCCTTAAGGAATATGGAAGTAACATCAGAAACTAAAAGGGAAAACTTGGGTCAAATTTTCTCAGTTATCGAAATGTATTTGACTTGATTAATGTTATGAGTAACATTGTAGTCTCAAAAATAGTCAACAATATAAATTTAAGTAACACCTACTCAGTCATCCTGGATTCAATACAAGACATAAGCAAAAAAGAATGCACAGCGGTTTTGCTCCGATATGTTGAGCACCTAGATGAGCAAGGAGCTCCCAACAATCCAGTAAAACCGGAAGAACGGTTGATCAAAGTGTTCACAAGTGGCGACACAACAGTGTAAAACCTAGCCTACGAATTAATGAACACTCTAAAATCCATAGGAATCAACCCTAATGGCATGGTGGGGCAAAGCATGGACGGAGCAGGGAACATGAGAGGTCGGTACAATGGCTTAAAATCTGTTGTCCTTAGAGAGAGTCCCCGAGCATTTTATGTATGGTGTTGTTCTCACCGGTTTGCATTAGTGATACAAAAGTCTATTGATGTTTGCCCTCAAATGCGAAACATGTTCTCCCTCCTTCAAGAGATGTGTGTTTTCATGTCTGGGCATCGACGTCACCACATGTTTATCGACAATTTGAAAAAGGGCCTAGCACAAAACAAAATGAAAAGTGTAAAACGAGTGCAGACTACAAGATGGTCGAGTAAGAGTGATGCTCTCAAAACTGTGCTAACATGTTACAAAACCATCAAAGAGACCCTCAAAGAAATCTGTCTTGACAAGAAATCTGACAATGACACTAAAGCGTCTGCGAAAGGACTGATCAACAGTATGTCAGATTATGAAAATATATGTGCCATGCACATTGCTTCAACTATATTTAAAGTTCTTTCTCCAATCACAATTTGCTTACAAGCCAAATCAGTTGATTATGGCATGATACCAGCAGGTATCTCAGAGACGAGGGCGAAACTGAAGACATTAAGAAGTGAAAAAGAGTGGGACAAACTTACAAGTTCAATAACACAATTTTCTGATCATCACAACGTCTCGCAAATCCGAACTCAGCGAAACCGAAAACGGAAACGCCTCATGGACGAACTTTCGATAGACGAAAAAATTGATGACCCTGTAAAGAAAATGAAGGTTGAGGTTTATTTCCTAGTCTTAGACTCATTATTGTCTCAACTGAATGATCGTTTCCCGGACAGCTCGCTTGCCATGGTTAAACAAATGTCTTATTTTTCTCATGGAGGAATTATGAAAATCGCACATGAATTGGAGACTGGAAAAGACTTCAACCCCGATAAGATAAAAGAGCTGTGTGAGTATTACAATCTGGACAATGACCTAATTGCTTCAGAATTGGAGACGTTTTGCAATGTGTACAAAGTCACTCACGCAGACATCGACATATCAGACATGTTACATTCCCCTGAAGCTGAAAGGATGGAGATAACAGAGGATGAAATGCGAATCCCGGCAGGGGCAGAGGATCCAGATGGCAGTGAAAATGAGGAGGTAAAGGAAGGAAATTTATAAAGTGAGAAACACAGGATGATGGACCAATGGATAATGGGAGGATTCATTAGACCATTCAGGTGTGTCCTTAACCTTTCGGCTCTACCTAATCTGACAGTGATGTACCGAATATTGTTACCTCTTGCCGTGACCAGCTGCTCTGCAGAGAGAAAATAGTGAAAAATCGGCTTCGGAACAGCATGGGAGACACTTGGCTGTCAAGTTTGTTGATTCTATCCTGTGAAAACAACGTACTGAGCCAAATACAAAACGAAGAAATCATTAACAAATTTGCAACCACAAGTGTACAAAGAAAAAAGCTGCTTTTGTACAAGACATTTAAACAAGGTGATAACTAATGTAAATGTATATTTTTGCACAAACATATTTTTCCTTTCATAATTTAAACTACATTGTACGTTGTTTTTGCGTCATTTCATTGTATTGGTTTTAATAGTACAATTATTTAAAATGTATTTTTAGTTTAGCAACACATTTGTTAAATACAATTTGCTAAGTACAATATTTGCTTGGTTTTTAATTACTCCAATACCCTTTGAATCTAGCCTGTTTTGTTAAAAGTAATGACATACAAAACTTCTAAACAATATTATTAGGGCTAATGATAAAATTCTGTAAGCTTAAACTAGCCATCCACGTTCCAATATGACCAATATGTTTTAAAATATATCTCTCAAATGTCTTTGCTTCTCATCCACACCCACACCAGTGTAGCGCCTTATCTTTTAAAACAATGATACAATTTAAAACAACTTAACAAGTGTAACAATTATCGTAACTGTAGTGTAGGATCTTGTTTTGTTTTTCATGACTTTTTTAACTAAAATAATTTGTATAGGCTTCAATTGGGGGGGGGGGGAGTGTTGAGAATTTTTGGCGGGGATTTGCGCATTGGGCCTTGGGGGGGATGGGCACCACTGGTTTCTGTCACTACATTCTTTTTTCAGTTACTCGCTATCATTCTTCTCATATCATCTTCATCTTATATTACAGCCACTTCTTTAATCTCCTTATTCTTTTATGCCCATGAATTACGGTCGTCTGCTCAAGTGTAAATGAGACAGAGGTAAAGTCTTGTTGATTACTTTAATTAATCATAGGCGTGGCACTTGACAGATACAGTATACTGATCGATTACATGTTAACTTCAGTCATATTTTCGCTGAACTGTAGAATGTAAGGCAATAATCTGCAATAATCTCGGACACGATTTTTGTTGCCATCACCATACTTCCATTTCCTTAAGGAACATGGAAGTAAAACATATATCGCAAACCATCAAGGGCGCCACTGTTACTGTATAGTATCTTATAATCGTGTACCACTAACTTGCAGTGGCGTATCTAGAATTTGGCTTTGGTGGGGGTCCGGTCGTGTCGGCTTCATAGAAAAGAAAAAAACAAGTTAATACTAATCAATATTATAGTTTTCAAAGTGGCTGAAAAACGTGTGATAACATCCTAAAACCAAGGCCATTAAAGTAAATGGTAATAACACAATAAACATTACAAATACGTGCTATTGAAACACAAGATACTTATTGACATTTTACACTTAAATCTGATAACTACAGTTTACATACACAAAAAAAGCTAAATGATGAAAGTTTTATAGACAAAAAATTCACAATGTTACGAAAATGTTTTAGAGTTTAATTCGCCTTGATTTTTTTAGCCATTTCATTAACAACTTCTTCCGGGGTCACTGAATTGATTTTCCTATATTTCAATTTCAAACATACACGCAAATGCTGTGTACAAGCCTATTTGATGTTTTAGAGTTTAATTCACCTTGATTTTTTTGGCCATTTCATTAACAACTTCTTCCGGGGTCACTGAATTGATTTTCCTATATTTCAATTTCAAACATACACGCAAATGCTGTGTACAAGCCTATTTGTATGCTTAAAAAAAGATTATGCGATTATTAAACAAACAAACAAAAAAATTTTAAGGGATTAACAAAAAAAGTCAACTTTTTCGACCTTCTCGGGAGGCGGGGTCCAAACCCGTTCGTCGCCCCATAAAAACGCCCCTGCAACTTGGTCGTCATAAAGTTACTGACCGTTTCCACCGAACGTAGGCCTGTCCTACGCTCATAACATTATAGTTCTAAGCTTCTGCGGCAGAACCCATAAAGAATCCGTGGAGCCTGACATGATTGATCCGTGATTGACTCTGACATGGGGTCAGTCCGGTACAGCCACAACCTTAGAAAACTGTCTTCCCTGCCTTGCACGCTATTCGTTCAACGGGCACCCGCAGCCTAACTTTCCTCTGCAGTAAAAACACATGACCTCGTAGTACGGTAACGGGAGAAACTAGATTTCATCGGGTTGCGATCTGGACAGCGCATACAATTCAGAAGGCTAAGAAACACCCACGCAATATCTGTTTGTCTGTCTAACCGAACGTACAGAATCCTCGGCTTCGCTGTCGTCCAGGTCTGGGCTTCCGTGCGAAAGCCGGCATCGGCACTCCACCCACAGCGACCGCAGGCTATTCCATGGCTCTAAGCTCCGTGGTCAGAGGTTGCATCAGACGTGGGTGCTAGTAGTGGTGAAAGCTCAAAATCACAAAGTTCTGCTTTCCCTATTGTGCACGCTAATTCGTGGGTCAGGATCTGCAACTTAGCATCCTTGTGCTGCAAACACATGATCGCGCAGTAAAGACAGTGACGCTCAGTCGGGCTGCGACCTAGACAGTGCTCACAATTGGCGCCAGTCAGTCCTAGTGTATAATGGTCACTTTTATTGTTCGCTTAACTCTGGGATTTATTTCTTAGCCACGATTCATTATAACGTGTACTTACATTTTACCAGCCTCTGTATCGATTGAAGATGATTATTAAATGATTTTTTCAGACATCAAGTAAATTTACAGTGGCGGTAATTAACATTAGCCTACTGATATTAAAATGTGTTGTTCCGAATGTAGTAAAAACAACATGTTCTTTATCAGTCTGTAACTCACATTCAACATTTGCAACCTGGCACGCGCCTTCACGCGGTTTCAGAACAACAGACAACCAGAATAAGCTGTAAGCCTACGACTTTTAGTGATCAAAATTAATACATTTGTCTACATAGTCTGCCTACAACAACAGATAGGCCTAATTGTATTAACAAATTAATTTTTAGTCAATAAAGGCGTAGTTTGCAAATTAATCGAGCTTCAAGTCACTTAGTATTCTAAACAGGAACGGATGCCAATTGGCATGCAGCAGAGAAAGTAGACTCTACGTACGGTATCTGGCGTCGCGTTATTTTAAACGTGTACGTGTTCACTTTAAACCGAACGAACAACAGTCTTAAACAATGTCTTTTAAGTAAGCAGCCTGAAGCAAGGTTGTTTGTTTTCTTTTGTGCAAAAGTTGATGTGCCTATCACGGGCGTCACGGGATATAGGATTTATCCCCAATATTTTTCCAAAGGTTAAATCCCGAAAAATTTTTAATTCAAATTAATTTTTATTTTGTTTACACAAGTCATTAGTTAAATAAAAATATTAACTTAAATTCGATGCCATTGATGGTCCAATTTGAGGCTCAATGATTTATTTTCCTTGTATTATTGTATAGAGATGATACGTTCCCGCAAGTAACGTTGACGGCTAGAGTGCGGGTTTGACGAGATGACTGCAGTACAAATAAATGTAAACACGGGCAAAAGAATAATACCCGACCCGACAAACCCTCCGTCCACTATACTTCCATTCTTTCGAACGTAGTGTGTACGGATTCGGGTGCCGTCTGTCTTGTCGCTTCGCCGTGTTATTTTGTCTGTATTTCTGTTTATTTGATGAGCTTGTCGATCGGCAACAAACGAAGTTCTCGTTATTTGAGGAATAATTGTCATAGATTTTAAGATGATCTCTTTTGTTTTCAGATAGTTTGTAGGTCTATTTGTTACTCATTCTAATTCGTTTCAAAGTAAGTTCAGTTTAATTGTGTTTTGTATTGATATAATGAAGAGAGGTGGTGTGGGATAAATAGGAACTAAAGAAACAGGGTTCAGTTAAATCTTGGCTGAAGACATCGAATGTATTACTAAGAAGTGGAAGCTTCCGAATTTGAATAAAAACGAAGAGCGTGAAAATGGTAAGTGGAAGAAAAATTATACACTCATTTATAACAGAAACAAATTTATAATGTAGCACTTCGAAGGTTATTCGAAACGCACCGTTTCAATATTTTTCAAATCGAAGAGTTACTCATTTCGAATCTTAAAGTTCTGATGCATCACAGGATCTAATTTGGAAATGTTTTGGTAATTATTTAAAAGAATTTGTTCTGAATGAATGTCGAGCCCAAACTTCTCACTTTACAGATTTATATTATATAGGCTACACTGAATAACATTTTGCAACCAGTAAAAAAGGGCTATCTAATAATTAAATCAGGTTTATAGGTCTTGGGCCTCGTAAGCCTCTGTTCGTGTCTATGTAATAAAAGGAAGTAAACTTTATGAGGAGCTAGGTCCAAAAACATTAAACAATTCTCGTAAAACGACAAAAACTGGACTATGAAATTAAAATATGTTTTTATGCGGACATGAATGTACGAGGGCTATTCGATAATCGACTGGCTGGTATACGCAAAAAGATTGCAATAGCAAAACGACGCATACGCAGTTGCGACCATTATCCTTTTGAATTTTCACTCACCAATTCGCTAGAGCCTGTCATTACCACTAACGCTTGTTGTAAGATATATTGTGTTATTTAATGAAACCTTTTGTCTCTTGCCGGGTACGTTCGTCACTGTACTCAGAATTGATCAATGACGTCGGACGAGGAGCATCTCGACCAATTAAAAGCCAAGAGCAACATAGCTTGGACGCTACCGTGTCAGTGCGCAACCGTGTCCCCCCAACAATCCGGTGTGGACAGCGGTCATCCCGACCAATCACTGTCGAATCACGTTAGTACAAGGTGCTGAGTTTTCGATGCATCTTTATCATACGGTCGACCCCCTTTGCCGGGGACCGAGGGCATGGACCTAACAATTGCAGAGGGCAGGAGGCTCCATGTACTTAAGAGGCTTCCCGTTCAGGAGAGTTCACACTTGGGAACTTGCGGGCAACCTTTGGATTCATTGTTGGCGACTGAAGCGAGGCCCGGTACACCATCGGAGCTAATCTGTTTAGGCATGCTGTCTTGTTATCAGGGCGCAAGTGTAGTTGATAACCTAGGGCTTCAAAACCTCATCGACGGCTCAAATATTGGCTGGTTACCTTGGCGGCAGATTTTCTGACAAGGCAAAAACTGGTCCCAAAATATGATAACTGCCTGAACTGAAACTTGAGTGGTGACGATGTTACGACTCTGAGCAAAAGTAATACTCATAGATATGTACGGTATGTAATTTTTTCATTTTCTTGCAAACCAGTAGGAGGTTGAAATAGGCTACTCATAGATATGCACAGTATGTAACTTTTTGAATTTTCTTGCAAAACAGTCTTGCAAACTCATAATATTCATTCCTAACTAAATTTATATTCTTGAACCCGCAAGTACAATATCATTTATTTCCAGATTCTAGGCCACCACATGAAACATATCCACTTCCTACCGATGAATGTCAAGTTTCAAAACTTCCTAAAAGCTTAGCATAAACAGTGACACGTGAAACTGAATCTGCATGTCTTCCATACCAGCCTGAAATTTTACCTGATGGTTTTCCAATTCATCATCATCTTACAGAGGGTGAGTATTAAGTTTTCAACAAAATTTCTGGTGCTGCATGTATGCCCTTGATGGGGTAAGCTGTTTTACTGTAGAAAAAATGTTCAGTTATGTCCAGATAAAACATTTGCAACCAATGAAGACATGACTTGTAGTGGAAAAGAATTCAAAAACTGGATAGAGGCAGTTGAAATGTTTTAAAAGACATGAAAAAAATTCTGCTTATACCCAAGTTGTATTTAGCCAAGCTCAACAGAAAACCGCTAATGAAAGACAGTTGTCAAAATTAAAGCTGAGGAGCAAAAGGTAGCTTTAGAATCATTAATGCGTATTACTAATATTTTTAAATATCTCATTAGACAGGGAGTGGCCAGTGGTGTAGCTAGGCTTTTTGGCACCTGGGGCAAGGAGATTGTCCAGCAGCCTCACCTTCACAATTAAAAGGGGACAGAAGAGCAATAATGAAGGCCCATCCAGTGAACAAAGTACTTAATAAATGCAAATGTATAGATTTTTGTATGTAAGCATGTCCAGCAAACGTCTTAAGAAAATTTGTTAAGTCAAAATTAAGAAATTACATATATAATATTACCAGTATTCAGTTTATATACATTTATTAGTAACAAATGTAGACTATAAAAATGTAGTAACATAAAAAGTTTATAACATGAAAATATACTAATAAACATGTAACTTCCTTGTAGATCTAAAGCGCATCATCAAAACAATATCCTAAAGCAACATAAAGTTAAACAAAGAACTACATTAAAAGTAATAAAATAAATCGCTTACCATTACAGGTTAATGGTCCCATCTTCTATTATCAAACACTTAATATTTATTTTTAATATTTAATAAATATTTAAAACGAGATATTTTAAAATGTAACTTTCCTGGTCTTAATCACTCCAAAGTTGGTTATTAAATCACTATAATCTAAAGATGAAGCATGTCGTTTTCAATTGAAAGTATCACTAGATTTGATACCCTGTCTTGAGATATTGTTGATCGTAGGTACAATTTAAGTTTACTAAGCAATCTTTCACAAGAAGACACATACACTGATAAGTAAGAAAAATTTTTAAAGCTGTTGCTAGTGTTTTCTAGACTTCTAATGCCATTGAAGAAATGTATTGTAGCAGTCCTTGAGGTGTAAACTCCATTTGTTCTCCATTAACTTTTCCCCTTTTTAGTAAAAGTATGACGTCTTTCAAGTCACTGAACAATTCTTCACTGTTTAAGTGATGTGGATACAGTTTTGCAAGCACTGTGCACTTAATATTGATTTCGGAAAGCTGTTCCTTAAAATGTATATCCCCATCATTTACGAATGCCTCAAATTTACAGAGGAACCCAGAGCATTTTTATAACTCTTTTATGTTGAGAAATGGCTTGAAATTTCAACTGACAGTTTGTCCAAAATTTCTATTAGAGAACATTGCATTTCTTGCCGAACAGTTAATTCAGAATCGTCTGCATACTCTCGTGGCATCGTGCACTTCCTTTGGTCTGCAAATTTTTTTGGATTTTGTCCATAGAAGAAAGAATATCTGTCCAGAAAAAGAGCAAGGTTACAAAACTAAAGTTTTTATCGCATTAATTGTTAATGCTGCATCTTCCCTCGTATCAATTGTTTCAGTCGGTGTATCCCTCAGTTTCTTCAGTGCAGTGATCATTTCATCCAGCTGAGAGGATATTGCTTTCACCGCATCTGCTTTTGAACTCCACCTGGTATCATAGTGTCCTTTTAGAGTAATATTTATGAAGTCTGTAAGAACACTCCATCCATGAGTGGAACAGGAAAAAAAGGAGACTAGACATTCTACTGTCCCACAAAATGTTACTGCCTGAACATTTACATGAGCTGCATGAACTCCAACCTAGTTAAGTGAATGGTTGTCACAAGGAACAAACACAGCTAGTGGATTCAAATCTAATATTCTCTTCTGAACTCCTGAATGGATGTTGCTTGATTGTCATATGACTGACATTTGCAGTCGCTAAGATTCAGTCCATCTCTCTCAAGTTTACTTGTAATACCTTGTTTTATTCCCTCCACTGTTTTCACTTCTAAAGGAATAAAATCTATGAAGGCTTCCTTGATATCAACAGAATTGCGTTTAATTTCAACAAATCTTATAATCTGAGACAGTTGTTCTACATGTGCGACATCTGGTGTTGTGTCAAATATAATACTAAAATACTTCACCTTCTTACATGCAGCAATAATATATTTGTGCACCCTTCCTCCTAACAGGCTTATTATTTCATTTTGAATGGTTGGCGAATGATACTATATACACCCAAATTTACGAGACACTGAATCCAAATGAGATCTGATAACAGGGTCAAATTTAGCCAAGTATTTTAACAAAGTTCTCAGTATTCGGATCATTAGTAATTGATTCTTGATGTCTAGTAATTGATATCCAGCATTCTAGCAGAAGTCTTCCTCCAACATTTAGAAAAGAGTCGTGTATGAGCAGCTGTTCAGTGCGGTTGTGTTGTCGTGTGCGGTAACATAATATTATCGCTATCTTTCTTACTAAATAGACTTGTATGTGTAAGTAATACTGCAACAAGAAATATCAACAAAAGGTTTATCTGATTACTCGAACAAGTCCAAGCAGCCGGCCAGGGGGCTGCGCGTGCGTCTGTTCGTCTGTGTAGGACTGTGTGTCTGTCTGCGGCTTGTGGTTGTTTGTACCTGTTTATCTACAAAACAAAAACACAAGGCCAGAAATTACTCATCTGGAAGTACACGCGTCTTTTAATTTATCTGTCTACTGTAATTATCGACAATAATGAATTATCAGCAACCAGGCCTGTCAAGTAACATTGAACCTGTTCCTACGGTCCACTCAGGAACTACATTACCTCCAATGTTGCAAAATGCCCCTCAATCTTATAACTGTCAACAGCCAAGCAGAAATGTTAATGTTGATTTCACACAACACGGATCCCACAGCTGGCAGATGGTGAAAAAACGAAAAAGAAGTCATCAGTCTTCAGAAAACACATCTGAAACACACACTCAGCTTAATGACCACAATAGATTTACGGTGTTACCTATAGATGACCCTGATGACGTCCAACCTACTCAAGTCTTGGTTCAGCCGAAAGTACCTAGACCTCCTCCTGTATACCTTCATGGTGTCGTCAGTTACAATGAAATGATCAATAACCTTACAACAATTTTGGAATCAGAACAGTACAGTACTGAATCATTTGATGACAATACGGTGAAAATCAACACTTTTGCACCTGATTCTTACAGAAAATTAATCTGTCACCAAATTATTTACTATACATATCAAATTAAAGACCTGCGAGCATATCGGGTTGTCATAAGAAACATTCATCCTAGCATCGGTGTACACTTTATTAAAGAAGCACTAAAAGAAAAAGGACACTCAGTCAGAAACATAATCAACGTTCGACACAGAGTCGAGAAAACACCCCTCCCTCTCTTCTTTGTTGATCTTGAACCTGCAGCAAACAATAAACAAATATATAACCTAAGGTCTTTAGGTAACATGCAGATTACTGTAGAACCACCTCGGAGAAAAAACTTCATAATACAGTGCACTCGTCAGTCATACGGTCACTGTAGAAAAGCTTTCCAGTGCGTTAAGTGCGGAGGTGAACACAACTCCGCAACTTGTTCCAAATCTAAGGATACACCAGCCACATGTGCATTATGCGATGGTCCTCATACAGCTAATTATAAAGGCTGTGAAGTTTATCAAAACCTGCAGGCCAGAAAAAGCCCTGTAGCTAACACCACACCTAGGAGAACCCCTTCAATGTTTAGGACTATGAACACGGAACGGAACATGAATACCCGTAACATCTCTTTTCCTACTTATGCTCAAATTGCAGGACTACAGCAACACTCAGAATCATCGCCCCTTTATGACAGCAATCTCAAACAGACAGCAAATGAGGACATCACTCTTTCACACTTCCTGACAAAATTTGAGACTATGTTCAGTCAACTAATGCAGCAAAATAGCATCATGCTTAATCTTCTTACAACACTTGTCAATAAACTTTCTAATTAATAATGAATAACAATTACAGGATTGGATTATGGAATGCCAATGGACTCTCTCAACGCACCCTAGAACTCAAAGCTTTTCTTATTGAAAACAGGTTAGACGTAATGCTTATATCTGAGACACACTTCACAGACAGAAGCCATATTAGGACTCCAGAATTTACTGTTTATGATACCCAACATCCTGACGTTACAGCTCATGGCGGAACCGCTCTGTTAATCCGAAACAATATAAAACATTATCTCTTCTCTAAAGTCAAAACTGCTCACCTACAGGTGACAAATGTTTTAATTGAAGATCAAAGAGGCCCTCTAATTGTTTCTGCAGTCTACTGTCCCCCAAAACACAAAATCAATGAAACTGACTTCAGCTCTTTTCTTAGAACTGTTGGTGCACGTTTTTTGGTGGGAGGTGACTTTAATGCAAAACATCCGCAATGGGGTTCGAAATTAGCTAATCCAAGAGGTAGAATTTTATATAACGTCT
The DNA here is from genome assembly GCA_034769895.1 of Magicicada septendecula. Lineage (NCBI taxonomy): Eukaryota > Metazoa > Arthropoda > Insecta > Hemiptera > Cicadidae > Magicicada > Magicicada septendecula. The sequence goes on along the minus strand of CM068368.1, from coordinate 629,976,377 downwards.
TTTTTTTATTGTTGTATTGGAGTGTTAGTGGTCTCAAATATTTCTACTAGTAATTTTATACAAACCACTAGGTTGGTAAATGAGCTGAAGATGGCTTAACTGCTGAAAGCGCTCATCAATACCATAGACAACATAGTGGTTTGTATAAAATTACTAGTAGAAATATAACGTCATTAGACAAGAATCCCTGTCCTTTCTGTCCACTGGTCAACAAACCTATTGGCCTTCTGATACAAATAAAATACCTAACCTCATTGATTTCTTTTTAATACGAGGCTTGTCTCATAAATACTACAAAGTTGAATCTTGCCTTGATTTGTCCTCTGACCACACTCCAATTATTGCCACTATTAGCAATACTATAATTGAGTCTGAAAGTCTACCAACACTCACAAATCGTCATACTGACTGGGATTACTTTAGAGAGCTGGTAAATGATAATATCTTGCTAGAACTCCCACTCTACACACCTGCTGAATTGGATGCGGCTGTAAATTATCTCACCAGTACTTTTCAAAATCAGCCTGGGAAGCTACACCTTGCAATACAGCGAAGAATAAGCACATAACCTTCCTCTGGTTATCCGAAAGAAATTAGCTGAGAAGCATAGATTGCGACGAATTTGGTAGCATACTCATCATCCGGATGACAAAAGAAAGTGGAATTCCACGGCCAGACAACTAAAACAATTGTTAGAAAATTTAAAGAATTAAGGGATCAGGATTATCTAGAAAATCTGTCACCTAATGAAAGTACTGATTATTCTCTGTGGAAGGCTACTAAATGATTAAAAAGGCCATTATTACAAATACCACCAATACATAAACCAGATGGTAGCTGAGTGCGCAGCAATACAGAGAAATCCCAGACTTTTGCCGAACATTTGGTAAATGTTTTTCGACCTGAAGCCAGCTAGAACGTCTCTTTCGATGAAGAGGTACAAAGATATTTACACTCCCCGCTCCAACTGACTTTACCTATTGAGCCTTTTGAAGGTAAGGAAATCAAGGAAATAATACTGTATAATTTGAAAAGTAAAAAGGCTCCCGGCATTGATTTGCTATCGGGGAAAGTTCTAAAGGAGCTGCCTCACAAAGGGGTTGTACTAATAACATACATTTTCAATGCCATACTCAGACTTGAATACTTTCCTCTTCTCTGGAAATCGGCTCAAGTTATCATGGTCTTAAAACCTGGTAAAAACCCTCAAGCGCCCTCTTCTTATCAACCCATAAGCCTTCTACCGATACTTCGTAAGATCTTTGAGAAGCTGTTTGTAAAACAACTTATGCCAACAATTGTAGAAAACAACCTAATTCCGGATCACCAATTTGGCTTTTGAGAAAAGCACTCTACGGTAGATCAAATACACAGACTAACAAATGTTATCAATAAATTGCTGGAATCGAAGATGTTCTGCTCAGGTGTGTTTCTCGATGTTTCCCAGGCATTTGACAAAGTCTGGCATCTTGGACTCTTAGACAAAATAAAGAAAAATCTGCCACATAATTGTTACCGTATTCTACATTCCTACTTAGTGGGCAGACTGTTTCAAGTCAAGTACTGGGATACTACTTCTCCTCTATTACCAGTGGGGTCAGGTGTTCCGCAGGGTAGAGTCCTGGGTCCTCTGCTCTACCTCCTGTTCATCTCGGACTTACTGTCAGCAAGTGAAACCACTGTTGCTACCTACACCGATGACACAGCAATCCTAGTGACACACTCTGACCCCTCGATAGCATCTCTTATACTACAAGAATCATTAAACAGCGTTCAGTTATGGCTTGATAAATGGCGCATAAAAATCAATTCATCCAAGTCAGTCCACGTTACTTTCACCACACGTAAGGCAAACTGCCCTCCAGTAACAATTAACGGTCAACCAGTACCGCAAGCTGAAAGTGCTAAGTACCTTGGGATGCATCTGGACAGGAGACTAACATGGAAAAAACATATAACATCTAAGAACATTGAACTTAATCACAAGGTCAGAAACATCTGTTGGCTTATAGGCAGAAAATCACGGTTAAGTCTTGTCAACAAACTCTTGATCTATAAAGCAGTTCTTAAACCGGTATGGACTTATGGTATTCAACTTTGGGGTACTGCAAGTACAAGTAATATTGAGATTATCCAGTGCTTTCAGTCCAAAACTTTAAGATCAATAGTCGACACTCCATGGTTTGTCTCCGACAACTCTATACACCACGACCTCAAAGTTCCAACCCTGAGAGAAGAAATCATGCGCCTCTGCAGGACTCACATCTCCAAACTAGAACAGCATCCTAACAACCTGTCAATTAACTTGTTAGACAACAGTGAAGATATTTATAGACTAAAAAGACACTAACTATTAGACTTACCATTCAGGTTTAACTAAAAATGTATTCTCTGTATTTTCTGTATTGTACTGTACTGTTTGTGATATCTGTTCTGTATGTTTTTGTATTCGTGTCATTCATACGTGTTAATGTCAACCTGTATATGTGCCCTATGGGCCCAGTGTTTAATATTTGAACTTATTGTATCATACCAGCAGGAAGTGGAAGTGATTTTTGTTCATTTGTTTACATGTTTTATCATTTAGTTTTGTATTTTGTGTACCTCTTTAATCTATTATCAAAACAAGAAGAGCTGTCAATGGTCAGCTCTTCATAATCCTGTGTGTTGTCAGCAAATTTGTTAAATGTTCGCTTAGTCGAACACATTACAGATCTCCAACAAAAAAAAAAATTTTAGGAAAACAAAAATCCTCACAAACAATGACAGACACTCACATAAAATACTATATTACCACAGCTACGTTGATGACATTCTAATACTATACAGGGGAAACAAAAGACAATGGAACAGTTACTAATGCACATAAACAAAATACATAAAAACATAACCTTTACTGCCGAATACAAACACAACAATAGCATAAACTTCTTAGACCTCTACATCACAAAACTTGAACACAGGCACTAATTCAGTATCTACAGGAAACCGACTACAACTGACACACTAATACACAACTCCTCCAATCACCCAACACAACCCAAACTAGCTGCCTTCAGAACTATGATACATAGACTTAACAACATCCCACTAGATGAAAAAGATTACAAAGACGAACTAAACACAATAAAATATCTAGCAGAATTCAATGGATACGACAGAACAATAGTCAATAAACTTCTACACAAAACACAAAACAAACAACAGACAAAGACAGAAAACAACAAATTCATAACACTAACATACATCAACAACCAAACTGAAAAAATAGCCCACAAATTCAAAAAATCAGGATACAGAATCGCATACAAAACTACTAACAAAACAGAACACACACACAAAGCACAAAACAAATTCGATCTACCTGGTGTTTACAAACTAAATTGCTCAGACTGCAACAAATTCTACATAGGCCAGACAGGATGTAGCTTCAAACAAAGATACATTGAATACACAAAGGCACTACATTCCACTACAGGATCCACCTTTGCAAACCACCTCATTGAAGCAAACCACACATACAAAAACATCGACAATAACATGGACATTCTACACGTACACACAAAAGGCTGAAAACTAGACACTCTAGAACAATTGGAAGTAAGCCAGAGACAAATTGTAAACACCCTCAAAGTTATCAGATATGTTTACCAGGCTACTAGCCCATGCTCCAATATTAAGATCTCTTGAACTGTCATATATTTGACCACAACCTAATAGCATGATAAACGTATCTGACAACTATGACAACTCCTGGTTGTAAGAGTTTGTGTTCCCCAAAGTTTTTGAAACAGGGAATTTATAAGACATGACATTTTCCCCCCAGAACATAGTATTGCACAGTACATCAGATTTCACGGTACATTACAGACAAAATGAAATTTAAATATACATAACTCAACGATATATAACTCTGTAGTACTAGTATACATAAACTGAATTATGTAGATTTTTGAAAACCTGATAAGTTAGTCAAACAGGCAGTAGCATGATAGGAGTAAACAATGGGGATTTCAAAGAATGAACTTCACTTCAAATCAGACAAGAATTCTTTGACCCTTTCCTTTACTGTTCTATTATAATTTATCGACAAGTATAATTAAATTATCTCTATCAAGTATTTTGAATAATTATATATGTAAACTTAATGCTCATTGCTAATAATTTAAAATAAAATCAGTGCCTAATTAATGTACTTAATATGAGATTTTAGTATACTGATGAATTTGATCAAGTAACAAGGACAACTTCTACTATTCCTGCTTCCTACTGTACTATTTCTATTATTTTGAAACTATTCTGTTGTAAAGAGAGTATTATTTTTTACTATAAGATGAATAATACAAAATACACAATGAATTAAAATGCTGTTATCACATGAAAATGGTGTTTTAATACAAATTCTGTACAATGTTATGTACTAACATAGACTGAAATTGTGTAATAGGGAGTAAATCAGCATCCACATATTACATGTTTTCAAAAACTACACCACAGTTTTATTCATTTATTATCAGCAGAATACATCTAACTATCAAGAAAAACAGATGTTATATAAGATATATATCATACAGTAAAGATGTACAGATTGATCTGTGAACTGGTGAGTAATATCCATAGAGATGTTTTCACCAATAAATTTGTTTGTATCAATTTTTGCATCTACAATGCAGGTATTTGTACATCTAAATCTTACTTAGAATATCTTATAATTATAATAATTTAAGATCTATTAGTGTCAAATGCTTTTATTATTATCAGATTTAGTGTCAGATTTCTGCCAGCAAGTTAGCAGTAAGGTTTTTTTAGACAGTTAAAAAAATTATTTTTTGAACACTTCAGAAGAAATGCGTTTTCTATTCCATGAAGGTCAGTATTTGTAGTTCATTATATTTACAGAAAATAAAATTTTCTGTTCATTTTTGAAGTGAAACTTCTTTATCGACGTATGAGAGAAATTTTATAGCAATGTAAAAAAAAATCGTCACGATTTTCGGTTACGCGCCATGTTGTTTTTTTTATCAAAGTTAAGTATAGTGACGTAAGAATAATATATTAGTTTGAAAGTGATAAAATAAAAAGACTTATTATTTGTTATGTGAGAGCAAATGAGAGTTTTCATAAAAATTCAAGTAAACGTCGGCCAATAGACGAGAGAGAGGTGAACCCATGGCCAATCCATCATCCTCAATGAAAAATTGGTTATTGAAAGCAAAGTAATTCAAATTCAAGTGAATTTATAGTAAAAGTGAGAGTGATTATATATTTCGTTTGATAAATCCAACACGTGAGCGTGATTTTAATATTTATTTGAGGTTAACCTCACTTTTTGATTGTAAGTATCAGTAAATGTATATAAATCTATTAAAATTAGCAAGTATTAAAAATCCAACACGTGAGCGTGATTTTAATATTTATTTGAGGTTAACCTCACTTTTTGATTGTAAGTATCAGTAAATGTATATAAATCTATTAAAATTAGCAAGTATTAATAAATATGACTGTAAATCTAGTAAATATTATTAATTCTAAAAACAATAAAAAAAACAAATTAAATAATAATTTAAAAATAAAACAAAACACAATTAGAAAATAAAAATATGTATACGTACATCTTTTTTAATTATTCGTTTTTAATGATTTGTTTATTCATTTTGAATTCTATAAAATCATTGCATGTCTACAAGATTAACTGTCATCATATAATTGTATTACTTTGAATAGATAATTCCAATTATTTACTCATAACTTGTGTAATTGAGTAAGTTATTTTTCTTAAGCTTTATCTACCCAATTTCTGTGAAGTTGTAAATAGTAGAAAAATGATATGTCATAAAGAAGTTTCACTTCTTACCTGTGTACTCTGTTACACACACACTTTTTTTTTTTAAGAAAGTGACAACTAATGAATTTTAAGGTAATAATATATTTTTTTTTAATTTTCAATCATTACTTTTATGATAATAAAAACTTGTAGTTATAACAAAAATATTAATTTATAATTTAATATTTTATAATATTAAAATTATAAACACACACACAAACACACACACACACACACACACAATATGTGATCAAAATATTATGTTTAATAAGCTAATTTTGCTATTAACAATAAAAATGAACTGCATTGTACTCTAATAAAAATATTATAATTGTTTTCTAATAACACCATGTGATTGTTTAATGGTATCATTTGGTTGCATTTCTTAGTTACAACTAACTCCCTTAGTTGTTAATACGGAATAACTAGAATGATGCCAAATTCTTACATGATAAAGTCATTATGATCATCATTTGTGCCTTGTAATACAGTAGTAAGATTAAGGCTTCTTTCTCAGACAAGAAATATTTTTAATAAAGAAATTTCTTATAAATGTTTTGAAAGTTGTTTTTTAAAATACAAACCTATGAAGTATTATATATACAAGACGTAAAAATATTATTAAAAATAATTCGAATTTAGGCCTACTGACTACCCACTATACCTTATAATTATTTAAAAGAAAATTAATACGTGATAATAGTAAATATTTTTGTTTTGATGTTAAAGTTTACCAGTGATCTAAACAATTTGTTTCCCTTTTACTTCAATGAAAAAAGTAATATAGTTTTCACTTATCTAAAAATGAACTTTTTCTTGTGAAAACTACTTTTTTCGTCGGACGCGTTTCGGCGTACGTATACGCCTTCTTCAGCTTTTAGTCAGACTGCCATCATTTCGTAACGGTTGTTGTGTGGAAGGTGTAGTGGGGGTGGTGTGTGGAGGAAGGGGATTGGCGCGGGGATTCAACTTGATGTTTGTTTTTTGTAAAATTGTGTCAAAAAGTGTATGTGATTTATATTGTAATTGATCGTTAAGTCAATTACAATATAAATCACATACACTTTTTGACACAATTTTACAAAAAACAAACATCAAGTTGAATCCCCGCGCCAATCCCCTTCCTCCACACACCACCCCCACTACACCTTCCACACAACAACCGTTACGAAATGATGGCAGTCTGACTAAAAGCTGAAGAAGGCGGATACGTATGCCGAAACGCGTCCGACGAAAAAAGTAAGTTTTCACAAGAAAAAGTTCATTTTTAGATAAGTGTTAGTGCTGTGAAAGAAGAGATCAACAATCAAGACAACTATAGTTTTCACATAGAACTATTACCTTTTCATGAGAAAACTTTAAAATGGAATTCTAAATAGCATAGCTTTGTTGAACATGAATATGGACAATTATGTATTGTATACTATGCAATATCACTAACTTGTTGAACCATATTTCTCCATACTCATGTCATACAGGGTAAATAATAATTATTTCTAAACATATTTTTTAAGGATAAAATATAGAATTTTTGATCATACTGTCACTGTCATGTTGATTCATGTACTCATGCATGGTAGAAAGAAAGGAACCTATTGTAGAAACAGAAAGTAATTTAATAATCTGCTAATTAATTAATTAGTTGTTTAACCAACAGTGTAGTAGGCATGGTCCAACTAGACATTATGGCTGTTTGTACAGCTTACAACTTACTCTTCTATGATGATAATATAACACTATTGTTTTATATATGTATGTGACCATTTCACTGTAATGTTTACATTGTTAAAAGTCCAAATTTGTGAAACACTAATTGCTTAGTAAAATAAATAGCCAAAATTTAATTACTAATGAAGTTTATAATGAAAACTAGTCATAGTACTAGATTAGTTTTTAGATAAACTGTGACAAAAAACTTGCAAATGTAAAGTAGAACTTCTGACTAATGTTTCAATAATAACATTATACTGGTACCAGATTAGAAATTTTTGATATATTCACTCTAAAAGTTTTTTTTCAGTCATGTTATTCAGATTCACCCACCCAAAGATAATTAGCCTTTTTAAATATAGAAAATATGGATTAAAATTAACTAGTAGACATATTAAAATGAAAACATTAATATGCCAACAATTTCATAAAATGACTAAAATATTATGTATTCCAACTATTTTAAATGATGACTTTTAACACTTACTTTAGTTCACGTTTGCTCTTATCACTGATAGTACACATCAATTCAGTTTTACTAATATTCCTATAAAACAGTGTAGGCCTACTTTGAAAATAGAGAAACAGAATATCTAACATTCAAAAAAAGAAAAGACAAAACGAAAGAACTCAGCACAGTATCATACAGACCACAGTTACAATTACACTGAACACGGTTGTATAAAAAAGCAAGAACAGTTTGTTCAGTATTGAACAAAAGGTTTTGCTGCTTGATTGAAGCCTATGTTTGTGTTTTATTGGACATACAATAGAACAATAATGTATTTAGACTCAGTCATTCTAGAGAATCCTTTACAAACTTAACAAAACAACATAAATATTATCATGTAAAGGTATTATCTGTTCTTAGTAATATGTTATACTTTGTATTTACAGGTATGACTAAACTATATAGTCATTTGTTGCTGAAAAGCAGACTGTTTTCTTTGACAGATTAACCTTCTTGACAGACATTTTCTGTTACGTGATAATTTTCTTTCAGTTACAGTATTTCATAGAAATTATGTGTGGTTTATTATGAGTAAAATTAAAGTTTTTGTATTTTACTGTTATCACTTAATTTAATATGTCAAACTTAAATCAATTTTGTGTTTGCATCAAAAACATAATTTATATACGCACATAGGCTATACGTTACACAAATGCATTAAAAATATTATTAGATGACGTGAAATATTTTAGTATAGGAAGTTCATTAAATAAATTAAACAGATTTCTTATGTACCTTATTAAAGAAGGAACACTATTCACATATGATAACTTACTGTTGCGTACAATTAGTAGGTATGTAATTTTTATTTATGGTACCTTAATTTATTACACATTAAATTTATGAGTTCTAAGTACTATTTGATGTTAAGAATTATCTTACTTCTACTTGTTTTAGATATCTTCAAGTCTTCATATTAATATTGATGATTTGAAGCCTGAAATCCCTCAACCTACTGACAATGAGCATCATACAAAATCTGACATATCCAAGTATACAAAGATGGCACAGAATTCTGCAGATGATTTTAGTGATCTCTACACCCAAATACAATTATCATTAAATGCATTTCCAAGCAAGTCGCTCATAAATGCAGACAAATACAATGCTTCAGTGTTAAATGAAGACTGTAGCTGTTACTGTCAGTGTCCAAAACCAAAGAACACTAGCCACAAACTAATGTCAGACATAAAGGAGAGAATTTATGCTGTAAGGGAAAAAATTAAAAATGTAGGTAACTTTAAACAGGAGGATATATATATTTCAGCAAGGTTTACAAATATTATTTTTGTCCTATTTATAATTATAAATTATATAAATACTTACTTTGTAAAGTTATGTTTTATGCATTGAAACTATTGGTACTTTAGAAGTTGTAAGTGTGTATAATGCTTATATAAATTATTTTTGTTGAAAAAGCTTAATTGGATGAAAATATTTTGTATCAAAAAAGTCTGTTGGGTTAACTATCGAATTTTTACTGAACAGGGTACCTAAAACCTAAAGATATAAAGCAATCTTAGCAGTAGCTACCAAACATGTTCTTATCATATTTATAAATAATGTGTGTAATGTTTGTTATGGGGCTCAAATGGGGGAGTGATGCGTAATATATGGCCTGCATGCAAGAGCTGGTCACTAGCCTCTCCTCTCCAACTCCAACTCTCACCTACAAGCGGTGGGCCCTGTTAAGTCGAGCAACCCATGCTAAGGTTGTGGTAACCAACCCCTTCAGCAGCTTGGGTCGGTGAGCCAACGAGAGATGGGGGTCTGGGTGAGGCGGCCCTGAGGTAATCAGGGACCCGCCTTACCAAGATGTAGTGTGTCGGCAGGAGGATGCATGGAGGGGTCGGCGGCAGAAGAACATAAAAATGTCAACGGCGGCGCCCATAGATCTAGTGAGTTATGATCTACTGCGGACGGGTGGATGAGCTCATTAGCTCAGTGAAGGCAACTCATCTAAGAGACAGGAACTTTAAACATAAAACCCCTGGTCTCCAGGTTGGGGGTTGGGCGTAGGGTTAACAACCCACCCCATAAAAAAACTACTGTTATGAAACCAAGAGAAAAAGGAAAAGCTGGACAGATTAATGGAAGTGGAACTGGATCGTGGAAAAGGGACAAAGATTTTAAACTTGCGACGTGGAACTTGCGTTCCTTATACAGATCTGGAGCCTTGAAGATATTAACAGGAGAGGTTCTCAAATATAAGATAGATGTTTTGGCTATGCAGGAGGTGGGGTGGACTGGCACTGGAATCATGGATCGAAGGGACTACTCAATGTATTACAGCGGTCAGAACCGGGACCATGTGCTTGGAACTGGCTTCTTCGTAAGCCGTAGAATGAAAGAAAACATAATTGATTTTAAACCCCTTACATCTAGAATGTGTAAAATAAGATCAGGGGAATCTTCTTTAATTATACTATAATAAACGTGCATGCCCCAACTGATGATAAGCCTGAGGAGGAGAAAGATGACTTTTATGACTTGCTGGAGAATGCGTATGCCAGCAGCCCTAGACATGACATAAAAATAATCATAGGTGACTTAAATGCCAACGTTGGAAGCAGCCATGCTTGTAGTAATATAGGAAAGTATAGTTTACACTCTGAGCACTCAGACAATGGTTTCAGACTGTTGAACTTCGCAGTTGGTCAAAATATGATCATAGGAGGGACTTTCTTTGATCATAAAGACATACATAAGGGCACATGGTCCTCTCCAGATGGGAGAATGGTCAATCAAATAGATCATGTCCTTTTGGATGGCCGCCATAAATCAGACTTACAAGATGTTAGAGTTTACAGAAGTGCCAAAATGGATAGCGATCACTATCTCGTATTTGCTAAACTGAGAGCTAGCATCTCGAATAATAGAAATGAAAAAGGAATAAAGACTGTTAGATGCAATACAGAAATACTAAAGGAAGAAGAAATAAAACGGAGGTCGAGGAAGTTACTAATGAGAAAATTAGACAGTGGAGAAATGAATGCCGTGAGGAACAAGATATAGAAAACCACTGGCTTAATCTGAAAAACATATTAGTGACCACGGGAGAAGAAATCATTGGTTTGAAGAAGAGACATGAGCGAGATGAGTGGTTTGATAAGGAGTATGAAGAGGCAACTGAATTCAAAAACAAGACATACAAATTAATGATCCAAAAGAAGTGCACTAGGGCTGTTCAAGAGGAATACAAGAAAGTCAGGCGGATGGAAAAGAAGATTTATAGAGGAAAAAAGAGCGAGTATATGATGAGACAGATAAAAAAGATAGAGGAATATAAGAGTAAAAGGCTGAGCCGAGATATGTACAGGAAGGTGAATGATATGAGACAGGAATTTCAGCCTAGAACAAATGCCTGTAGGGATAATAATGGTGGCCTTGTGAGTGATACTGCTGGCGTAATCAGGAGATGGACAGAACACTTCAAAGAGTTGCTAAGCTCATTTAGGGAAGCTTCGATGGAGGCATCTGAGGATGAAGAGGAAGCAGGAGAATTAGAGGATGATAGAGAGGAGTTGGTGCCATCCTATGACGAGATGTATGAAGCTCTAGAAAAGCTTAAAAATAACAAGGCAGCAGGTTCCGATGGTTTACCAGGGGAACTATTAAAGAGCGCAGGAGGAGATTTCATAAAGGAATTTGCCCATCTCATAGAGCGAATATGGCTAGAGGAGGTAATGCCTGATGAGTGGAACAATGGGGTGGTGTGTTTAATACATAAAAAAGGTGATCCGCTCATATGTAAAAATTATAGGGGCATCTCTCTACTTAATACAACATATAAAGTATTATCCAACATCATATTTTCTAGGCTGCTTCCCTACACTGAGGAAAACATAAAGAATATCAATGTGGATTCACTAGGAATAGGTCAACAACAGACCAAAAAAAGGCAATTCCTGGAAAAAACGTTGGAATATGGAGTGGCCACTCACCATCTCTTTGTGGATTTCCAGTCAGCATATGATTCAATCAACCGGAAAATGCTATATAGAGCTATGAAGGAGTTGAATATACCATCTAAGTTGGTGCGTATGGTTGGAGTAGTTATGTCCAATTCTAAGTGCCAAATCAGAATACAATCAAATCTATCTAACTCCTTGAAAACATTGAATGGGCTGAAACAAGGAGATGCCTTAGTGTGTCTGTTGTTCAACATAGCCCTAGAAAAGGTCATCAGGGATTCAGGAATTCAAACTAGCGGACACATATTTCACAAGGAGATACAGCTTCTGGCATATGCCGATGACATTGACGTCATAAGTAGGTCTGAATCTGGCTTAAAGGAAGCCTTTCAGGAACTGGAGTTGTCCGCTAAGGCTATGGGCTTGGTTATAAACCATAGCAAAACCAAATATATGGTTGTAGGTGCCAACATTCGTGCCCTGTCCCTGTGCATTAATGATTATGAATTTGAAAAAGTTCAGGGTTTTCCATATCTCGGGTCATATGTGGACTCTGGAAATGACTCCTCTAGAGACATTGAAAAATGGATATTATCTGCTAATAGGTATTACTATGAACTGGTGAAACATTTTAAGTCAAAATTAATAAGTAAAGAGACAAAAGCCACCCTATACAAGACCTTGATCAGACCAGTCCTGATGTATGGCTCGGAATGCTGGGTGCTAAAAAAACTAGATGAGCAGAAACTATGCATGTTTGAGATTAAGGTACTGAGGAGAATCTATGGCCCTGTGAAGGAAAACGACATTTGGAGGCGACTGCATAATCGAGAGTTGTACGAAAGGTTTAAAGATCTTCCGATCGTGCAACTCATACAAATTAACAGATTGCGTTGGGCTGGACATGTGCAGAGAATGGCGGAGGATAGAATCCCAAAAAAAATTATGAATTATTTGCCGATGGGAAGGAGAAGGAAAGGAAGACATCAGCGTACAAGATGGCTGGACCAGGTTGGTAAGGAGACAGTGAGGCTGGGTGCAGCAATCTGGTGGACATTGGCCGGGAGTAGAGATCAGTGGGGACGATTTTTGTTTTAGGCCGGGCCCCGGACTGGGCTGTAGCGCCGAGGATGTATGGATGTATGTATGTATGTAATGTTTTTATGGACAATATTCCACTATTACTGAGTATAGTGTAAAGATAATCATTTAATTTTCTGGTTTTATATTATTATTTTATGTGTTAGTTCCTACACATTAAAAAGCTCTAAAAAGGACTGTAAGAAGTTTGACATTTATTTGGTGTGTATAAATTAAAAATGTTTCTTTCTTGAAATCATTGCTAACCTACTGGATGTGGTCCAAAAAGCTTCATTACTATTTGGTTTGCCAGACAAAATATAATAATCAACAAATTTCTTATATTTAAAATACTCATGGTTATACAGCTAAATAAAACTACAGGATAAAAATAAACGTGGTTTTGTAAATGACCAGAGTTATTTTGAAATGCCAAAAACACTTTCCTAAAGTCTATATAATTTTCATAATCATTTCAGTCTCTTGTCCTCATTTATAATTACATGTTCCTCTGACTCATGTTTAATATTAAAGTTAATCTTTAATGAAATATCAATGATAAATCAATTTCATGGATGTTATTTAAAATACATATTTTTATTTTTAATTTATTATGTTTTTAAACACGTTTTTCTAATATATTTGTATACTTCTAAAAACATTATTTTACTACTTTGTATGAACACATTCTTTTTGAAGAGAAGTATTTCCTTATTCATTTTACTTTGCAAAAAGGTAAAAACTTATTAAATAAATGAATGGGTGAATTCGTCTAATATTACTGACCAGTGCAGCCCATAGTAATATCGTCAAATGTATCTGTCACTTTTGAAGAGGTTGCTTGCAAGGGTTTAATTTAATCCATGTGTATATATTTTATACTGTAGTATTTTTATTAGAATTAAAATAACACACGTAAACATTTGATATGTTGCTCCAAAACAACAGTACTGTAATTATGAGGCACTTGTATCAGGTTCTTTGTAATGCAAGTATTTATGAGTTTAAATTTTTGTAAAAATCTTAAGTAGTAATTTTGTTGTTTTTGAAACATCAAAACAAAAAATAGAACTTTTCTTAAAAAATTTAACATTTAATTAACGGATTATAGATAATTATCTCAAAATACCATCACATACAAGTTAAATACATAATACTGTCACTTTTCATTTATGAGAAAAAGGACAAATTACATATATTTCTAAAGTCTGATCTTCTTTTATGAGTCATGATTGTACTTTAACTGCTACTTAAATAAAAAAAGTTGTGACTGTATTAATGTAGGCTATAAGAATGTGTAAAAGTTTTAAGCTGTATGACATTCTTAAAAATGTATGGTATTTAAGAGTTGCATTAGTAAAACCAATTGAAATGAATAATTCTATGTTAGGTCTTGAGAAGAAAAAAGAAGCAAGCCGAAGGAGAAACACAACATAAAAAAAGAAATTTTACTATAGAAAATGCTGTTGTTAAAATAGTTGAAGGTGCAATAAATGTATCCTTAAGTTTTGTAGATGATTTAATACATTTAGAAGCAAATAAAATAAAGTTTGTTGGATGTGTTTTTCGTAACAGTAAATCAAAAAAGTTATCATTTAATTTGAATAAAAACACTACTACAAATATACGTACAAAAAGATCTTTGTTTTTGAAAAAGTGCCCATGTTCACAAGATTTTGACGTGCAAGGTGAAATTGAAGCCTTAAAAAGGAAAGCTGCTATTGTAGAAGCAAAAATACATAATATTGAGATAAAATTTAATTCACTAAAAAGTGGCACTTTTATTCTGTTTGAAAAACTAAAAAATTGTGGCAGATCATTTGTTCATGACACACAGCTTAGTTTCTTAAAAAATCTGAAAGGCACTGCATTAGGTAGTGCTTAGTAAGATGATAAATGTCCAAAAATAATATGATTTTAGTGATTTTTAGATATACATAAAAAAATTTAGTTTTAGTTTCACTAAAAATTTTACTAAATTTTAGTTCATACTACAATTTATAAAAATGTATATTTTTATTATAAGTGATTGAGAGAATGTTGTTTTACTATTACTATGTAATATTTATTTGTAATATATTAAACAAATTAAATTTAAAAAAAATTTTAAGAGCGATTTTGATTCTGAAACAATTTAACCTTTCTATAGTGATTTATTCTCTTATATGATACTAGTACATTAATACTACTATTAGCATTAATAACAAGTCAGTTTTGGAAACTCTTAAGATTCCTTAGACGTTATTTTTAGAAATATTGAAAGAAATAAAACTGAGGTACTTCAAAATAATCATACTATACCATCTATTAAAAATTACAGGCCAAGGAAATAAGGCAACTAGTGAATTTCTAGTTTGGAAGCTAATGGCAGTAGAAGAAACATATATCTATTAAGGTTTTTTACTTTAAGTTATTTAATCACTAATTTATTTAAGATATACATATAATACTAAGTTATTTAAGATATACACTAAAAAAAGGAATTTTTTGACGTTATTCTATAGTAGAACTGTACTGTATGGTAAAAATTTTTTACATCTAATACAAATTAGATAATTAACAACTAGCATTGTCTTAGACTATGCATATATATAACATAAACAAAGTTTTCTGTATTAAGTTGCAACATTGTATATGTAGTTACATCTTTGGGCTGCCATAACATATGTAAAAGCAGTGCAGACAGAATGGATGGTCAGACAGACAAAATGTCAAACAATGATGACTGATGGTGCTACCTAATGGGATAAGCATGTGGCTTTCTGTGTGGCCTGCTAAAGTAAAGTTGGCATGTAGGATTTACTACTGCAGACACTTACTATCACAGTTTTGTCTAATCATATATATTATATTATCTCGTTTCTTCCTAGTTCCGATCTTTTTTCCTTCGTAATAAATGTTTTGTTGTGATTTAAATTATTTATTAAGTGTTAAGTGGTTTCTCTTAAAAACCGCAATGTCAGGTTATTTGTGAAGAAATAATACTTTTAATGGGTGATCTTAATCAAATATTAAGAATATCTTAATATTATATGAGTAGCCTGCATGCAAAAGCTGCTATTTGACCCAAAACTTGATTTGGAGATATTGGTATCGTTGGATTCGTTATTGAAAGGGCTATCGATTTAACTATAGGTTGAGCTGCAAATGCCGTTATAAACCTCTTAAAATAAGGAAAGGAAATTACGTACTTTTGCAAAACCCGGCTATTTTTGTCAACCTTCCGTTGCAAAACCCACTAAATGTTTGATTGCCTGCAAAAGCCGCTATATTCATTGTGAACAACATGGCCACCTGTTGCGTACAAAATCATACAAATGCAAAACCCGCTATTTTTCTTTTTTCACATAGTTTTCTATTTTTCCAAGCGATTTAAGGTTACTTTTCCTCCTATAAAAGCTATGTTTCGGTTTATGGTTGCCTAGGTTGGCAACTCTGTTGCTATCAAAGACGCTGTGGTATCAAAACCTTTCTGGTAAACATTCGCCAACGTGTTAGGGTCATTGTTCATCAGTGTTTGATTTGAGTGACTATTTTCTCCTTTTATAGAGTTAATTTTCATTGAAATTTAGTTGAGTAAAAGAGATTAAAATGGATAATAATGAAGAAGTCATCTTGGAAACTGAGCCTTCATTGTCTAGAAAAAGGAAGAGTTGTCCTGCAAAATGGAAGAGAAATGTGGCTAAGAAAGCAAGGTATGTACATAATTTTTTTGAACAAGTACCTATTTATTTATTTACTTTGGGTATATATTTGAATTAGGTGGTATGTAGCACCAGATTATGTAAAGAGTAATCTGCAAGATTAAGCCCTAATTTTATAGTTTCAATGGCACAGCCATGAAAACAAACTCGTACATTATTGTACTATGTTGTTGTGAGTCAATCTCTATTGTCTCCCTTCCCCTCTCAATCATAACAATATTATTACTAGGGTTTAAAGACTAGTAATGTTTGTTCTTTTGTTTGTTTCAGACATATACCCAAAGGACTACCGAAGAAACCAGTTTGTAAACATAAGGAAATAACATTTCTATGTCACAACCTGACAATGCAAGAGATACGTAAGATACACCAAAAGTATTATCAGGAGGCAGATTTGCAGTGGAAAAAAAATTTCATCCTCCAACACGTTCATGTTACTACACCCGAAAAGCGTAGCGCTTCAAGTTCTGAAAGGAGAAATGTAAGCACTAAGTTTTATCTTCCTACCCAAAGGGGTGGAGTAATTAAAAATGTGAGGGTCTGTCGAGGGGCATTTCTGTCTATTCTCCAGGAGTCACGTGACCGTGTCAACCTATTATGTCAGAAGTTTATGCAATATGGAGCGACACCTCCTGAAACTCGAGGCGGGGATCGCCGTTATGTAAAATACACAGAAAAACGTGAATCAGTCAAACAATTCATTAAAACTTTCAAGCCTGTGCAAAGCCACTATTCCCGAGGGAAGAATACTAAACGTCAATATCTACAAAGTGAGCTTGACACCAAAAAAATATGGAAAATGTATGCCCAGCAGCATCCCACAGGTGATGGACTGTGTGTAGAATATGAATATTTTAGGAGAATATTCACTGCATGCTTCAACATCAGTTTTGACAGCCCGTCCACTGATAAATGTTCTACCTGTTGCAGTTTTGAAAACCAAATTTCACTTGAAACAAATGCTGAAAAGAAAAAAGGTTTACAATTTCAGTTGAAAGCTCATAAGACACGAGCAGAAGCATTCTATACAAAGCTTCGCCTGCAAGTTGAAAATTCCCTAACCCTTAGTTATGACTGTCAAAAGAACTTAGTTCTGCCGAAAATTCCAGACCAGGCAGCATATTACGCCCGGCAGTTGTATCTGTTTAACTTCACAATTTGTGAGGGCTCATCTCAGTCACCACAGAATAAATCCAATACTTTCAGCTATATCTGGTACGAAAATGAGTACCCGAAAGGTTGCAACCAAATTGCTTCAGCATTACACCACAGATTGTGTAACTCTAATTTGGATGGTGTCTCAAGTGTACGTCTGTTCTCTGATGGATGTGGGGGACAAAATAAAAACAAAGGAATGTTGGGAATGTTGTCACATTGGTTGCTTTTTGAAGCTCCAAACAACGTTGAGAAAGCTGAAATGTGGTACCCAATTGTCGGAGACTCCTTCATCCCTCCAGACAGGGTATTTGGGAAATTGGAAAGGGACTTCAAAAGAATGAAGGTAATTGAGGGTCCAGAAGAATACGTCAAAGTGATAAATGACTATGTGACAGTTCTACGTTTAGGAGAAACTTGTCCAGTAAATGATTGGAAATCCTACTCCGAAAACATCCTTAAACAGCCAGGACAATGGCATTTCAAATTTCAGATGACCAAGAAAGTTATACTAACACGTAATGCTACCAAAAAGTTAGCATTAGTACAAGGTGACCCATTCTACAATAATGAAGCCTGTGCACCCAAAAACCTCACCAAGAAAGGAAGACATTTCGTAAGAGGAGGACCATCAGAAATAGGAAAAGGAGTTGTAGTGAAACCAGCAAAACTAAGAGATGTCAAACGGCTACTGTCTCTTCACTTTGGTGAAAATTGGGAAGAAAATGAAAAGCTACAGTTTTTCAAAATCATTTATAATGAACAGGATTCTTCTGTTGTGTAGGAACAGGATGATGAAGACAGTGAGTGTGATTTTCCACGTGATGATGGTGTTGAAAGTGATGATGACGATATGGACATTACCTGGGTATGATTTATCAGTGTTTTTTGTTTTATACACCTTTTTCCAACTTCAAATTCATTGTCGTAACATTTTTATTGAAGAAAACAGGATGAATTTGAAAATAAGTTTGTACTGAGTTTATTTCAACAAGATATTACAATAATTTAAACACTTTTTGTGCTTTTTTATTTCTTAAAACCAATTTTTGAGAATTACAATAATTTAAAAACTAACAATATTTATAAAGTAGTGGGTTTTGCAAATGTCTAAAAAATTAAAATGGCCGACCACTGAGTTGCAAAACTCGCTAATTCATGATTACACTTGCAAAACCTGCTATGTGCTAAATTATTATTTAAATAACTTATTCGTAGCGATTGTAGGATTATGTTCATCTAACTAGCATTTTTTTATGATTTTTTCTTGATTTAATGAAACAAAAATTAGCCTTCTATCTAATCCAAGGCTGTTTTTATACATTTTTGGTCAATTCTGACAAATTTTTTAAAATGCTTTTAGCGAGTTTTGCAAGTGGGCTACTCATATAATAATTTAGTACTTTCTGTAATAATAACGTTCAATACCAGTTGATATATTGTGTAATTCTAAAGTTCTTATTCAAGCCTAGTCCGTGTTTTGAGAGAGTAGAGTAAACTCCTTAAATCCGTTTCTCTTCTCTTGTAATTCAACAGCGGTCCGAGAGCTAGCGCTGTGGTTCACAGTCAGCTTGGTATTGTAGGTTAGTTGTTCCACTCACAATACTTCCCATGTTACACTCTCTATATAAATTGCAACTCGTTCAACATGCACTAAATATTATACAAATGATAAGAAATCGTCAATCTCAAAAATGATTCTTTATTTTATATTTTTTCCTTGAAAACAAAGGTTCTTCCTTTACGAAGATACAAAATCGATCTTACTACTGGAATGAATCGATTAATTATCGAATTCAGGGTTATACATTACTTTTAATTATTATTGTTTTTCTTAAACACAGGGTATGAAGGTTCTTTCAACTATTAGTAAGGTCAGAAAATGCAAAAATAGGATTACAAGGTATTACAGTACTGTGCGAATTAATGTGAACACAAGTGATAATTTGAAAAAAAAACAACATTTATTAGTTATAGACGAAGAAAAAAGAGAAAAGAATACAATTTAAATTGTTTTAATAGGAAATATGTCCTCCCTTGGCTTTTATAACTTCTTCAACACGTTTTGGCATAGAATCAACAAGTTTTTTACAGTGTTCTGATATTTGCTGGTCTCGAAACCATGTGTGGATTACAGCCTCAATCAGTTTTGTTTTTGTTGTGCAATCTATTTTACGAAGTCTAGCTTTTACAATAGCCCACAGATTTTCAATCGGATTAAGGTCCAGTGAGTTTCCTGGCCATTCAAGGCATGATATCTTTTTGTCCTTGAAATATTTCATCATGATCTTCGACACGTGACATGGAGCCGAATCTTGTTGAAAAACTGCTTGACCGTTGGCATCAACTTTTCTTAGTTCAGCTTCCAATCTGTATTCTACCAAGTCTCTGTATTTTTGTGAGTTCATCATGCCTTCGATCGGCACAAGGCATCCGGTACGTTTATAAGAAAAGCAGCCCCAGAACATCTTCTTTAACGGATGTTTAACTGTTTGATCAATATGAGCTGTCGTAAGTTTTTCGTTGTCACTTTTTCTAACGAAACGAGATCGCTGTCCTTGTACCAAAAAGTGGCTCTCATCTGAGAACAACACTTTTCTCCAATCTTCAACAGTCCAGCTCACATATTTTTTTGGCCAATCATATCGTTTTGTCATCATGGCAGCAGTCAATAACTGTTTTTTTTTTTGAGGTCTGACTGTTTTTCTTCCTCCTTCTGTAAGTCGTTTTCGTACGGTGGAGTCATGAACAATAACTCCAGCGTGTGGTAAGTCTTGCTGAAGTCCTTGGCTGGTTTTCCTAGGGTTTAATTTACTTTCCCTTATTAAAAAAGCTTCATCCCTTGCTGTTGTCTTTCTTTTCCTTCCACATTTCCCTTTTCTGTTCACTTCAATCGTCCCAGTGTCCCTTTTTTGCTTCAAAATCTTGTTGACAGCTCCTAAACTCACACCACACTCCTTGGCAATATCTCTTTGAGTCATTGATGTGTGTTCACTCAAAGTAACAATTTTAGTGCGCTTTTTGGGAGTAATATCCATCTTCAAAAATAAAAAGCAAATAAAGCCTTAGTTCAGCTTACTTCAGCAAAAACACAATAATTCTAAAAAAAAAACAAAATGCAACGCGTCTGTAGCTTGCTATCTCATTACTCACTGACTGTCAGAACAGTAAAACAAAATGGCCGCTACTTTGACATAAAAGTGTTGCCAACTGTAAAAAAAAAGTAAAATTGTGATAATTATGATGTGTTCACATTAATTCGCACAATACTGTACAATCTATTACTAACTTCTTATGAATTAATATTTAAAATAAGTGGAGTTTACCGTCCGACGACATCGTTACTTGTAATGGCCGTGCACAGCTAACCTCGTGTTTCGAGATGTTTTATCAACGTCAAGGTACAGATGAATAAATCCTCGCCAGTCTTCACTCCAAGTTCGAAATAAAGTTTGATGTCTTGGTCCTGGGATGACGCAGAAATGCCGATCCTTGCTGTTCACCAATGTCCAGTTCTTGTGGTTACGGGTTTCACTGTATTTTGTGTCAAAATATGCTTTCTCTATCGAGTCGTGGAAAGTGAGGTTCGAGTACAATTTTAAGTTCCTCTTTCGTTCTTTAGAATACTGGATTATTTTATTTCATTCAGGTAGTTATTTCTCTTCATTTGTCTATTAATTAAATTTAATGATTACTCATTATACTGAGTTTTATTGGTAAAGTTCTTCCTTTAGATTTTCGTCAATTTTAGTTGATAGGCTTAATAGTACTCTTTTATATGTGACCGTCAAAAGTCAGTGAGCTTTCCTTTCGTTATTTATTATTTAATTTTGTTTACTCATTAATTTATTTTATCATTTTTTCTAAGTTCATCAAAACTAAACTGTCCTCGTTCATGGATAACGATTCAATAATCGAATAAACAAATTTTATTCCATTTTGTCGTCCTTTACAACCAGTCTGTGTTCTCTTATTGGATAATATTTATAATCCTAGAACCATAATCATACAATGTTCTTGCACTTATTAAAATACTCCCTTACTAAATTTACATTATATCATATTATACCTTTACATATTGTTTGTTGTTAAATTATATACATTTTGCTGTCGTTTCCTCTTAATCTACTTATTCTAACAAGTACTATTTTCTTGTTACAAAATATTACTTTTCGGCATCATTGCACTATTACATTTTAAGATTTTATTTAAATTGAAGTTACTTATCTGCTATCAATAATTATTATGGATTTCTCCTAACTCATTACCTTATACTTAGTGTTTTTTACAAATTTTGTTACCAACTTTTCTGACCTGACTTCCTATACAATGTTACTGGTTTGTGGCCTATCATTACATTTTTATCTCATTCTGATTTTAATTTATTATTACCTACATTAGTATAGAATCCTTCATTTGTTTATGATGTAATTACAATAAACCCTTTGGTATCTCATTAACAATTATTGCCTTTCTGGCCAAGTTTACAATTATAATCCGCATACTAAATAAGTACATGTATACAAAACATTTAATTTTATAAAGTTTAACACCAGTTCTATAATGA
Organism: Magicicada septendecula; assembly: GCA_034769895.1. Lineage (NCBI taxonomy): Eukaryota > Metazoa > Arthropoda > Insecta > Hemiptera > Cicadidae > Magicicada > Magicicada septendecula. Next base: position 629,953,912 of record CM068368.1, on the reverse strand, counting down.
CATATTTGATAACATAAAAATGAAATTAACATCAGTTAATTGATATTCTCTTAAAACAATTGCTTCACTTGCTACATACAAAAAACAACATAAATATCATGATAATAACACAACATGATAAAACATAATAACATGTACATTTTTATAAAATAAATCATGGACTAATTAATTATTCTCCTCTCAGTTAATTCATTAATCATTCTAAAACTGTCTAAGTTAGGTTTTACATTACTTGTCAATGTTTATCGTTTACCCTTTTCAACTGAACACTTAATAGTTTGTATTTATAAACATTCTTAATTTTTCTTTTACCTTGTATTCTTATTTGGTGATTATTCATTCATTTAATAATGGTTTATTTTTCTGACCTTTTATTATTACGGACAATTATTATTTTTATTTTTAGTTTGAGAATTATAAACTTTTTATGTAACGTAGGGGACCATATTTTCTTTACGTTACATATGCTTCCCCTCCAAAAGAAGTTTAGTTTATCTGAATATGATTTGGTTAAAATAAACTTATATTTTTTCATGCTTTGGAATATTTTCTTCTTATTCATTGTAGAATTTTAATGGTATTTCGTAGAATTTTTTTTTATTCGTAGTACCCTTTGTTTGGTTAATGGTAATTGACTTGATTTCCGAATGTAACATTTTTACTAATACTCAATTCTCTCTATTGGATGAAAATTCATGAATGATATTATTTCTCTTGTTTGTTTTTTCAAACATTACTTGACAATGATTGGTCACAATAATCAGTAAAAACTTGTTTTAACATTCTCATATTTCTATTTACTTCTATAAATGTGCTTCTCAATTGAGCTTCTGTCAGCTATCTTCTTTCTGTTTTCTTCCTTCATTCTTTTGGAATCTGATGTTAATCTTCTCAGCTGTTTTATTATCCCTTAAATATTCAATTTCCCTAACGTTCCCTAACACGTGAGCTGGGCAGTCCAGAGGGGCACTTTTGGCTACATACTCTGCTGGCCATACTACACTTAAATATAATACTGCTGGAATTCATCTACAGACAGTTATAAAAAATAAAATAATACCATAATAGTCTCTTTATTTGACTAATAATAAACATCTTTGGGATTCTTCACGCTGTTGCGGTTTACATTTAATTATATATATTTCTTTTTCTTCTTGCTTCCTTCTTATTTTCAGTAGCTATTTTCAGATAACATTATTGACAGTCATTATTTGTAAATACTTTTGACTTTCGTTCTTGTGACAGATGTTCTCCGTACTATTTCTTCCTTCATCATTTTCAATTCCAAGAAATTCTAAATTGTAGCTGTATTAATTATTATCATTCTTTAGTTTCATTGTAATTATAGTCATTAAATTATCCATTGTTCTTCTTATTTTACCTTTTTATCTGAGTACATTACCATGAATTGTTTTTATTTATTTATTCTTCTTTTGTTCCCCTAAAAATATTATTTTTTCTATTATTTCATTTTAAATCAGTTATTTATAAATAAATTACGTAATCTGTTCTTACATCCTCTTGGCGTTTTGTTGTTTATCTTTAATCATATTGTTTCAAAATATCTTAAGTAAGTTGTCCTTACATGCTTTTGGAATTTAGCAGTTATCTCTGAATAATTATCTTGGAACTTGCGATAATAGTTACAAATTCCGAGGAAAGATTGTAACTGTTTTCTGTTTTTTGGAGTAGGGAACTGTTGAATTACTTTCTCTTGTGATGGTGATATACCCATTTCTGTTAAATTAAAACCTAAAAACTTTACTTTGGTTGCAATAAATTTTGATTTGTTTAGTTTAAGTGTTACATTATTCTCTGACAGCTTTCTCAGTACTTGTTCCACTCTTGTGCAGTGTTCATCCCAATTAGAAGAGGTTATCAGTAAATCGTCTACGTATACTGTGGTGAATTGTAGAGTTTCTTGTCCCAATATCTGGTCCATACATTTTACGAATATTGCGACGGAATTAATCAATCCGAAAGGTAACCTTTTAAACTGGTAGTTCCTTCCGTCAAAAAGGAACGCCATATATTTCCTACTATTTGGGTGCAACTCCACCTGCCAGTATCCGCATACAGTATCCCAGGTACTAATGTATTTGGTACCGTGAAATTTTTTCAGAATTCTTCAATCTCGCCAGGGGACGTTCTATCATTTATAATCATTTTGTTTATCTCCCTAGCATCCAGGCAAATTCTTACCTTCCCATTCTTTTTGGGAATCGCCACTACGGGGCTGGTATATGGTGATTGACTATATTCTATGATGTCATCCTTTATCATACGATTTATGTCCTCTCGAACTTCGTTTTTGATTGAATAAGCTATCGGGTAGGATTTTCTGCAAAAGTCTACTGGTTCTTTGAAATTGATTTCACATTGGTAACCCTTAACCTTACTGGGAGTGTTGGAAAAGATATGTTTATATGTATTGTATATTTCAATTAATTTTTCAGCCTGTACCTCACTTATCTGTTGACCTGTTTTTTCCCTTTGGAACTCTCGTATTTTTTCCAACTTACTATGCCATAGTTCTTGATCGTCGTCCTCATATTTGATCATTTCTGGCAGTTTATTATTTTTACAAAAATAGCTCTTCATGACATGACATTTGTCATTGATTGAAACGGTTCTATTTGCGTCCACTAATTCCACTGTCCACACTCCTTCTTCGGATGTTAAGGACACTATTCCTCTACTCAGGTCTATTACTGCCGAATGTTGTCGTAATATGTCGCATCCAATTAGTACGTTGAACGGTAACCCCGTTGCGACTAGGAATCCTATTGGTATCGTCACATTATTATTTGTGAGGTCAAGTGATACTTGCTTCTTAACAGATTTATTTTGCCGTCCAGTAGCTCCGATTATTATTACATTATTCACACGTAAAGTGGGTATAGGTATTTGATTTTCTCGTTGGATTCTCTCCAGTTCGGTACTATCAATTAACGAGATGTTGGACCCCGTATCTATCGTAACTGTCAACTGTATTCCATTTAGCTTAGCGATTATATATACAATTTCATTATTGTTATTGTGTACATGTATATCCTCCTCTTCTAAGAGGTCCTCCCTGATATCTTTTAAATAATGGTTGGTGATGATTGTTATAGTCTGGTCAGTGGTATGTCTGATTATTTGTCGTTGATCCCCAAGAGATTGGTTCAGTGATGGGTGGTCTTCAGTTGTCACTGCCTCTGTTAGTTTAAACGAGGGCTTCCCTCATCCTCCCTGTTTTCTGGTGAGTTTTGTGGTTGGTTCAGTAGTGGTTCCTGTCTGTTCCCAGGATTGTTGTCCATCGGTCTACAATTTTCTCCGTATTGGTGGTCGTCCTCGCGTTGTGACTGGTTATAATAGTTGTGGTTCATGTGTGTCCTCGGGTAGTACCGTCTCTGATTACCTTGAGGTCGGGAGTATATATAATTCACGTTGTGTCGGTTGTCCCCGTCTCCTCTATTATGCTGATTATCGTGGTAATTATAATGGTTATTACCCCGATAATTATTATTCCTTTGATTATTATTTGGGTTGTTAGTATGGGTTCTTTTCTGGTTACCATTTTGGTTTGTTTGATGATTATTATTACTGTTTGGATTTTGTTGGGGGTCATTGCAGTTGTATCTATTGTATTTAGTATTAATTATGCGGTTCCTTTGATACGGTCCCTCATGCTCATAATTTTCTAAAAAGTTAGCCATAGCTTGGATAGTCTTAATCTGGCTATATATTCGGGCGTTCTTTATCCCTTCCTCGTAATGGTATGAGAGTTGTATCACCAAACACTCCTCAGGAATTCTGGGCTCCAGATTACGGGCCATGCACACCTTGCCTAGGAAGTATGATGTGGGAGATTGTCCTACGTTTGCCTCATACCGACCATTGTTTAAATTATTTCTCACCATATTTTGGGTCGACTCCGACCAATACTTCTCCCTAAACTGTTTTTTAAATTCTGTTATATTTTGAATGTCGGGACGCACTGCCATCCACCAATTGTCATGGGCATCCTTGAACATCTCATCGATCATTCCTCGGATAACATTCCACCGGGTCTCTCTATTCCTTGCTATCATCTCTTCTACCCTCTGCAGAAACTCCATGGGGTTACGTTTGTAATTCCTAAAATTGATTAATTCCCGGTTATCGTTGTTGGTGATATAAGTATTTTGGCATGTTCTATCCCGCCATGAATCCACTTCTTGTAGTTGTATCTCGCGTCGACGGATTTCCTCGATCTTCTCTTTATTCGTACTTACTTGGCTTTCGACATTGTTTAAGTTATTATATACTCTTTCCATTCGTTCGCCAATGTCAGTACGTACTTGTGCTATTCCTTCCTTATTCTCCTCCTGCATTTGATGTACCTCTTGTTTAATCTGCTCGCATCTTTCTACCGTCTCCTGTTGGAGTCCTTCAACCATCGTTTTATTTTATTTTGTATTTCCTCACAGACTTGTACCACTGTTTCGTTGGTTTTTTTCTAATTTTTTATTTGTTTCGGCTATTTCTTGTTTCCTTTCTTCATTGTCTTTATCCACCTTTTGGTTAATTGTCACATGGACATTCTCAATTCTTTCATTAATCCGCCTTAAATTCTCTTCATTTATTTGTCTGATCTCTTCCTTCATTTGTCTTAAAGCCTCATCATTCCTGTCAAACCTTTCATTAAGTTTCTTTGAAGTTTCCTCCTGTTTCCTAAAATTTTCCTTGTTTTCCTCCTCCATTTTGTCGAATTTTTCGTTCAAGGTTTCATTTTGTTTCCTCAAGTTTTCCTTATTTTCCTCATTTATTTTCTTTGAGTTTTCCCCCTGTTTCCTAATATTTTCCTTGTTTTCCTCCTCCATTTTGTCGAATTTTTCGTTCAAGGTCTCATTTTGTTTCCTCAAGTTTTCCTTATTTTCCTCATTTATTTTCTTTGAGTTTTCCTCCTGTTTCCTAAATTGTTCTGCCATAAATTGCATTATTTCTTGCCAATTTGGTTCTCCGCTGGCTTCCGCTTTGCCCCCCCACTTGTTTCTCTTTTTCCGTGTCTATAACTACTTCAGTTTCTTCTTTATCACCTATCTGTTGTTCCATTTCACTATCCGTGACTATTTCTATTTCTTGTTCCTGTCCAATTTCTTCCTTCTCCGTGTATTCTGCTCTCTTCTTTGACCTACCTCTGGTATTATGCATTTTTTGTCTCTAATAGTTGCCTGCTCAAATTAAGTAATAGTTATGGAATCGACGTTTTACTTAACTTAAGCCCTACAAGTTGAGCGCCAATTTATATTATCTCGTTTCTTCCTAGTTCCGATCTTTTTTCCTTCGTAATAAATTTTTGTTGTGATTTAAATTATTTATTAAGTGTTAAGTGGTTTCTCTTAAAAACCGCAATGTCAGGTTATTTGTGAAGAAATAATATCTTTTAATGGGTGATCTTAATCAAATATTAAGAATATCTTAATATTATATAATAATTTAGTTAAATATCACTATTGTTTGACGACTTGGAACACTAAGTTTTTTATAAGTAAAATTGTCAAGATTTACCTTACAGCCTAAACCGGCTTTCACCTTTAGAAGGCTTCATCAGAGGCTAAAATCAGAGAGCCTCTGATGAAGCCTTCTAAAGGTGAAAGCCGGTTTAGGCTGTAAGGTAAATCTTCACGATTTTACTTATAAAAAACTTAGTGTTCCGAGTCGTCAAACAATAGTGATATTTAGTTAAGTAACGGACACGTCATGGACAACGAAATCCAAGAAAATAATTTAGTACTTTCTGTAATAATAACGTTCGATACCAGTTGATATATTGTGTAATTCTAAAGTTCTTATTCAAGCCTAGTCCGCGTTTTGAGAGAGTAGAGTAAACTCCTTAAATCCGTTTCTCTTCTCTTGTAATTCAACAGCGGTCCGCGAGCTAGCGCTGTAGTTCACAGTCAGCTTGGTATTGTAGGTTAGTTGTTCCACTCACAATACTTCCCACGTTACACTCTCTATATAAATTACAACTCGTTCAACATGCACTAAATATTATACAAATGATAAGACATCGTCAATTTCAAAAATGATTCTTTATTTTATATTTTTTCCTTGAAAACAAAGGTTCTTCCTATACGAAGATACAAAATTGATCGTACTACTGGAATGAATGAATCGATTAATTATCGAATTCAGGGTTATACATTACTTTTAATTATTATTGTTTTTCTTAAACACAGGGTATGAAGGTTCTTTCAACTATTAGTAAGGTCAGAAAATGCAAAAATAGGATTACAAGGTATTACAATCTATTACTAACTTCTTATGAATTAATATTTAAAATAAGTGGAGTTTACCGTCCGACGACATCGTTACTTGTAATGGCCGTGCACAGCTAACCTCGTGTTTCGAGATGTTTTATCAACGTCAAGGTACAGATGAATAAATCCTCGCCAGTCTTCACTCCAAGTTCGAAATAAAGTTTGATGTCTTGGTCCTGGGATGACGCAGAAATGCCGATCCTTGCTGTTCACCAATGTCCAGTTCTTGTGGTTACGGGTTTCACTGTATTTTGTGTCAAAATATGCTTTCTCTATCGAGTCGTGGAAAGTGAGGTTCGAGTACAATTTTAAGTTCCTCTTTCGTTCTTTAGAATACTGGATTATTTTATTTCATTCAGGTAGTTATTTCTCTTCATTTGTCTATTAATTAAATTTAATGATTACTCATTATACTGAGTTTTATTGGTAAAGTTCTTCCTTTAGATTTTCGTCAATTTTAGTTGATAGGCTTAATAGTACTCTTTTATATGTGACCGTCAAAAGTCAGTGAGCTTTCCTTTCGTTATTTATTATTTAATTTTGTTTACTCATTAATTTATTTTATCATTTTTTCTAAGTTCATCAAAACTAAACTGTCCTCGTTCATGGATAACGATTCAATAATCGAATAAACAAATTTTATTCCATTTTGTCGTCCTTGACAACCAGTCTGTGTTCTCTTATTGGATAATATTTATAATCCTAGAACCATAATCATACAATGTTCTTGCACTTATTAAAATACTCCCTTACTAAATTTACATTATATCATATTATACCTTTACATATTGTTTGTTGTTAAATTATATACATTTTGCTGTCGTTTCCTCTTAATCTACTTATTCTAACAAGTACTATTTTCTTGTTACAAAATATTACTTTTCGGCATCATTGCACTATTACATTTTAAGATTTTATTTAAATTGAAGTTACTTATCTGCTATCAATAATTATTATGGATTTCTCCTAACTCATTACCTTATACTTAGTGTTTTTTACAAATTTTGTTACCAACTTTTCTGACCTGACTTCCTATACAATGTTACTGGTTTGTGGCCTATCATTACATTTTTATCTCATTCTGATTTTAATTTATTATTACCTACATTAGTATAGAATCCTTCATTTGTTTATGATGTAATTACAATAAACCCTTTGGTATCTCATTAACAATTATTGCCTTTCTGGCCAAGTTTACAATTATAATCCGCATACTAAATAAGTACATGTATACAAAACATTTAATTTTATAAAGTTTAACACCAGTTCTATAATGACATATTTGATAACATAAAAATGAAATTAACATCAGTTAATTGATATTCTCTTAAAACAATTGCTCCACTTGCTACATACAAAAAACAACATAAATATCATGATAATAACACAACATGATAAAACATAATAACATGTACATTTTTATAAAATAAATCGTGGACTAATTAATTATTCTCCTCTCAGTTAATTCATTAATCATTCTAAAACTGTCTAAGTTAGGTTTTACATTACTTGTCAATGTTTATCGTTTACCCTTTTCAACTGAACACTTAATAGTTTGTATTTATAAACATTCTTAATTTTTCTTTTACCTTGTATTCTTATTTGGTGATTATTCATTCATTTAATAATGGTTTATTTTTCTGACCTTTTATTATTACGGACAATTATTATTTTTATTTTTAGTTTGAGAATTATAAACTTTTTATGTAACGTAGGGGACCATATTTTCTTTACGTTACATATGCTTCCCCTCCAAAAGAAGTTTAGTTTATCTGAATATGATTTGGTTAAAATAAACTTATATTTTTTCATGCTTTGGAATATTTTCTTCTTATTCATTGTAGAATTTTAATGGTATTTCGTAGAATTTTTTTTTATTCGTAGTACCCTTTGTTTGGTTAATGGTAATTGACTTGATTTCCGAATGTAACATTTTTACTAATACTCAATTCTCTATATTGGATGAAAATTCATGAATGATATTATTTCTCTTGTTTGTTTTTTCAAACATTACTTGACAATGATTGGTCACAATAATCAGTAAAAACTTGTTTTAACATTCTCATATTTCTATTTACTTCTATAAATGTGCTTCTCAATTGAGCTTCTGTCAGCTATCTTCTTTCTGTTTTCTTCCTTCATTCTTTTGGAATCTGATGTTAATCTTCTCAGCTGTTTTATTATCCCTTAAATATTCAATTTCCCTAACGTTCCCTAACACGTGAGCTGGGCAGTCCAGAGGGGCACTTTTGGCTACATACTCTGCTGGCCATACTACACTTAAATATAATACTGCTGGAATTCATCTACAGACAGTTATAAAAAATAAAATAATACCATAATAGTCTCTTTATTTGACTAATAATAAACATCTTTGGGATTCTTCACGCTGTTGCGGTTTACATTTAATTATATATATTTCTTTTTCTTCTTGCTTCCTTCTTATTTTCAGTAGCTATTTTCAGATAACATTATTGACAGTCATTATTTGTAAATACTTTTGACTTTCGTTCTTGTGACAGATGTTCTCCGTACTATTTCTTCCTTCATCATTTTCAATTCCAAGAAATTCTAAATTGTAGCTGTATTAATTATTATCATTCTTTAGTTTCATTGTAATTATAGTCATTAAATTATCCATTGTTCTTCTTATTTTACCTTTTTATCTGAGTACATTACCATGAATTGTTTTTATTTATTTATTCTTCTTTTGTTCCCCTAAAAATATTATTTTTTCTATTATTTCATTTTAAATCAGTTATTTATAAATAAATTACGTAATCTGTTCTTACATCCTCTTGGCGTTTTGTTGTTTATCTTTAATCATATTGTTTCAAAATATCTTAAGTAAGTTGTCCTTACATGCTTTTGGAATTTAGCAGTTATCTCTGAATAATTATCTTGGAACTTGCGATAATAGTTACAAATTCCGAGGAAAGATTGTAACTGTTTTCTGTTTTTTGGAGTAGGGAACTGTTGAATTACTTTCTCTTGTGATGGTGATATACCCATTTCTGTTAAATTAAAACCTAAAAACTTTACTTTGGTTGCAATAAATTTTGATTTGTTTAGTTTAAGTGTTACATTATTCTCTGACAGCTTTCTCAGTACTTGTTCCACTCTTGTGCAGTGTTCATCCCAATTAGAAGAGGTTATCAGTAAATCGTCTACGTATACTGTGGTGAATTGTAGAGTTTCTTGTCCCAATATCTGGTCCATACATTTTACGAATATTGTGACGGAATTAATCAATCCGAAAGGTAACCTTTTAAACTGGTAGTTCCTTCCGTCAAAAAGGAACGCCATATATTTCCTACTATTTGGGTGCAACTCCACCTGCCAGTATCCGCATACAGTATCCCAGGTACTAATGTATTTGGTACCGTGAAATTTTTTCAGAATTCTTCAATCTCGCCAGGGGACGTTCTATCATTTATAATCATTTTGTTTATCTCCCTAGCATCCAGGCAAATTCTTACCTTCCCATTCTTTTTGGGAATCGCCACTACGGGGCTGGTATATGGTGATTGACTATATTCTATGATGTCATCCTTTATCATACGATTTATGTCCTCTCGAACTTCGTTTTTGATTGAATAAGCTATCGGGTAGGATTTTCTGCAAAAGTCTACTGGTTCTTTGAAATTGATTTCACATTGGTAACCCTTAACCTTACTGGGAGTGTTGGAAAAGATATGTTTATATGTATTGTATATTTCAATTAATTTTTCAGCCTGTACCTCACTTATCTGTTGACCTGTTTTTTCCCTTTGGAACTCTCGTATTTTTTCCAACTTACTATGCCATAGTTCTTGATCGTCGTCCTCATATTTGATCATTTCTGGCAGTTTATTATTTTTACAAAAATAGCTCTTCATGACATGACATTTGTCATTGATTGAAACGGTTCTATTTGCGTCCACTAATTCCACTGTCCACACTCCTTCTTCGGATGTTAAGGACACTATTCCTCTACTCAGGTCTATTACTGCCGAATGTTGTCGTAATATGTCGCATCCAATTAGTACGTTGAACGGTAACCCCGTTGCGACTAGGAATCCTATTGGTATCGTCACATTATTATTTGTGAGGTCAAGTGATACTTGCTTCTTAACAGATTTATTTTGCCGTCCAGTAGCTCCGATTATTATTACATTATTCACACGTAAAGTGGGTATAGGTATTTGATTTTCTCGTTGGATTCTCTCCAGTTCGGTACTATCAATTAACGAGATGTTGGACCCCGTATCTATCGTAACTGTCAACTGTATTCCATTTAGCTTAGCGATTATATATACAATTTCATTATTGTTATTGTGTACATGTATATCCTCCTCTTCTAAGAGGTCCTCCCTGATATCTTTTAAATAATGGTTGGTGATGATTGTTATAGTCTGGTCAGTGGTATGTCTGATTATTTGTCGTTGATCCCCAAGAGATTGGTTCAGTGATGGGTGGTCTTCAGTTGTCACTGCCTCTGTTAGTTTAAACGAGGGCTTCCCTCATCCTCCCTGTTTTCTGGTGAGTTTTGTGGTTGGTTCAGTAGTGGTTCCTGTCTGTTCCCAGGATTGTTGTCCATCGGTCTACAATTTTCTCCGTATTGGTGGTCGTCCTCGCGTTGTGACTGGTTATAATAGTTGTGGTTCATGTGTGTCCTCGGGTAGTACCGTCTCTGATTACCTTGAGGTCGGGAGTATATATAATTCACGTTGTGTCGGTTGTCCCCGTCTCCTCTATTATGCTGATTATCGTGGTAATTATAATGGTTATTACCCCGATAATTATTATTCCTTTGATTATTATTTGGGTTGTTAGTATGGGTTCTTTTCTGGTTACCATTTTGGTTTGTTTGATGATTATTATTACTGTTTGGATTTTGTTGGGGGTCGTTGCAGTTGTATCTATTGTATTTAGTATTAATTATGCGGTTCCTTTGATACGGTCCCTCATGCTCATAATTTTCTAAAAAGTTAGCCATAGCTTGGATAGTCTTAATCTGGCTATATATTCGGGCGTTCTTTATCCCTTCCTCGTAATGGTATGAGAGTTGTATCACCAAACACTCCTCAGGAATTCTGGGCTCCAGATTACGGGCCATGCACACCTTGCCTAGGAAGTATGATGTGGGAGATTGTCCTACGTTTGCCTCATACTGACCATTGTTTAAATTATTTCTCACCATATTTTGGGTCGACTCCGACCAATACTTCTCCCTAAACTGTTTTTTAAATTCTGTTATATTTTGAATGTCGGGACGCACTGCCATCCACCAATTGTCATGGGCATCCTTGAACATCTCATCGATCATTCCTCGGATAACATTCCACCGGGTCTCTCTATTCCTTGCTATCATCTCTTCTACCCTCTGCAGAAACTCCATGGGGTTACGTTTGTAATTCCTAAAATTGATTAATTCCCGGTTATCGTTGTTGGTGATATAAGTATTTTGGCATGTTCTATCCCGCCATGAATCCACTTCTTGTAGTTGTATCTCGCGTCGACGGATTTCCTCGATCTTCTCTTTATTCGTACTTACTTGGCTTTCGACATTGTTTAAGTTATTATATACTCTTTCCATTCGTTCGCCAATGTCAGTATGTACTTGAGCTATTCCTTCCTTATTCTCCTCCTGCATTTGATGTACCTCTTGTTTAATCTGCTCGCATCTTTCTACCGTCTCCTGTTGGAGTCCTTCAACCATCGTTTTATTTTATTTTGTATTTCCTCACAGACTTGTACCACTGTTTCGTTGGTTTTTTCTAATTTTTTATTTGTTTCGGCTATTTCTTGTTTCCTTTCTTCATTGTCTTTATCCACCTTTTGGTTAATTGTCACATGGACATTCTCAATTCTTTCATTAATCCGCCTTAAATTCTCTTCATTTATTTGTCTGATCTCTTCCTTCATTTGTCTTAAACCCTCATCATTCCTGTCAAACCTTTCATTAAGTTTCTTTGAAGTTTCCTCCTGTTTCCTAAAATTTTCCTTGTTTTCCTCCTCCATTTTGTCGAATTTTTCGTTCAAGGTTTCATTTTGTTTCCTCAAGTTTTCCTTATTTTCCTCATTTATTTTCTTTGAGTTTTCCCCCTGTTTCCTAATATTTTCCTTGTTTTCCTCCTCCATTTTGTCGAATTTTTCGTTCAAGGTCTCATTTTGTTTCCTCAAGTTTTCCTTATTTTCCTCATTTATTTTCTTTGAGTTTTCCTCCTGTTTCCTAAATTGTTCTGCCATAAATTGCATTATTTCTTGCCAATTTGGTTCTCCGCTGGCTTCCGCTTTGCCCCCCCGCTTGTTTCTCATTTTCCGTGTCTATAACTACTTCAGTTTCTTCTTTATCACCTATCTGTTGTTCCATTTCACTATCCGTGACTATTTCTATTTCTTGTTCCTGTCCAATTTCTTCCTTCTCCGTGTATTCTGCTCTCTTCTTTGACCTACCTCTGGTATTATGCATTTTTTGTCTCTAATAGTTGCCTGCTCAAATTAAGTAATAGTTATGGAATCGACGTTTTACTTAACTTAAGCCCTACAAGTTGAGCGCCAATTTATATTATCTCGTTTCTTCCTAGTTCCGATCTTTTTTCCTTCGTAATAAATTTTTGTTGTGATTTAAATTATTTATTAAGTGTTAAGTGGTTTCTCTTAAAAACCGCAATGTCAGGTTATTTGTGAAGAAATAATATCTTTTAATGGGTGATCTTAATCAAATATTAAGAATATCTTAATATTATATAATAATTTAGTTAAATATCACTATTGTTTGACGACTTGGAACACTAAGTTTTTTATAAGTAAAATTGTCAAGATTTACCTTACAGCCTAAACCGGCTTTCACCTTTAGAAGGCTTCATCAGAGGCTAAAATCAGAGAGCCTCTGATGAAGCCTTCTAAAGGTGAAAGCCGGTTTAGGCTGTAAGGTAAATCTTCACGATTTTACTTATAAAAAACTTAGTGTTCCGAGTCGTCAAACAATAGTGATATTTAGTTAAGTAACGGACACGTCATGGACAACGAAATCCAAGAAAATAATTTAGTACTTTCTGTAATAATAACGTTCGATACCAGTTGATATATTGTGTAATTCTAAAGTTCTTATTCAAGCCTAGTCCGGGTTTTGAGAGAGTAGAGTAAACTCCTTAAATCCGTTTCTCTTCTCTTGTAATTCAACAGCGGTCCGCGAGCTAGCGCTGTAGTTCACAGTCAGCTTGGTATTGTAGGTTAGTTGTTCCACTCACAATACTTCCCACGTTACACTCTCTATATAAATTACAACTCGTTCAACATGCACTAAATATTATACAAATGATAAGACATCGTCAATTTCAAAAATGATTCTTTATTTTATATTTTTCCTTGAAAACAAAGGTTCTTCCTATACGAAGATACAAAATTGATCGTACTACTGGAATGAATGAATCGATTAATTATCGAATTCAGGGTTATACATTACTTTTAATTATTATTGTTTTTCTTAAACACAGGGTATGAAGGTTCTTTCAACTATTAGTAAGGTCAGAAAATGCAAAAATAGGATTACAAGGTATTACAATCTATTACTAACTTCTTATGAATTAATATTTAAAATAAGTGGAGTTTACCGTCCGACGACATCGTTACTTGTAATGGCCGTGCACAGCTAACCTCGTGTTTCGAGATGTTTTATCAACGTCAAGGTACAGATGAATAAATCCTCGCCAGTCTTCACTCCAAGTTCGAAATAAAGTTTGATGTCTTGGTCCTGGGATGACGCAGAAATGCCGATCCTTGCTGTTCACCAATGTCCAGTTCTTGTGGTTACGGGTTTCACTGTATTTTGTGTCAAAATATGCTTTCTCTATCGAGTCGTGGAAAGTGAGGTTCGAGTACAATTTTAAGTTCCTCTTTCGTTCTTTAGAATACTGGATTATTTTATTTCATTCAGGTAGTTATTTCTCTTCATTTGTCTATTAATTAAATTTAATGATTACTCATTATACTGAGTTTTATTGGTAAAGTTCTTCCTTTAGATTTTCGTCAATTTTAGTTGATAGGCTTAATAGTACTCTTTTATATGTGACCGTCAAAAGTCAGTGAGCTTTCCTTTCGTTATTTATTATTTAATTTTGTTTACTCATTAATTTATTTTATCATTTTTTCTAAGTTCATCAAAACTAAACTGTCCTCGTTCATGGATAACGATTCAATAATCGAATAAACAAATTTTATTCCATTTTGTCGTCCTTGACAACCAGTCTGTGTTCTCTTATTGGATAATATTTATAATCCTAGAACCATAATCATACAATGTTCTTGCACTTATTAAAATACTCCCTTACTAAATTTACATTATATCATATTATACCTTTACATATTGTTTGTTGTTAAATTATATACATTTTGCTGTCGTTTCCTCTTAATCTACTTATTCTAACAAGTACTATTTTCTTGTTACAAAATATTACTTTTCGGCATCATTGCACTATTACATTTTAAGATTTTATTTAAATTGAAGTTACTTATCTGCTATCAATAATTATTATGGATTTCTCCTAACTCATTACCTTATACTTAGTGTTTTTTACAAATTTTGTTACCAACTTTTCTGACCTGACTTCCTATACAATGTTACTGGTTTGTGGCCTATCATTACATTTTTATCTCATTCTGATTTTAATTTATTATTACCTACATTAGTATAGAATCCTTCATTTGTTTATGATGTAATTACAATAAACCCTTTGGTATCTCATTAACAATTATTGCCTTTCTGGCCAAGTTTACAATTATAATCCGCATACTAAATAAGTACATGTATACAAAACATTTAATTTTATAAAGTTTAACACCAGTTCTATAATGACATATTTGATAACATAAAAATGAAATTAACATCAGTTAATTGATATTCTCTTAAAACAATTGCTCCACTTGCTACATACAAAAAACAACATAAATATCATGATAATAACACAACATGATAAAACATAATAACATGTACATTTTTATAAAATAAATCGTGGACTAATTAATTATTCTCCTCTCAGTTAATTCATTAATCATTCTAAAACTGTCTAAGTTAGGTTTTACATTACTTGTCAATGTTTATCGTTTACCCTTTTCAACTGAACACTTAATAGTTTGTATTTATAAACATTCTTAATTTTTCTTTTACCTTGTATTCTTATTTGGTGATTATTCATTCATTTAATAATGGTTTATTTTTCTGACCTTTTATTATTACGGACAATTATTATTTTTATTTTTAGTTTGAGAATTATAAACTTTTTATGTAACGTAGGGGACCATATTTTCTTTACGTTACATATGCTTTCCCTCCAAAAGAAGTTTAGTTTATCTGAATATGATTTGGTTAAAATAAACTTATATTTTTTCATGCTTTGGAATATTTTCTTCTTATTCATTGTAGAATTTTAATGGTATTTCGTAGAATTTTTTTTTATTCGTAGTACCCTTTGTTTGGTTAATGGTAATTGACTTGATTTCCGAATGTAACATTTTTACTAATACTCAATTCTCTATATTGGATGAAAATTCATGAATGATATTATTTCTCTTGTTTGTTTTTTCAAACATTACTTGACAATGATTGGTCACAATAATCAGTAAAAACTTGTTTTAACATTCTCATATTTCTATTTACTTCTATAAATGTGCTTCTCAATTGAGCTTCTGTCAGCTATCTTCTTTCTGTTTTCTTCCTTCATTCTTTTGGAATCTGATGTTAATCTTCTCAGCTGTTTTATTATCCCTTAAATATTCAATTTCCCTAACGTTCCCTAACACGTGAGCTGGGCAGTCCAGAGGGGCACTTTTGGCTACATACTCTGCTGGCCATACTACACTTAAATATAATACTGCTGGAATTCATCTACAGACAGTTATAAAAAATAAAATAATACCATAATAGTCTCTTTATTTGACTAATAATAAACATCTTTGGGATTCTTCACGCTGTTACGGTTTACATTTAATTATATATATTTCTTTTTCTTCTTGCTTCCTTCTTATTTTCAGTAGCTATTTTCAGATAACATTATTGACAGTCATTATTTGTAAATACTTTTGACTTTCGTTCTTGTGACAGATGTTCTCCGTACTATTTCTTCCTTCATCATTTTCAATTCCAAGAAATTCTAAATTGTAGCTGTATTAATTATTATCATTCTTTAGTTTCATTGTAATTATAGTCATTAAATTATCCATTGTTCTTCTTATTTTACCTTTTTATCTGAGTACATTACCATGAATTGTTTTTATTTATTTATTCTTCTTTTGTTCCCCTAAAAATATTATTTTTTCTATTATTTCATTTTAAATCAGTTATTTATAAATAAATTACGTAATCTGTTCTTACATCCTCTTGGCGTTTTGTTGTTTATCTTTAATCATATTGTTTCAAAATATCTTAAGTAAGTTGTCCTTACATGTTTTTGGAATTTAGCAGTTATCTCTGAATAATTATCTTGGAACTTGCGATAATAGTTACAAATTCCGAGGAAAGATTGTAACTGTTTTCTGTTTTTTGGAGTAGGGAACTGTTGAATTACTTTCTCTTGTGATGGTGATATACCCATTTCTGTTAAATTAAAACCTAAAAACTTTACTTTGGTTGCAATAAATTTTGATTTGTTTAGTTTAAGTGTTACATTATTCTCTGACAGCTTTCTCAGTACTTGTTCCACTCTTGTGCAGTGTTCATCCCAATTAGAAGAGGTTATCAGTAAATCGTCTACGTATACTGTGGTGAATTGTAGAGTTTCTTGTCCCAATATCTGGTCCATACATTTTACGAATATTGTGACGGAATCAATCAATCCGAAAGGTAACCTTTTAAACTGGTAGTTCCTTCCGTCAAAAAGGAACGCCATATATTTCCTACTATTTGGGTGCAACTCCACCTGCCAGTATCCGCATACAGTATCCCAGGTACTAATGTATTTGGTACCGTGAAATTTTTTCAGAATTCTTCAATCTCGCCAGGGGACGTTCTATCATTTATAATCATTTTGTTTATCTCCCTAGCATCCAGGCAAATTCTTACCTTCCCATTCTTTTTGGGAATCGCCACTACGGGGCTGGTATATGGTGATTGACTATATTCTATGATGTCATCCTTTATCATACGATTTATGTCCTCTCGAACTTCGTTTTTGATTGAATAAGCTATCGGGTAGGATTTTCTGCAAAAGTCTACTGGTTCTTTGAAATTGATTTCACATTGGTAACCCTTAACCTTACTGGGAGTGTTGGAAAAGATATGTTTATATGTATTGTATATTTCAATTAATTTTTCAGCCTGTACCTCACTTATCTGTTGACCTGTTTTTTCCCTTTGGAACTCTCGTATTTTTTCCAACTTACTATGCCATAGTTCTTGATCGTCGTCCTCATATTTGATCATTTCTGGCAGTTTATTATTTTTACAAAAATAGCTCTTCATGACATGACATTTGTCATTGATTGAAACGGTTCTATTTGCGTCCACTAATTCCACTGTCCACACTCCTTCTTCGGATGTTAAGGACACTATTCCTCTACTCAGGTCTATTACTGCCGAATGTTGTCGTAATATGTCGCATCCAATTAGTACGTTGAACGGTAACCCCGTTGCGACTAGGAATCCTATTGGTATCGTCACATTATTATTTGTGAGGTCAAGTGATACTTGCTTCTTAACAGATTTATTTTGCCGTCCAGTAGCTCCGATTATTATTACATTATTCACACGTAAAGTGGGTATAGGTATTTGATTTTCTCGTTGGATTCTCTCCAGTTCGGTACTATCAATTAACGAGATGTTGGACCCCGTATCTATCGTAACTGTCAACTGTATTCCATTTAGCTTAGCGATTATATATACAATTTCATTATTGTTATTGTGTACATGTATATCCTCCTCTTCTAAGAGGTCCTCCCTGATATCTTTTAAATAATGGTTGGTGATGATTGTTATAGTCTGGTCAGTGGTATGTCTGATTATTTGTCGTTGATCCCCAAGAGATTGGTTCAGTGATGGGTGGTCTTCAGTTGTCACTGCCTCTGTTAGTTTAAACGAGGGCTTCCCTCAT